>JAMPIV010019313.1:267500-505362 GCA_024509875.1 Oreohelix idahoensis
AGTGGCCTTTAACTTTTTTTTGAGCAGTATATATATATATATATATATATATATATATATATATATATATATATATATATATATATATATATATATATATATATATATATATATATATATATAGTATAATATGTTTATATATATATATATATATATATATATATATATATATATATATATATATATATATATATATATATATATATATATATATATATATATATATATATATATATATATATATATATATATATATATATATATATATATGTCTAAATAACACACCCAACATCACACTAAAATCCCCCCTAACCAAAAGAGATCATTAACTATATACTTCTATCTAACACTTCACGTCTGAGTCATACACACATTCACCAGCTTCACCCCACCATACACCCATGAGTCATCACCGCCACCCAAAAAAATACCTCGCTACCTTAAACAACCCTCTTTGTAACCTAAACCAACATCATCGATTTTTTTTATATATTTTCCGTCATTATCGATTTTTAAAAATATTTTTTATATTTTTATATTGTCTAAGTATTGACCTCTACACCTCACGGTAGAAGGGGAACGACTAAGTAAGTAAGTAAGTCTAAGTATTGTCTGTAAACAACGTCATTATCGAACTAATATATTACTATATAAAAGTCATGCATCTGATCGTCAGAGAAAGTTCCCCGGTTAAAATATATCGCTATATAAAAGTCACGCGCCTCCACAAAGCGCCTCCACAATACTACCTGTAGCGTACATTCCCTATCTAAATATAGCGTCTTCTTGTTATCTAAATATATCTTCCTATTGTCTAAATATATCTTCCTATTATCTAAATATATCCCCTTCCTGTTGTAACATCATCTTCTTGTTATCTAAATATAGCGTCTTCCTGTTGTCTAAATATATCGTCTAACTGTTATCTAAATATATCGTCTTCTTGTTATCTAAATATATGTCTAAATATATCCCCTTCCTGTTGTAACATCATCTTCTTGTTATCTAAATATAGCGTCTAACTGTTGTCTAAATATATCGTCTAAAAGTCTTCTTGTTATCTAAATATATCTCTATATAAAAGTCACGCGCCTCCACAAAGCGCCTCCACATTTTCCTTATATAAAAAGTCACGTGCCTCCACGAAGAGCCTCCACAATGATACCCGTAGCGTACATTTCCTACTACTTCTATCAGCTGTCTTCCTCCTGGCCTGGTTCCATTCTAGTCCTCGGTCCTTCAAAGATTGTCTAATGTTGTCCTCCCAGCGGACTCTGGGTCGTCCTGGGGGTCTGGATCCATGGCTCTTTGTTTTCCATGCTTGTCGTGGTAGCCGATCTTCTCCCATTCTGCAGACATGGCCAAACCATCTCAGTTGGGACTGTTCTACTTGGGTCTGCAGGGGTTGGGTTTTTAGGCCTTGACGTATCGTCTGGTTGCGGACCATGTCTCTTCTTGTTACTTCAACCACCTTCCTCAGATACCTCATTTCTGAGGTTTGGATCTGGCTTTTGTGGGTTGTAGTCATTGCCCATGACTCGCATCCATATGTCAAGACTGGGACATAGGTGGAGCGGTATACAGCCATCTTCGTCTTCTTACCTACTTCTCTTTTGCTGAGGAATCCTCGATTTATGGCTTGAAAAAGTCTCCCTGCTGCTGCTCTTTGGGTAGCCAACTCTTCTTTGATGCTTTCCTTCCGGTCTGTGACAGCTCCAAGGTATTTAAAGTGGTCGATCTGCTCCAGGACCTATTCTCTCAACTTAATCTGATGTCTTCTTTCCTCTCTGGTTAAAAAGCACTGATTTAAATTGTATGACAAGATTATCAATATGGAACTGATGACAAGAACCAGACATGTGTCATGGAAAAGGAAATGAGATAAAGACACTGCGATTAATCGAAAACGCATTGAAGAAACCTGTTGATAGCTTGCAAGGCAGTCCTTGTTCTGAAATCTGCAGCGTAAAAGAGATAGAAGGAGACACAAAACACATGGAAAAGAGAGCTGGAAACAAAAATTAAATAGATAATTAAATAGGAAAAAAACCAAAGATAATGGCAATAAATGCAGTAAATATTAACCAAAGTGCATTTGGAGAAAACACTCATACAATAAGTGTATATTTGCAGCAAAATATTTTTAAAAATTGGAAGAAGATACGATGATATTAAAATAATCCTTCCTTCTACATGCTTCCTAAGGTGCATAAAATTGGTAATCCAGGTCGAACCATGGTTTCAGCCTGCTCTTGTACCACTGAACGTATCTCTGAATTCCTGGATAGTATTTTGCAACCCTTAGTGGCCAATCTACCTTCTTACTTGAAGGACACCACCCATGCTATCACTACCTTCAATTCCATCCAATTCACGCCTGACCACACTTACTGCCTTTTCTTTCTGAATGTTTGTTCGCTTTATACTTCTATTCCTCATTCTGATGGTCTTCAAGCACTACAATTTTTTCTCGACCGACGCACTGACCTTACAATTAGCACAGGTCCTCTTCTTCGCCTTGCGGAATTGGTTCTTATTCTCAGCTCTTTTGAATTCAATGGTCAGCTCTTTAATCAAATTAGTGGCGTTGCTATGGGCACCAAAATGGGTCCGAGTTATGCTTGCCTCTTTATGGGTCATTTTGAACATTTGGTGCTTCAAAGTTACGATGGACCATTACCTGGGTTTTACCGTCGCTATATTGCCGATGGAATTGGAGTCACAGACATGTCTGAAGTTAACCTCCGTAGATTCATTGACTATGTTGACAATTTCCATCCTGCCATTAAATTCACTTCTCAAATTTCACCACTTCAGTTAACTTTCTTGACCTTACTATCAATATTACTCCTACTGACCTTACTTCTTCTGTCTTTTATAAACCTACTGACGCTCATGATTTTCTTCTTTACACCTCTTCTCACCCTCTCAGCTGTAAAGATTCCATTCCCTTCTCTCAACTTCTACGCTTTCGACGGGTATGTCACTATGAAGATGATTTCCTTGAACGAGCTCTAGAAATGCTCGAGTTTTTTCGCCGACGTCACTATCCTGATAGAGTATTATCTGATGCTCTTAATCGCATCAGTCACGTGACTCGTCAGGTGGCACTTACTGCCAAACCTACTACTACATCTGACAGACTCAAACTTGTCTTAACTTTCCACCCCCACTGTTTGGCGGTGAAAAAAAATGATGTTTCGTCATCTGCCTATTCTCCACGCTGATCCTGATACCAGAGAGTTGTTTCGTGATACCCTTTTGGTGGTATATCGTAGGGATAAGAATTTTAGGGATATTCTTGTACACAATCGCTTGAGACGAACCAGTCCTTCTCACTTTGGTACTAAACCGCGCCAACGCCGTATATGTAAGACCTGTCATTTTGTACTCCAAACTCAGTCAGTTTCTTTTTCCGAACGGTAAATTTGTCATTACAGAGTCTTTCACGTGCGAATCCAGAAACCTGATTTATGCTATCAACTGCAGGAGGTGTGGCATTACCTAAATTGGTGAAACTGGCAGACGTTTAGCAGACAGGTTTCGTGAGCACTTAAATGACATCTACGAGGTATCATGACAAACATTTACCGGTCGCCCTTCATTTCAATAGTCCTGACCATTCAGGTAATTCCGATATTCATGTCACTGCCCTCCTTTCATGTGTCGGTGATGACCGAACTCGCTTTTCGTTGGAGAATCGTCTCATTTTTCAAATGGGCGTTTTATCTCCTGCGGTCTTTAATGTCCAGCATCATTTTGACTTCTCTCTCTGTTTCATATTTCTTCTGTCGTTGTTTTTCTGATCTATCTTTGTTTTTGCTTTGGTTCGTTTCGTATCCTTTTGTATCTTTTTAGCCGTCACTAGCTCGCTCATATTTCACTTCCGCATGACGCTTGTTTTCACAGCCATCTTAAGTTTTTCATTCTTGTATCCTTTTTACTTATTTTTATAGTGTTGTTCATTCCTGTCTTCGTTTCGTTGATTATTTACTTTCTTGTTTCGTTACGTCTTTCTGGTTTTACGATTTTCTTAAATTATTACTGTTCTCGTTTCGCTCAGGACAGTTGTTCCATCTGCTTGTATCGCTCATTTTGGTGTGTTCTTCATCATCATATATTTTTGTAGTACCTATATGTAATTCTGGTCCTTGTCAACTGTTCGTAACTGTGGCTGACGAAGGGTAAAACCCGAAACGTCCCTTGTTTCCTGTGTACCTTTAACTTGTAAAAGTGATTTCATACCATTTTATTTTTTAATTTATATATTTGATACTAAAATAAGAATACTAAAAACAAGAGGAGCTTTTACTCCATTGGGAAATATATGGAAATCACAAGATATCAAATCTAACCTCCAAATAAGAACCTTGAACCCAAATTTCAAAACATATCTATTGCATAGCTCCGAAACATGGAGAACAAAAACGACAATAACAATGTTACAGACTTTTATAAAAGAAAGATGGAAATTGTATGACAAGGTCACGACTGTATAACTGACCTTAAAAAAAAAAAGAAAGAAACAAGACAAATACAAATGGACCAGGAAGTGAGGACAAGCCGTTAACGTTGAATATGTCAGACTTTGATGACATCAGACGCTAGAATAATAAGACAGTCATTGTTTTGGTATCCTCAGTGCATCGGAGTGGCTAAGAGGTATGGCGTCCGTCTTTAATTCTAAAGGTACTGGGTTCGGTTCCCAGTAAAGCGAATATACTTGTATTTGATGGACATTTGTTTCAGAACCAGTAGGTCTTAATGATGTCATACTCCCCTTGAACTCATGGGTAGTGAGGTCGGATGCCTAACCTTCTCGGATAAGGGCGAAAAAATAGAAGGTCCAGTGTGCAAGTTGTGCACGTTAAAAATTCATCAGCAGTTGGAAATCGTAAAGAGTAGGCGCTACAGGCTGCTCTCCTAGTAACATTTACAAAATTAGGAAAACCTACCCACTACATAAATATTGATCGAACATTAGAGCCTTAAGGGGTTCTTCATGTTTAATCTCGATCATCAACCTAGTCCATCAGACCTTAACTTTCGTGCAGTGTCACCTTGTCCGTAAGCGACATCTACTAACTCGTGCTACATAAACGCCAATCTTTGGGCCCGAGCTGAAGCCCTCAAGGGATTTTTCTTGTCCGGGTCCATCCATCACGGATGTCATGACATACAAATGTATGGCCTCTTGTGACGTCTGCTATTGCCCTATCATTTGTCTTAGCTTGTCAAAAATTGTAAGCCGGTCCACTATGAACACCTTGGTTCAGCTTTTTCACTGACACATCAAGGGATGTAAGGCCACTCTGTTGCTAAGCAAAAAAGTTAACTCCCCGTTCGTGATATGAATGCTTTTAAACGGCCGAGGTAATTGCTTGGAGTCGTTAAAAGACCACCTTGACACCAGCATAAGTTTGAGATATTTAATGTTCGCATAAAGTAACGGGATGTTAAGACTACTTTCTTTAAAATTCTTGTTATTTTACAACAAATCAGTGACTTTTCATATAATAGTTTTCTGGTTTCAAGGGAGGAATATTTATCTCTCTACAAACCAACACAAACCAACGTTAAAGATAAGAATCAATGAGACAATCATGGATCACGTCAAGAGGTTCTCATATATTGGTCATATACGAGTAATAACAGAAGGTGGAAGATGTGAAATAGAAATTAAGAAGAGAATAGGAATTCCAAAGCTACATTCAACATCATCAGCATCAGCTGCAATCTCCACAACGAAGGTTGGCTGTAATGGATCTCCAACGTCTCTTGTCTTGGTGGTGCACTCTGATAGGCTCTTCCCTGTCCATATCTTGATGTTATCTTCCCACTTATAGCGCTGTCTTCCCCTTGCACGTTTGCCTTCACCTCTCCCTTCTATTATGGTCTTCTGCAAGGTGTTATGCCTTTTTATGTAGCAAAAGTACTTTAGCTGCCGAACTTTGATCTCCCTCATTAGTTCTCTTTTCATACCTAGATTTTCTAGGACCTCCTTATTTGTTTTCTTCTCTTTCCATGAGATACGCCCCATTCTTCTATATATCCACATTTCAAGAGTCTCAATTCTTTCTTCCAAATGCTTATACATCGTCCATGTTTCTGCCCCATACAGAAATGCAGAATATATATAACACTTTATGATTCTCAGTTTTAATTTTTGAGATAACTGTTTTGATGTCAGTATATGTTTCATGTTGTTGAATTTAGCCTTGGCCATTCCTATTCTTTTCTTGATTTCTGTTTCACATCTGCCATCTTCTGTTATTATATGACCAAGATATACATAGCTCTTGACTTGTTCCAGGGTTTTCCCATTTACGCTTATCTTTAACGTGGGTTTATCGTCTGTTTTGCTAATTATCATAGTTTTTGTTTTCTCAATATTAATGTCGAGTTCGTGACTTATACTGTTCACTTGCTTCACTAGTTCTTGTAACTCCTGTTCGCTTTCAGCTAACAACACGGTATCATCTGCATATCTAAGGTTGTTTATTGACCTTCCACTGATGTTTAGTCCTGGACTAAACATTCAACAACATGAGACAAATACTGACATCTAAACAATTAACTCACAAATTAAAGCTGAATCATTAAATGTTATATATATATATTCTTTATTACTGCATGGCATAGACACATGAACAATAAACAAGCTACTGGAACAAACACTTGAGGTCCTCCTGATGTGGGTATACAGAATAATGGGGCACGTCTCATGGAGAGAGAAGAAAACAAATAAAGAGGTCATAGAAAACATAGGAATGAAAAGAGAATTAATAAAGGAGATCAAAATTAGACAGCTAAAATATTGTGGCCATATATAGGGTGTTCGAGAAGTCTCGCCGCAGTAGATTCAATGCTTGAAAACTATAATCAAGGGAAACAATCCAAATGATAAAATTATTATTAAAAGGTCCTAATTCACAACTCTATATTTCTTTATTTTACATAGCAATTTAAATTATTTAAACAAACACTAACGTTTTATGTAAAAATAATTTTAAAAAATACTACTTTTTTGTAGTAGTAAAGTAAATCTAATTAAAATCAATTACAATAATACCGTTTACTGTATCATAAAATGTTACATTCATATTATTAAAGCACTGAACCCACTGCGGAGAGACTTCTTGATCACCCTGTACAAAGATACCTTACGTCCTTGGCTAGGATCATGTGTCTTGGCCAGGGCCGGGGATGGGCGTGTGTCAATGCGACCTCATGCGAGGAGAAAAAATGCAACCTCATGCGAGGAATTATTTTAAAAAAAAAAATGAAAAAAAATAAGATTCAGGGCAAATGCCCTCCAGGACATAGGGACAAAAATAAAGGTACTTCGAATCAAACATGTAGGAAATATAATAAGAGACCCAGAACAACACACAGCCCATTACTACGTAGGGCTTAGACTTGCTAGACTGAGACCACTAAAGAACAATGTCCCACATCATTTCAGCACACTAACACCTTTCTACAAGACATGCATACAAGCTATCAGAGGACACGAAATTTTAATTAACCAGAAAACAAACAAAATTTACAAACACTTAGTCAGGTAACAAGCACCATCTTTACACCTTAGAATTAAAAGAGGTTACAATTACTTTATAACACATTACACTGAGATTTTCACTGATCTTCACAACAAAAGCATCACACCAAAAGCCAGAGAAGTCACATAACGAGTTTTATACCAACCACAGAAAGGGCAGCAAACAGGTTAAAACGAAAATCACGATGATTATTTGTAATTAATACAGATCTTTATTCCTTTAAATTTCTTTTTTAAATTAGGCAGAGTTACTCTTTACGCTCTCCTGGATAACGCATTGAAGTTATTTCTTTGCTGGTCATTATGTTTAACCACAGAAAATATTTAAAAAAAAAAAATGAATCCGTTTTTAATTTATACATGCCAATAACATTAATGAAGGGAAATTACTTTATGCTAAATATCAAGGGAAATAATTTAAATAATAAAGATATTAACGCTTTTTGCAATTAATAACTAACATTTTTTCTTATTTTACATAATCTTTACATATTTTTAATTAAACACCTTTAGTGCTATTGCATATTTTAATTAAATTCATTTTCCTATAGTATTAAAGTTGTCATTACTATGTTTATCAATTGTAAAGTAATTTTTTAGAACCGGCTCACAGATTTATACAACATTTAATAACATCCACGGTTGCAGTCTTCGACCAGGTACATCAGCATCGTTTGACAGCACTATAACCAGCGTTACGTGGGGCTTAGACTTACCAGACTGAGACCACTAAGCAACTCAACGCCACACCATTTCTGCCCACTACCATCATTTTACAAGTCATGCATACAAGCCATTTACGGACACGACAACTTAATTCACCAGAAAACAAATGCAATCTACAAACACTTAGTCAAACTACAAGCACCCCCGCTACATCTCAGGATTAAAAGGGGACAGAAATACTTCAAGACAAATTATACTGACACTTTCACCAACTTACACAACCCTCACACCACTGCCAAGGCAAGAGAAGTTACCTTTAGGCTCATATACAACATGACACCCACAACAGAAAGACAAGCTCACAAATCCAAACAAACATCACAGTGCCAGCTGTGCAAAACACGCATTCAAGAAACCGAAGATCACATTTACTACACGTGCAATATAGTCATACCTATGAGGAAAGCATTGCAGGATATAATTGCCTCACATATATACAACAACGTTGACTTTTACAAATCTATTTTTCTTAACACGCTCCCGAGATCAATTCCCGAAACACATACAAAACTTCTCATTTTATTGTCACAATATAGATATCTCATTTGGAGTTTTGGGAATTTAGCAGTTTTCAAATACCGCCATTTTAATCCACATATACTTTTACAGGTATTTTTGCAAAAAGCACTGACAATTTCACCTGATTTTAATGTACAGCGGAGCAACACTCCTCCGCTCTCTTCATCTTAATTCCCTTCTTCTCTTCATGTACCGGTAAGTACGGGCTAGCTTCCTGAAAGGCGACTCAGAAGTGTGTTCAACTGTTACAGCTGAAGCCTGCACGACTGAGAACAAAGCAATCCGTAACACATACCGACCTTACGGGGCCTTCAATAGTGTCTCTCCCGCCCCATTCTGCCTGTCTCCTTGATGCGTTTTTCCAACGCAGACCGACCACTATCCTAAAACTGGGGTCTTTCATAGCTCTCTATTCTCCCCGCACCGCTTATTGTATTGTAAAAGTAAATTTAATTTTGTGTATGCATGTGTATACAATTTGCTAATGTAGGCGCGCTAGTTTTTCTTTTCTATATACCATGTATATGTACTTTTATAAATTGTTTAGAAATGTACAAGTTTTGGTTTTTTTTATTGGAAACAAAACACAAATCATAAAATTTGTTTACAGAACCACCAATTGGAAAAATATGAGAAAATGATATCTGTGAAAAGTATGATTCGTACAATTTTTAGTACAAGCACGGGTGTGTAGGAGTGGATGCAGAGTTTCCAGGTTTCACCTGCGCTCTTGGTGTGGGTGTGTGCGTAGTTCACATTTGTAAATAAAGTTCACTTAAAAAAAAAAAAAAAGCACAAAGTTGTACAGTACATGTAATTTATTGTTTGCTGTAAAATGAACATGGTTTGGAATTTTAAAATGGACATGTCTTATGAAACCTGACTATACTACCCCTTTTCACTCCTACTCTGTCCTTCCTGTGTGCTAGCTTTCTCGGGGCTTTTCTTTTGTGTGTGCAAACCATCTCCTGCTGAAACGTGTTCACACCTGAAATGGATGCGTTATACAACGCAAACTGTCCGCTATAGTTAAACCGTGGCCCTTGCGGATTCCTTTCTCCCCGGACAGCCCTTTGTACCTCCGACCCACCCCTCTGCTCTGGAAGCCAAAATTATTTCCAATGTTTTTGGTTAGTTTTTGACTTGCGGGTTTTTACACAAGTATGGTTTGAAGTAACTGAATTTGTGTATGTACGTGAGCCTTGTATGGCAGGCTTTTTGTTCATATTCTTAGTTATAACATGTACGTGTCGAGTTTTGGAATGGAAGCTAGAAACCACTCCCTTTAACTTGGAGCTCTTTCGTCGCCAGTGTGTCAGCCGCCTTAAGGCTGCTCAAGGCTGAGTGTAATCAACCACCACTTTGGTGGCTGAAACCCGCTCAGCCAAGAGATAGGGGTTACGCAGCACACAATGGCCACTCTCCCTCTACCTGGGAGGAGGGGGCGGGGAGGGCAGGGCTTTTAATACCCAGCCCAGGCGATAGTCTTCTCAAGTGTATCCTTTGTTCTAGCAACCAAACTGGACACTGAAGTTTCTTCAGAATCCAACACAGTCCAAAATCTTGAACCAATATAAACCAATATAAACCACCCTTTCATATAAAATCTCTTGTTTCTATCTTTTTCTACTCCCCTATTCTATTTAAAATGTTTTAACACTGAATATTGACCATTCAAGTGTGCAAATGAAAGTTTGAAGACGCACGAGGTTTTTTTTTATGTAATTTATAAGGTACCTCCCATGTTCTCTACTGTAAAATGTACACGTTTTTGTAAAATGACCTTTAATCACATTCCTTGTTTTGTAAAATGCATATGGTTTTGTAAATGGAAATGTTTTATCTCTTTATATAACGTTTAAGTGTGCAGATGAAAGTGAGAGCACGCACACGTGTTCATATGAAATTTTAAAATGTACTTTCCATGTTTCTAGTTTTGTAACATGTACACGAATTTGTAAATATGCAAAAAAATGAAAATAAAGTTCACTTAAAAAAAAAAATAAAAAAAAACTATAACCAGCGTTGTTTTCCAAATGATGGGAAAAGAGACTTGAAACATGTAAACAAATTTAATAAACCTAGTGTGTTTTGTGTTTTCGCCTAGGGAAACAAAGAAATGTTTCAAACATCTATTTGTATGACACATGTACCAACAATGTCCATTCAATCTCCCCCCATTTTTGTTTTCTTTTTCTTTTTCCTCCCTTTTTTGGTAATATACGAGGTACACGCCCAACAGTGTCAAAATAAGGGAAAATCTGTGCTTATCACTAAGGTATTACTAAATCTAAATTGTGATTTGACCTGATTCGTGTATGTATGTGTACAAAAGAAAGGGGTGAATGCACGTGAGTCATTACATAAATTGTATTTTTCTTATACTCCTTGTTGTAAAATATAAGTATATGAGGAGAACTGCCGTAAGACGGGGTAAAACAGTTGAAAAAAAAAAAACACACACACACACCCACACAAATAGTAATACGTCTTACAAGGAGAAGGACAAGAAAAACCTACGTTGCGGCCACAAGGCCTTCGTCAGGGACAGACAAACAAGAGACAGGAGGGAAAGAAAATGAGAATTAAGTAGAGAACATGAAACTATAAAAATAAGAGAAAAAAACTCCCTTAATATTAAGTCCAGTCACATGTGAAGCAAAGCAGGATGGCTGCCACTAAACCGGAAAGAGGAAGTTGACAGTACATAAAGATAAGAAATAATAAAAATAAGGACTGGAAAAGAGTGAGAAAAAAGTAATCAATAAATAATAAATAAAATAAAATAAATAAATAAAATATAAATAAATAAATAATAATAATAAATAAATTTAAAACAAATAAATAAATAAATAAAAATAAAAACTAAATAAAGAAATAAATAAAATAAAAAATAATAAAGGAAAAAAATAATTTAAAAAAAAAAAAATTTTTTTTAAATAAAATAAAATAAATAAACAAATTAAAAAAATAAATAAATAAATAAATAAAATTATTAAATTAAAAAATGGTAATTTAAAAAAAAAAAAAAAAAAAATGGGTGATCGCATCAAAGTAGAAAGTCATAATACAACAGCTCAAATTTATGTCCCGTCTATATGCCAGCAAGGGTGGCTCACTAAATGCTTCCCGCGCCACTGGGTCAGCTTGGAGGAGAGGTAGGTGGCGAAACAGGATCCTTTTGACAGCAGTGCTGTGAGGGTGATAGGTCATTATTAACTTGACTCTATCAGAGGAGGTTTTTTGGCGGGGTTTGAGGGCCTCTACACGTGAGATAGGGAGAACACGTTCTAAGGCAGAGGTAAGAACATCTTCTGGATACTGTCTGTTACGGAAGAAGTCCAACATTTCTTGTGCTCGGCATAGAAAGTTGTCATCATCTTGGCATAACCGACGGAGGCGGAGAAGTTGTGAGAAAGGCAAGGAGTCCCGACAAGCCGGAGGATGAGAGGAAGTATAAAGGAGGTAACTGTGTGCATCGGTGGGTTTGTAGTACACCGAAGTGGTGAGGTGGGGCGGAGTGATAGTGACAACAATGTCGAGGAAATTAACAGAGACAGTGGAGATGTGAGAGGTGAATTGGATCGCAGGGTGGAAGTTGTTAATGAAATTAATGAACCTAGATAGGTCAACCTCTGGCATATCGGTGAGACCTATGCCATCATCGATGTATCTATGATACATCAATGGAAAAGGTCCAGGATACTGCTGCCACACCTGATACTCCAGGTAGCCCATGAAGAGGCAGGCATAACTGGGACCCATCTTGGTGCCCATGGCAACTCCACTTATTTGGTCAAAGAACTGTCCACTGAACTCAAAGGAATTGAGTCGAAGGACCAGTTCTGCAAGGCGCAGGAGAGTCTCTGTAGCGATAGAGGGGTGCGTGCGCTGGTCCAGGAAAAACCGGAGAGCTCGAAAACCATCAAAGTTTTGTAAAATGAAATTGAAAAGCAAATAAACTTCACTTAAAAAAAACAAAAAACAAAAAACTACAACCAGCGTCCTTTTCAGGACGTTCGCAGCGCTCACCTATCGGATCATTGTACGATAGCAATATACTAAAATGGCTCGTACCAAGCCACAAGCGAAAAAGAGGAAAATCTATAGAAGCCCTCAAACACTTGTCAGCATCAGCAAACAAGAATCTACAAAGAAAAAAGAGCGTCAGCCGGAGATCACGATTACTGCAACTACTAGCGTCGGGGCCGGTCCTTCTCAGAAGCCGAACAACGCAACCATTGACACGACCGATGAGCAACCCAAAGCTTCAATGGCAGAGGACAACCAATCTCCGAAGCCTGGCAAAGTAACATCACCGATAAAACAAGATGTCGAGGCGGTAGCTCCATTGTGCAGTGACAAGGCAACATCTGCAAAACACGGCCACAAAACATCGAAGACAGAGGGTAACAATGCATTGAAGCCCGACAAAATCAATCCACCGCCAAAACGAGATGTCATAGTCGAGCCTCCATCATGCAGCGACCAGGTAACTTCGGTAAAACGAGATCAGAGGCAGACAACCAGCCAGAATGTGAATCCGTCCCGCAGACCACACACTCAAACTGAGACAGATGTCGGAACGTGCCAACTTCGAAAGCAAAAGAATGCCGTTTCTCACGTGGCACTACAGGAGAGGATCATTGAATTTAATTTATTCCACCACACTTGACAACACTGTGACACTCACACACATTTAACACTCTATAAGACTATCTTAAATGAGTCACTGGTAAAGTTTCAAATATTTATGTATTAATTACTTTCACTACTATATATATCCTGATTCAACTACAAAGTGAACCAGGAATCACAATCAAATGTAATCACAATTTATATGTACAGAATTTATAAATATGAACCTGGTAGTGACATATTTTATTAATATTATCCTATGTGTGTCAGTTTTGTAGTAGTACTATGAGGTAATACTGGTTTTGTTTTTCAAGCTATGTTGTTATTTGTCATCATGACTTCAAGTGTTTGTTTATCTTGGAAATAGTATGGGGAATCTTCACCGTTCCTATCAATTTAAACAATGTATTGACCCTCAGTTTTACTATAATGTCAAGTTTTGAGGGGGACACATAATGTTGAGCTCCTCTGGCCACAGAGGCTTAACTTTCGTGATGGCGGCAGGAAAAGACTCCTCTGCTCGATTGCTCCCCTGTGTTCTGGAGACACCTCACTGGTCGCTATCTGGACCCAGGAGTATGCTGTCAGCCTCTAGATTCAGCAAAGCTCCGACCAGGTGCTGCTCAATAACTTTAGGACCACAGTCCCTGAAACAAGAAGGTTGTACCTCCTACTTCATAACTAATTTATAATCTATTTCCAGACTGAACACAATACATAACAAACACTGAGTTCAGAGCGGTAGGCCAACTGTCAGCTTCATCTGAAACAATTTACACCAGTATACTCCTCCCTAATGGTTACTACGCCTCTGCAATTCCAGCATTAGTTCTTTCTAGTCAATAAGATAGGTGTCAGTGTACTGTTTGGCAATTCCATGCAGTTTTACTTTTCTCCGACACCTTCTGTTCAGGTTGGAGCACTATATAGGCCTTGCCTCATGTTCGCTACTGAACCACACACATATACAGACATAAATTATCAATTTACATTCAATTTTCATTAAAAAGATATTGAATATATCAAGCTTACCACAATTCATGGAATAATACACAGTTACGTTGACTGGCAATGAATATAGCACAATTTCGATCTGCAGATGTCCCAGGCTTTTATTTAGAAAAATATGCACTGGCGCTCAACGCACTGGTTCTTTAGTAAGTTTATTTGAAAATGTGGTGCTGAACTAACGCTTCTAATTGACTATATTGGCGGGTCTAACCAATCGAGCCATGTTTACACAAGCGTTTGAAAAAAAAGTACCCTTCCTTCCGTCTCCCCTAACAACAAAAATAGTATTTGTAGCCCGACTAATCGTGTTTAGCCTTACATTTACTTTCCGCCAATCAAATAGGAGGTAACATGTTGGCCTATTTCCCGTACAATGGTGGTGTCAAAATCTGCCACTGAGCGATTCTGATTTTGGGGTTGTCTGACACCCTCACTATTTCTTTTGGCTATAATTTGTTAATTCCTAGACTATTTGCGTAACGTTTAACATATTCTTTGTCAGCAAGTCCTAAGGAACCCAACTATATAAGTTTTATGGGGCTAAGGGGCTGAGTTCAAAATATGCATTTTCTTCTACCTCCTGTTCACTTCGAATACGATGTGGTGTCTGGGTACTGTCAGGCTTTCAAACGTAAACCAGTATAATGTCATGTTTCCTAATAAGCGTTTTTCAGGTTTTTAAAACCTAACTCTCGTATGGGTAGTGTTTTTTATCACTGTCGATTTGAAAAAAAAATTAGTGCTTGTGGCCTTACACGCGTGATGGTAGTAATTGTATAGCGAGACGCGTGTTTAGTGTTGTATGCGTTCCTGCTTTCAGCCCTCCCTTCTCTCTATCCTAAGTTCATCTGTCTTTTCGTTTATGTTAACTTAGTGTATAAAATTACATGAATGGAATATTAAATATAGGTCAGCTTGCGTATCTCAAGGTTTTTCTTAGAAAGGCAGTACACGTTTTATTGTGTTGGGGAAACGCGTGTATGCTGCAGTAGGCTTTTACTATCAACGTGGAACGTTATAATTTGCAGACGAATTAGAAAACAAGGGGGATTTCGAGTACAGTCATTGTGACAGCACTGTTCTTTACCATTCTTCTTTCCTTTTATTGAAGTTATTTGTTAGGCTTTACATTTACTTTTTAATTTATATATGTGGATTAGAATTTCACACGACAAATTCTCCCCACTTGAAACAGACGTTATATGTCAGTCTATAATTCTATATACACATAGAGAAATTTAGTATTATTCCTGAGGCTTAGGGTGATTCTCATCACACGGATGGCGGCTTAAAAAATCCGCTCCCAGATTTGTTTTTCCACTTATATACTCTATGCTAAACTCAAATGGCTGCATCAGTAATGACCAACGGAGTAATCTAGAATTTTCATGTCTAGCCTGCGCCAGAAACGACAAAGGTTTGTGATCCGTTTGCAACTTAAATGCCTTCCCATACAGATAAATATTGAATTTCTTTATCGCAATATTACGGCAAGACATTCTTTTTCGCTAGTTGAGTAGTTGGTTTCAGCTTTATTCAACTTTCTGCTAGCATATGCCACTGGGCTTAATTCCCCATCCAATGCATCTGATTTCTGTAGCAGAGTCGCACCTAACCCAATATTACTGGCATCAGTCCTTACAATGAATTCTTGACTTAAGTCAGGTAATTTCAAAATAGGTTTGCTTGTGAGCTTTTCCTTCAATTCCTGGTAAGCGAATTCGCATTGTGGAGTCCATGTAATTCGATCTGGATGTCCTTTACGTGTCAAATCAGTTAACGGTGCACATATGGAATTAAAGTTTTTGATATACTTTTGGTAGAAACCACATAATGAGACAAAGGATCTCACGTCTTTCTTGGTTTGTGGTCTTGGGGCTTTCCTTAGTTTCTCTAATGTCTTTGGGTCAGGGGTCATGTTTCCCTGATAAACTGTGTGTCCCAGGAACTCTAATTCTTTACATCCAACCCAACATTTGGTTGGTCGGGCTGTCAAATTCGCTTCTCTAAGTCGATTAAACAGCATGTTCAGAGAGTCAATGTGTTCCTCAAATGTTTCTGTTGCTATAAGGATATCATCCATGAAATTTGTGATACATGGATTATTCAGAGGGTCCAATAATTTTCTCATCATTCTAGAGAAGACACTAGGTGCATTCTTCAATCCAAATGGCAATCTGTTAATCTCATAGTGTCCCTCTGAGGTACTAAACGCTAGGTATGGTCTAACCTCAGGCTTTACTGGAATCTGATAGTATCCTTTACTCAGATCCACTTTTGAGAAATATTTAGCTTTATTTAGTCTGGCAAACAACTGATTTGTATCCGGCAATGGATCCACCTGTCCTTCTGTAATAGCATTCAGTCTCCTGTAATCTATACAGAGTCTATGTTCTCCAGAGGGTTTCCTTAAAAGTACAACACTGGAACTATACGAAGATTCACTGTGTGAAATAATTCCTTCCTTCAACAAATAGTCTATCTCTTCCTTCAAAGCTTTCTCCTTAGCAAAAGGAATCGAATAGGGTTTCATACAGACAGGTGTGGGGTCTATCAGTTTTATATCATATTCCAATAAGTTTGTATGCCCCGGTCGGTCTGTTAACACCTCTGCATGATTATCTAGAACCTGTGGTACTCTCTTCTTTTGCTCTTTCGTTAAGTGTGTACTGATTTTCACCTGTGCCGCTGTCTCACAGGGATGTAATGGATATTCAAATGATGAAAGTGGTTCCTTTTTCATTTCCATGGCAATGGACAAGGTTAACAAGTGTGTCTCTTCCTGATTTTCTCTTTCCAAATATTTCTTCAGGAGATTCACATGATAGATTTTTTCTTTCCCCTTCTTATCTATCTTATAATTGGTTCTAGACACCTTCTCTAGAACTGTATATGGACTTTGCCATCCAATTTGTAACTTATTCTGACTACCGGGGAGAAGAAGCAGTACCTTCTCTCCCACAGCCAAATCTCTGTCTTTAGCCTTCCTGTTATAATAGGCAGCATGTTTCTTCCTGGCTTGTTTCAAATTTTCATTAGCAAGTTTCCAGCCAGTTTTTAAACGAGTGGTCAGCTCATTCACATATTGGTATGAGGATGTAATATTTTCCTCTGCCTTTTCATCAGTCCACGTTCTTAACAGCGCTTCCAGTGGACCTTTTATTAGCCTTCCAAATAATAATGTTGCCGGGGCCATTCCGGTTGAACTATGGGGTACCTCCCGATAAGCAAAGAGGGCGGCGTGAAGGTACTGGTCCCACGTATCTGGTTTTTCGTGTGCCAACTTTCTCAGGATCGACATCAACGTGCCATTAAATCTTTCCACTTGGCCGTTCCCTTGTGGGTGGTACACACTACAATGGAAGTGTTTGGCCTGGAAGATCCTGAAAACTTCTTCTGTTAGTTTCCCCTTGAACTGAGAGCCATTATCAGTCAAGATTTGATTGGGAAAGCTTAACCTTGTGAAAATTGTGAGCAATGCCTCTGCCACATGTTTAGAATCAATCGATGACAGGGCTACCGCCTCTCCCCACATAGAACAAGTGTCCACCAGAGTCAGAATGTAGCTGTTCCTTCTCTTGGTTCGGGTGAGAGGTCCCACAAGATCCACGGCAACTCTCTCAAAGGGTGTTCCCACTATGGGCATTTCCCCCAGAGTTGCTGGTGCAGTCCAATGTTTAGGTTCTACTCGTTGGCACTCTGGACAGGATTTTACATATCGTTTGATATCTTCAGTTATTCCTGGCCAGAAATAGTGACAGGCTATACCCTGTCCTGTTGCGCTGATCCCCATATGACCACTGAAGGGAATCGCATGCCCTAGTTCCAACACTTTAGTCCTATATGAAGTGGGAAGGACCAGCTGTCCGTGACCATTGGATTCAGATCCAGCCTTCCTATAAATCAGTTTGTTCTTCATATAAAATTCTCCCTTGCCTGGAGGTGTATGAGATTTGGGCACCTTCTTGAAACACGGCTTGAGTGTTTTGTCCTCCGCCTGTGCCTTCCTCATCTCATCTGGATGAGTATTTATTGGATTATCCTCCTCCTTTTTAGACTGTGATCTGGTCTGCACTGTTGCCAATATCACAGGTCTCTTGGGATTCCCCAAGAAGACATATCTACACCCCAATATCAGAGGGTAGATTGGCTCATTTATCACTGCTGCTTTTATGATTCCTTCCACATATCGCGTTTTCACCTTTATCCGGGCGACGGGAAGTGTCATGGTAGCTACATCCTTGGTTGCAGTTTGAATCTCCACTGTTTCTGTGGTGTATTGATCTGCCTGCACCAGGTGAGAACTCACAACGGAATCATAATCTAAACCTGTATCATATAAACACCTTATGGTGACACCATTACAGATGACATCTTCACACACTGGGGGGTGGTATGGTTCCTGTAGTTCCTCAGGTTTAACCTTTTTTCCCTTTTTTTCCAGATGTCATAGCAGCACAATGAGGAGGTTTCCTTCTACAATGGTCAGTGTCATGATTGTTCATCTTACAATTTTTACACCATCTCTTTCCTTGGTTGAAAGATTTTCTTTCATCATATTTCCTTTCATCGAATTGTGGGGTTTTATTTTTATTGTCATACCGTGGCCTATCAAACTGGTGCTTACCTTTGTTTTGATCTCTAGGATCAAATTTATTAAAGTTCTGTGGTGCCCTAAAATTATCCACCTGTTTCTTTTTATTACCTGATACCTCTGCCTGAGCCGCTTGATACCTTTCTGCAACATTTAGCAACTCACCAAGCCTCTCTGCACCTTGTTCCATGAGAAACTTTCTCAGGTCTGGAGCCATGGACTCTCTTAATTGTTCTATAAGGACCATTTCCTTAAGATCTTGGGTTTTCCCCAGAGAAGTCCATTTCTCCAAGTATGTCTCTAACCGTGCAGAGAACTGGTGATAGGTTTCACCTGACAGAAGTTTAGCATTCCTAAATTTTTTTCTATAAAATTCTGCGTTCTTTTCATATCTTAACAAAAGAGCCTGCTTTAGCATGTCATAATTTTCTTGATCACCTCTGTTCATTTTGGCAAAAACTTCATAAGCTGCCCCACGAAGCCCTTGAGATAACTTTAAGCTCCACCTTTCTCTCTCTAACCCATATGTGGTAGCTAATAGTTCATATCTATTTAGATAGCTCTCAATATCGTCGTCTTTCTCAACAAAATGATCTAAATGAAAATTCATAGCTGAGGTTGAGGCTCCCTGACTAGCAGTGGCATCAGAAGTAAAGGGACTGGCACCATTTTCAGGAGCATGGCCTTGAAACTCAAACTCCCTTAGTCGTAACTCATGTTCCCTTTGTAATCTCTTCTCCTCCTTTTCTGCTTCCCTCTCTGCAGCCAATCTTCTTTCCTCTCTTTCTGCCTTTTGTTCTTCTAATTGGAGCCTTTTAATCTCCTTATCTGCCTCCAATGCTTTAGCTTCTTTGTCAGCCTCAATCTGCAACCTCTTAGTCTCAGCCTCAGCCTCAAATTGTAACTTCTTAATTTCCTTTTCAGCCTCTAACTTTCTTTCGGCCTCTTTTTCTAATCTTCTTTCTTCCCGTTCAATATATTTGTCACATTCAGCAGTGACATAAGCAATCATAATTTGCCCGTCCATTCCTAATTCTTTCGCAGTCTGTACAGCAGCAGATCGAAATTTGGCCAGGTCCGCCATTTTCTAGCAGGTAAATGTATGTAATGTCTAACTAAACAATACAATCTATAATTACTTATCCAAGGACACCACAGGAACTGAGAGCTCAACCTTATTTAATTCCACCCAAAGATACCTTTTAAAATTTTTATTATTCCCTGAAGTGAATTACCCCCATTATTTATAATAGGGAAAGATTCAAAATCCCGGGAGCGAGACCCCAATATATGTGGTAAAATGGGATGTTATAAATATTTATAGGGGACTTAGTGTACTGACTGAGATCAGCTGTGAAGGTATCTGTATCTAATAGGTGTAGTGTTTTACAGATAACCTTACTTGCTACCACATTTATACCTCAGTCAGAATTATTCTGGAATATTGTGATGACTACGTTAAATGTCTACGGTTATGTAAATGATGAAGTGTAAGTCACAACAACAACAGACAGATAAACAATTTAATTTATTCCACCACACTTGACAACACTGTGACACTCACACACATTTAACACTCTATAAGACTATCTTAAATGAGTCACTGGTAAAGTTTCAAATATTTATGTATTAATTACTTTCACTACTATATATATCCTGATTCAACTACAAAGTGAACCAGGAATCACAATCAAATGTAATCACAATTTATATGTACAGAATTTATAAATATGAACCTGGTAGTGACATATTTTATTAATATTATCCTATGTGTGTCAGTTTTGTAGTAGTACTATGAGGTAATACTGGTTTTGTTTTTCAAGCTATGTTGTTATTTGTCATCATGACTTCAAGTGTTTGTTTATCTTGGAAATAGTATGGGGAATCTTCACCGTTCCTATCAATTTAAACAATGTATTGACCCTCAGTTTTACTATAATGTCAAGTTTTGAGGAGGACACATAATGTTGAGCTCCTCTGGCCACAGAGGCTTAACTTTCGTGATGGCGGCAGGAAAAGACTCCTCTGCTCGATTGCTCCCCTGTGTTCTGGAGACACCTCACTGGTCGCTATCTGGACCCAGGAGTATGCTGTCAGCCTCTAGATTCAGCAAAGCTCCGACCAGGTGCTGCTCAATAACTTTAGGACCACAGTCCCTGAAACAAGAAGGTTGTACCTCCTACTTCATAACTAATTTATAATCTATTTCCAGACTGAACACAATACATAACAAACACTGAGTTCAGAGCGGTAGGCCAACTGTCAGCTTCATCTGAAACAATTTACACCAGTATACTCCTCCCTAATGGTTACTACGCCTCTGCAATTCCAGCATTAGTTCTTTCTAGTCAATAAGATAGGTGTCAGTGTACTGTTTGGCAATTCCATGCAGTTTTACTTTTCTCCGACACCTTCTGTTCAGGTTGGAGCACTATATAGGCCTTGCCTCATGTTCGCTACTGAACCACACACATATACAGACATAAATTATCAATTTACATTCAATTTTCATTAAAAAGATATTGAATATATCAAGCTTACCACAATTCATGGAATAATACACAGTTACGTTGACTGGCAATGAATATAGCACAATTTCGATCTGCCGATGTCCCAGGCTTTTATTTAGAAAAATATGCACTGGCGCTCAACGCACTGGTTCTTTAGTAAGTTTATTTGAAAATGTGGTGCTGAACTAACGCTTCTAATTGACTATATTGGCGGGTCTAACCAATCGAGCCATGTTTACACAAGCGTTTGGAAAAAGTACCCTTCCTTCCGTCTCCCCTAACAACAAAAATAGTATTTGTAGCCCGACTAATCGTGCTTAGCCTTACATTTACTTTCCGCCAATCAAATAGGAGGTAACATGTTGGCCTATTTCCCGTACAATGGTGGTGTCAAAATCTGCCACTGAGCGATTCTGATTTTGGGGTTGTCTGACACCCTCACTATTTCTTTTGGCTATAATTTGTTAATTCCTAGACTATTTGCGTAACGTTTAACATATTCTTTGTCAGCAAGTCCTAAGGAACCCAACTATATAAATTTTATGGGGCTAAGGGGCTGCGTTCAAAATATGCATTTTCTTCTACCTCCTGTTCACTTCGAATACGATGTGGTGTCTGGGTACTGTCAGGCTTTCAAACGTAAACCAGTATAATGTCATGTTTCCTAATAAGCGTTTTTTCAGGTTTTTAAAACCTAACTCTCGTATGGGTAGTGTTTTTTATCACTGTCGATTTGAAAAAAAATTAGTGCTTGTGGCCTTACACGCGTGATGGTAGTAATTATATAGCGAGACGCGTGTTTAGTGTTGTATGCGTTCCTGCTTTCAGCCCTCCCTTCTCTCTATCCTAAGTTCATCTGTCTTTTCGTTTATGTTAACTTAGTGTATAAAATTACATGAATGGAATATTAAATATAGGTCAGCTTGCGTATCTCAAGGTTTTTCTTAGAAAGGCAGTACACGTTTTATTGTGTTGTGGAAACGCGTGTATGCTGCAGTAGGCTTTTACTATCAACGTGGAACGTTATAATTTGCAGACGAATTAGAAAACAAGGGGGATTTCGAGTACAGTCATTGTGACAGCACTGTTCTTTACCATTCTTCTTTCCTTTTATTGAAGTTATTTGTTAAGCTTTACATTTACTTTTTAATTTATATATGTGGATTAGAGTTTCACACGACAATCATTAAGATCACTCAGATGTCTGGAGGTGAGGCTTCGCTCAGGGCCCTACCTGACGATAAAGTGATCGGTATCCTCGAGGCAATAACGGGCAGGAGAAGTATATCTAGAGTGACAAGACACGAAAAAGGAGTTATAATAACTCCAAATAACACGGAGAAGACAAAAGAACTGATGGTCGAACTAGAGTCCGGACACAAAGAAGTCCAGCTGCCCCACCAGATTAAAGTTACTGTGGAGATCTACAAGAAGACCAAAAAGATAGTTGTAAGAGGGGTCGACAACAATCGATCTACACAAGAAGTCCACAGCCGCCTGCAAAAAGAAAACAAGAATATCAAAATAACACAGGTTGAAAGACTGAAGACATGGGACAAGAAGGACACAAACCTAGTAGTTATCGTAACTATAGAAGGGACTTCAAGACCAAGTCAACTTAACCTAGACGAGAGAAGTCGAAAAACAGAAGAGTACTGTAAAAATGCTGTTTTGTGGGTAAGGTCGAGTCGTGCCTGGACAGTTCAGTGTTGCGTGTATCTAGGTCACCAGCGTGAGGCGCTGCCAGGGTGTAATGCAGACACTAACACATAAACAACATACATGTTTCTCAGGTGTGTAGAACTCGTAATAGGATGTGGTCGAGAGTAAAGGTGTGTGTGTAGGAAACAGCAGATCGTGGACACGACGTCGTATAGGCTCTTATTCATCTACACACCAAACTCACTCCATCACAAGTAGAAGTCATAGACGTGGATAATACCGATAACTTTTCTTCAACATTTATTACGGCAACAGTACGCTGACAGACGACACAGTCAATAGCACAAAGGATCATGGACATTTCATGTGTGGTAATGATTATAAACATCAAGCATCATAAATCTTGCATAGCTCATGTATAAGATGCTAGTAGAGCTGGCTTGACAATTTACGTTCGTTCATACTGTAGCTCAGGGCCCCTGACTAAACGCGTCAGGTAGTCCTTTAACAAATATCCCGCACGATAAAGGCGGTTCCAGTTGCTTAATATCAAAGTCTATGAACTTGTTTAATGAAAGTCAAGACTTCATCTGGCTTCACACGCCAGACACTTCTTCTTCTGCTCAAAGATATCGGCCATAATATCGGGCCTCTATAATAATGTGAACAACTGTGTATTCTTCATAGGCAGGCATAATCATCCATGCCGAAACATACCGCTAACATGCGGTTTTCATAATAATCTCTCTTCACTGGGCTTCTGTAATATGGTTAGACGAATAGTCTTAGTTGGCTACATCGAGCACACATAATGGACTCTGTATCTCAAAGAACTGTGAGTTCTACTCACAGGTCGACACAAAATGTTCTGCAACTTAGGCATAATAATTAAGTTTCTTTTACCTTTGACAGAATCCGAGAAATACACAAATAATAACTGTCGTCATTCTTGACGAACAGAATAACTCTGGGGAGAATCACTGACATCACAGTCACACTGAAAACTATCTTTCCCCCAGATAATGCAGAGAAGTTCAACGGACATACTAGTCCGGTCAGAACCCAGTTCATCACTCCCTGATGGAAGTCTCTCCGTTTCGCGCTAAAAAAACTTGCGCATGCGTAGACAGAACAGATCTGAGAACAGCTAACCCCCGACTTAAGACAGGTCAACACAATGAATAAAACGAAGGGAAGATAACCCCCAATCAACCTGTCCCAGGGAGTTAACATACAGTTCTCTACCTTAGATCATCAAAAAATATTAAATAGATTTACGTCTTATGAAACCGTCAAAAACGACAGCAACAAGTACATTCCCCCTGTTATGCACGGCTCAAACTGCCAGCAATTTTCGCATACTAAGAAAACATGCAAGAGAGAGACAATTTGTCGGTACTGTGCGGGAAGTCACTCTTACAATGAATGTCCTCATGCGAAAAAGGATAACAACGATAAAGTGCGCAACTCCAACAGAACCTGCGCAAACTGTCTTGGGAACCACGGAGCAAGATACCGTGGCTGTCCGATCTTCTATGAGACGAAGGCCATACTGAAGGAATCTGTTACCAAAAACATTTCCTTCAGAGAAGCAAGACACCGAGTGGCTTCAGGCGGCACTGATAAGCAGGAACAGCACACAAGAGCTCAGCTGGTAAAACTAACCACAGAGGTGCGAGACATAAAACAACAACTCAAAGTCGAGAAGAACAGACAGCACAACGAAGACACAGGTACCATAAGAGACGAATCAATAGGAGCCTTACAGAGCGCCCAGGCAATGTTACAGGACATGAAAACCATTGAACACCAAATAGAAGTCGACATCGCTAAACTCGCAGAGCTAAAGGAAGAGAACGAAGAAATCCACAAGAGAATTGAAACAGAGAGAAGGATCATCGAGGATATCGTAACAAAACACAATCAAGGACGAGAAAGAAGCAAAGACACTAAAGACAAAATAACCACCGAAACCGTAGAGGAACGCCTACCAAAAATCAATCAAGGAAGAGAAAGAAGCAAAGAGGCGGAAGACAAAATAATTACCGAAACCCTAAAGGAACTCCTACCAAGTATAATAAAAACAGTCATGACCAACACACAGCCGAAAAAGACAACATCGAGTAGAGACCAAACAGGCAGCTAGTGGTCCTTTTCAGGGCAAGTCATTTCCAGGACTAGGAATGTGATACCAGCAAAGACGTTAACACACTATATACCCCAATATAACCGTTTGTAACCCTTCAATGGGTTTTGGTTGAACAGGGTATTACAGCAAAATAACAGACGCAAGGGGGAAAAAAAAAAAAAAGTCTTCGATCGTTAAGATATTTGAGACTTGCAGGGCTGAGATCACACAAATTTTACACAATAAAGTCATAGACCTCACTTTACGCCCCAAAAGGGGTATTTAAAAAAAAAATTATAATTGGACATGCGCCCTAATATCCGGCCTTTGGCTAAGATCAATGTGTCTTAGCCAGGGCCGGGGTCGGGCATGCTCCACCGCGACTCATGCGAGTTAAAAAAATGCGACCTCATGCGAGGAAAAAAAAAATAAAAAAAAGAGATCACACAAATTTTACACAATAAAGTCATAGACCTCACTTTACGCCCCAAGAGGGGTATTAAAAAAAAAAAAAAAAAAAATTATATTTGGACATGCGCCCTAATATCCCTAGCCAGGGCCGGGGTCAGGCGTGCTCCACCGCGACCTCGAGTTAAAAAAAATGCAACCTCATGCGAGGAAAAAAATAAATAAAGGCCGATTAGGAAGCAATTCCCGCTCGGCCGTGAAATCAAATCTGACTGAATGCTTTCTGTGACAAAGACGAGTTATTTATGATATATCCAGCTCTAAACAAGGAGAGCACGACTGTGGAAATAAAATGGAATCGCACATAAGAAAGACAGGGTTATTTTTTAAAAGACACAAAACAAAAAAATGTTTTCATTGTCCCTTCACTGAAACTTCTTAATCCGTTCAGGTGTTTGTTTTTTCCTCATCCCTTTGTTTTTACTATTATCACTATAACAAAAAATGCGCTTTAAGATTTCAAGAACGAGTGTCTATGAATTCTTTTTCCGTTTTTTCCTTCTATTTTCAGTCAATAGTATCATCACAAACAATGTGCAATGTACAACTTCAGAGTGCAAGAAACAGTGTAAATAAGTGTGTGCGAGGGAGTGAAAGGTTTTCTATGCAGCTACTCGTTGTATTTTCATTGAAACTTCTTTATTGAAATATGTAAAATGAACATGTTTTGTAAGTTCAAACAGAATACGAATAAAGCTTGGGAAAAAAATGCGCCCTAATATAACCGACTAGGTTGAACGCCAAAACGAGGCAAAAGTTTTACATTAAAAAAAACAAAAAAAAAACTGTCCCGTAATTTCAAAGTCAAAATACGTAAAATATTTCTCCGCCTTTTGGCTAAGATCAAAGTGTCTTAGCCAGGGACGGGATCACACACAATTCACACATTCTACTAAATAAAGTCAATAGACCTCACTTTGAGCCCCATAAAAAAAAAAAAAAAAAAAAAAAAAATTTGGCCGGAGTAAGGCCGCTATATACAAAATTCAATGGATAGTTTATGTCTATTCGGTTTTTTATTTATGTGTGAGTTGTTTTTTCCTCTCCCTTTTTTGTCCACTGTTATTGCTAAAAGACAAGGATGCGCACTATAATCAAAAAAAAAAGAGGGTGTAACATTTCTTTATCTTTTTTCCCCCTTCTCTTTTTAAATCAATACTATCATTACAAGAAAATGTACAATGTATAACTTTATCTTTTTCCCTCTCTTTTTAAATCAATACTATCATTACAAGAAAATGTACAATGTATAACTTTATCTTTTTCCCTCTCTTTTTAAATCAATACTATCATTACAAGAAAATGTACAATGTATAACTTTATCTTTTTCCCTCTCTTTTTAAATCAATACTATCATTACAAGAAAATGTACAATGTATAACTTTATCTTTTTCCCTCTCTTTTTAAATCAACACTATCATTACAAAACATTGTGCAATGTATAACTTTATGTTTTTCCATCTCTTTTTAAATCAACATTACCATTATAAAAAAATGTGCAATGTATAACTTTATCTTTTTCCCTCTCTTTTTAAATCAACACCATCATTACAAAAAAATGTACAATGTATAACTGTAGAGTACAAGAAAGAGTGTGTGCAAGCTTTTTTTTTTTTTTGTCCTATACAGCTGCTCATTGTATTTTCATTTTTATACTTATATGTATGCTATTATTGCCAATGTTTCAATGCATATGTCTTTGTAAATTTCCACGGAATGTGAATAAAGATGTTAATTAAAAAAAAGTGCTCCCAGGTTGAGGCCCTTCCATTGCACTCCGGTTGGGTTGACCCCTGCGATCACCCCAAATGCGGGTGACTCGGGTACATAATTTTTTCTTAAGGGGGATTGCGTTCGCGCTATCCCCTGATTAATGCAATAAACATGAATGGTGGATATTGTACGTAATTGATTTGACATTGTTAGATATCATGATATGACGAGAGGTAATATACATTACATAAAACAAAACCGAATGAAGACAGTCATTGAATTCAAAGATTTTATGATTCATACGTGTTGTCTATATACTTGCCAAGATGTTACCAACAGAGACCGTCAGCATGCTAGAAACCATACACTGGTTTACAGAAATCGGAGAATAAAATATAGACCGTCTGTGAAATTATGTTGTGTAATTAATCTGAACATTCGTTGCGCAATAAATCTGAACTTTTGTTGTGTATTATAACTGCACTTTTGTTGTGTAATATAACCGCACTTTTGGTGTGTAATAAATCTGAACTTTTGTTGTGTTAAAAAAAAGACAATACAAGACGTATACTAATAAATAAACACTTTATCCCTTTTAAAACACATTCATACCATGCTTTAATAATTCAAAAATCATTAGTGCTTGTTTCTCTGTGCATCACTGATGTGTAACGTTTTTGGTTTCCTTCCCACATTTTTGGGGGAATACATATGTACTACATGGATGTCGGCAAATGTTAAATTTGATCAGCTATAAACCAATATTAACTTTTTTTCATCTTCAGAATTTAGTTTACCTTACTTATTCTATTTTACTGTATTATTTTATTTAAAATGTTTAACCCTTAATATTTACTTTGTAAGAGTGCAAATGAAAGTGTGAGTACGCACGATCGTTTACCTGTAATTTAAAATGTACTTTCCATGTATTCCATTTAGTAAAATGTACATGATTATGTAAATCCAAAAGAAATGCAAATAAAAGTTTAAAAAACAAATAAAAGACAACAACAACATCAACATCAACAACAACAACAACAACAACAAAAATAATAGAAGGAAGAGTTGGAAGGCAAACGTGCAAGAGCCTATTAAAGTACACCATGAAGACACGTGACAGAAGACGTTGGACATCCACTGCAGCCGACCTGTGACAGATTTATTCATTTAACTTTCAGTTCCCTGGGGAGAATAGGTCTTCAACTTACACCAGTCCCTTGGAGTTCCTGTGAGTGAGTAAACTAAGAAAGAATAGGACTGCTGGTTTCCCAAGCATGTCGTAAGAGGCTGCTAATATGAGGTTGTGCGTGGGGTTGTCATCTACGAGTACAACAATGTGCTACGGAACACGACTGCTGCAAGAGCACATGCATGCTGTGGCGCAGGCTTCCTGCTGCAGGGATGGCTCTATGCTCCGTGGGGAGCAAACCGGTGAACAATAATAATAATGATCTTGATGAAATTCACGCCAAGCATTCCTGTCCAGTACCATCCTTTCAATGTCTTTCCATGCCTTCTTAAGGCAATATGTCACCTCTTACGACATGCCGGGGGGGGGGGGGGAAACAAGCAGCCCTATTCTCTCAGAGGTTCCCCTGAACAACATAAAGTAGTACACTAGTAGGTGAATAAAACAGCAGTCATTTCTATATTATCTTGTCCATCTTCCTATTATCACTAGCTCTACTTAATTCCTTTCACATTTGTGTCCGATTCCCTTCTTTGTACGTTTTTAGTGCTCCCCGTATTTATCTTTCCCTGAGAAGTCCAGATCACGGACAGTTAATGGTTAAGTGGGGGGGGGGGGGGGGGGGAAATGTGGTTATAAATTACGCTGATAAAGGCGATCAGCATGTGTCGGACTTACGGATGGCCGACGGGTGTGGATGTATAGATGTTAACTCACGCGAATGTCATGTAGTCCTATTAAGTCACTTGCAGCCACACACACCATAGCAAACATCGGAGTCAGTAAACGTTGAACTCCTAGTAACGTTTTACACTGTTTATTACGACACAGCAAACGTAGACATATGGTAACACAGTACATAAGCACATCATGAAACATCAGCAGTTCAACACATCCGTATACGGCATACACAGTATATAATTAAGCCTTTCCCCGGCATAGAAGTAATATAAATATGTTCTCTATGTCCTCTTTCAATCTACAACAGCGTGCACAGCACATGATCAACAAGCCGCAATAATCCTTGGCTTGGAAGTAATATAAATATGTTCTCTATGTTCTCTTTCAATCCACAATAACGTTCACAGCACATGATAAAAAAGCCGCAATAATCCTTGGCTTGGAAGTAATATAAATATGTTCTCTGTGTTCTCTTTCAATCTACAACAGCGTGCACAGCACATGATAAACAAGCCGCAAAAATCCTTGGCTTGGAAGTAATATAAATATGTTCTCTATGTTCTCTTTCAATCCACAATAACGTTCACAGCACATGATAAAAAAGCCGCAATAATCCTTGGCTTAGAAGTAATATAATATTCTGGAATTATCACATATTCCTTTTAATCAAAATATATCCTATCCTGGAACACACTGACGAAAATGGTCTCACATCCATTTCGGAGCTCTGCCTGGATTCAACTGTCACGGAAATATCCCCTGCTCAAAAACCGCTCATCAAAAATTCATCCAGGCGCGAACTCCCTCGCTGAGATGTGAGTAGAGTTCGTCCGCCTTTTACCCCAACCTATCAATAGAATGTTCGACCAGTTTCCTTGTGTTATTTTTTTAAACAAACTAACAAGCAGGTACAATAGAGCTGTGTTCAAAAATTACTGGGTATACAGCTCCCCACTAAAAAATCATCATCATCCCCCAGGGCGTGTTTATAAGCGTGTTTACAAAAAAAAACGGACCTGTGCATACAAGTCTTTTAAGTTTTGAGGTCGATAGAATACTAATATCTACATATAAGGATACACTATGTTAAGTCATGTTAATAAAAATGAACAAAAGAGGGATAGAAGTAAGTGTAAAGTAAAAAGAGCAGGTGAAATACAAGAAAAATAAGCAGTAATGAAAGAACGCAATGCAATAAGAATAAAGAAAACAATGATATCTCATGGTAAACAATTACATTAAACAATGCATTGTATAAATGAACCCCATTATAGCACAACAGCATACATTACAAAAAACAATGCATATGTAAATCAAAAAACAAATCACTAGCTATCATCTAGAGAAAAAAAAATAGCATAATGCGCATGATAATCAAGTTAATAAGCCCATGGAGTACCAATGATGAACCCATATAATTATCAAAATTACTAATATCTTTATACATAGCTATTCCTGACGCACAATCAAGCGCCGGTAATGAAAAAATTTCATCACAACCTCAGAAAAAACATTTTCTCAATGTACTAATATCGCTATACATCGTTACCCCTAGCGCACAATCAAGCGCCGGGCATACAAAAACATTATAATGTCAGAAAAAATACCCTCTTCTCTTGTCTTCATTTTCTTCAAAAAGTACAATACCGATATGTATCGCAATGATCAGTTACGTAAAATAGTAGCATCATTACAATTGTCCTACTTTCAACATTACAAAACACAGTAGTATACGAACAATATAGTAATGCAATGGTGCATAAAGATGAACCAACATATTATCATAAAGAGGTTATACCATATTATAATATATTACTCTCTAACATACGGTACTAATACTATCTACTGTCCTAAAGAAGTTACACATCAAGGACAAATTCAGTAATCTTGGAATATCCTGTGAGCACGAAGGTACAAACACATCTAGTGTGGAGTCAAACTGCCGAATGATTTCATAGGAACAGCAAGTCTTGCGATAACTACCATTGGTAAACAGCTCAAACAATCAATATAGCAGCTCTGACTCTCATGGAAAAGCATTTGCTGTGAAAAAACACAAATGAAAATCTTTGTTTGGTAAAGGTAAGATTATATGATAGGTAACAATTAATTTTAATTTAACAAATGTGGCCGTGTAAACTTCCGGCCCCTGTATGGCAATAATCAAACTTTCCTCCGTTACACAAAAAAGGGTAACAGGGAAAGTAGCACAGTCTAAACTGGAATCATTAATTGTATAAGGCGATATAAGTGTTCGAGAAACATAGCAGTGTGCAATGATGTATGGAAAAGTCGTGAGTATACATACATGATACCCACGTCAAAAGGTAAATCTAGAAGATGGTAATGATGACTAAAAGCGTCACGATGGCGGACAATATGAGATTTTGCGCAAGACAAAGGAAATGCAGTAGACAAAGACGTACATCTTAAAGGCTGAGCTGAAGTCATAGCCTGTGTACTGGGCAAAGAAAAAAGTAAGAAAGATATAATAAAGATGTAAAAGCATACAGTAGTAAACTTGGACCTACGTCGAAGTTTAAAAGGAACGCAGTGAGTGCGACAAAAAGTCGTAAAAGACGAAGATACTGCGCTAACCGGTCCTGCAAGAAAGCTAAAGAAACTCATAAGGTAAAAATATGTAATAACAATTAAGTCCGTACATGTGGCAAAGAAAACACTAGTCATTGCAGCAAAGAAGTTGCAATCAACGTGACTGGATATAGATTCAGTCGCAGCGCTAAAGTTAATGTGTGTGTCAGACAAAATCGAAGGATCTTCTTCTATAATAGTAGTTAAAGAAGAATGAAAGTTAGAGTAACGACGTACTGAAGTATGTCGCACTGGGCTAAAAGAAGCACCAAAATTAGCATGATGAACAATCGTATCATCAACACTGCAAGATTGCACTAAATTAGCAGAATGTATTGCGTTAGCAGAATGAACCTGGTGAAAAGATTTTGGCATAGTGGCGGCAGTAAGATTATCAATGTGACAGACGAACTCAGCCGACCCTGAATGATCCTGAAGTGTTGGATGATATAGTACGACCTTTGTAGCGACCCCTTGGATAACATCAGTGCCCCCGAATATTGTAACCTTTCGTCAAACGGGATTTTTCTTTTCACCTGGACTCATTAGCTATGCAACCGTTCCACACGTTTGCTGATTAATATGTGGACAGTTTATCTACCGTTCATTCTGGTCATCGCATGATTTAAGGAGAGATTAAATCACGCCCATGGACATCTCTTGAGCAATCACATGCAGTATTTTCATTAACTTGCCCAGAGGGGGCGGCGCCAGAATCAAACAGATAGTAGCGACCACGATCAAAGACACAGACTGGGGGATTTCAGGAAAGACTAGCGCCACGATCAAAGACAGTAGTGGTCCCTGAAACGAGCGACGCAAGTTCCTGCAGGTATTTCGCATCTCGGTGTTAAACACAGAACCGATCGGAGCAGCGAGCGGAGATACGAAGACCAGGGGCGGCATCTCTCTTTAGTCTGGCGGTCAGATCCCCAAAAGTGTCCTGAGATCTAAAAAGGTGTCAATTTTCTCATGTCCCACTCATCTTGAAATTAAGTTAGATATATACAGACCACGTAGAAATACACTTTATCACTCGTTGGCCAGACCTTTACAGAAGCACTAGCTATATTTGAAATCCTGCTAGATTATCCCCTGGATTTTTATATATATTTGCAGTGAATTCTATTTCTGTGCAAAACGGTAATATATATTGTGTAAAGTGATCAGTGGGCTAGTTCATTCATTCTATTTCACTGGATTTTGTGTTAATTTAAATCTATTAAATTAAACCATCTCAATAGTTCCAGTTGTAAATGTAATGATATATCTGCTATATTATTTCCAAAAAAGATAATAGATGCTTAAATGCTGTAATTAACTTTTAAAGTCGCGAAGGAATTTATAATTAATAAATTTAGTTAAGTCCTATATTTATAGATGTGTGTTTTAACCATTAGAACTCGCGCAGTGTTTATTAAATACAAAATTAAATGTGCGAATATATATATATATATATATATATATATATATATATATATATATATATATATATATATATATATATATATATATATATATATATATATATATATATATATATATATATATATATATATTTATAAATAGTCTTAACGGGAAATTCATCGCGCTTTAGAATATTATTTGATTTTTCGGTATATTACATGTCTTTTTTCTTTCATACAGAGTGATCGTAACCTTTGCGATCCCAGCAATAAAGAAATCATCTTAAAAACTTCCAGACATATTGATGAAACATTTTTTAAATTTAATCTTGTGGCGGTTCAATGCGACCTAGCTATCATTATTACATGAAAGAAAGCCTACCCAAGACTGTTTAAAGAACAATCATCATATTAAAATTACAAATCTGTAAGATAAACTGGAAGTTGAACAGTGCCAGTAGCGATACTTGATTTACTGCCCTACTGTGAGAGAGTACATATTTTCCTGAACTGTGATGGCTTAAGTTTTTCCTCACTGGATTAATAAACTTACCGGTCAGTTACTATCATCACGCATTGAAGGAATTTTACCACTAGCGGAAGATTAAAGAGACCACTTCATTTTCACCCCTGTGTCAAACTGTGTCAGTGCCATCCCATAGACTCCTTTTATATAATAAAACACAATAACTCTTAGGCTTCAAGTCCGGCGATAAGTGAGAATAGTTGCTATCAGCAAACCTCGCAACATATGGGGCGGGACACGGAAGTACCAGACCTTTTCATATGTCAAGAGTGTAATTGCTGTTTATATAATTCTATTGGAGTGTCTGAGGCTGTAATCGGTAAGTGTGTGAATATATGAGTGTGGATCCTCACGCGCGTGTATGAATGACAGGAAATTTAATCTTTTTTGTAACCATTTTGTTAACTTGCTTACCTGGTAATATAATTTTCTGTATACCCTGCATTGTTCCTTTAAGTGGGATAGTTGATAATTTGTTAACTCTGTTTAAAAACCCCTCCTTTTCATTTGCTTAGTAAAGGAAAGAACAATTGGGAAGAACAGGATTCTTTCTACCACCCATACCTAATTTTGAAACACCTCTTTCAGAGTAATTAACTTCACTGTTAGGTTAACGTACCTATGTTCCTGATAACTATCTATCTTTGGACTGGGTTTATCTTTGTCTAATAAGCGGGACGGGCTTAGTCGATACCAATCTTCTTCACCCCCTCCCTACCTTGTTATTTGCATTTTTCTGTACTTATGATAATTTTTGCTGTAAACACATGATTATTGTAGTGATTGTTTTTTTAAACTTTAATAAACAACATAAACTTAATTGTTACTGCGTTGGAATACCCAAAGCCCAAAATTTCCCCTATTTGTTTAAGATAGTTGTATCCACGTCGTCTGTGTGTTTGAAGCACCAAATCGGTGTGAGAGCAGGTGTGTGTCTGGAAACTGGCAAATAATTGTTTGACCAGGAGAGCCTGAAGAGTAGATTGAGAGAAACGATTTGTCGTAAATAAGTCTGTCTTTACTCTCCTCCAGCACTCCGTGAAGCAACTATTTACTCTCTACATTTCTATCACTGAGCTGTTCACCATCATTCTACACTCTAAACCGGACCACTATTTCTAAGACTCTTTCTCTCTAAATAAATTTACGACAATCAACATCTAAAAAAATATATCTGTACACAACACCAAACAAAAGCCATACCACCTACACACAACCCAACACACACCCAACAGCACAACTCTCTGTTCTACGACACGACGACATCTCCCCTCAAGTTCTATATATATATATAATTGGTCTGGGCTGCAGCTGTAACCCTGTGATATATTTATTAAAGATCCTTTGTTACTGTTGTTTACCAATAAAAAAGTACGCCTCTTTGCGTCTTCCAATATAAATATATAAAAATTGTACACGACTCTTGCCAATATATGCTCCTATATTCTTGTTACTGCTGTTTACCAGTATATGCTCCTGCTCATATGTGTTACTGCTGATTGATAATACTGTACACGAATCTTGCCAATATATGATCCTATATGTTTGTTATTTGAAAAATTAAATATATTTATTAACTAAAATCTTTGTTATCTACATACGCATAAATATTGTTGTATAAGTATGTATGTATAAATATCGTATATATGTATATTGTTTGTAAAATATTGTCTTCCTGTTGTAATATATGTTGTAAAAATATGTTGTAATATATGTATAAATATAAATATTGTAACACATGTTGTAACACACAACCAACAACACACAACAATTAAAACACCTACTTATCTCCCCTTAGTTACCTACACGCCCGCCGTACTTCAACAGCTCCGCCCCCACAACCGAGCGGAGTATTTTGCTATATAAAAAGTCAGCTCCGCCGCCACCATCGATCGGAGTATTTCCTTATATAAAAGTCACGCCCCACCGCCACAAATGGGGTGCATAAAGAACATACAATACTACTAATATGTTAATTTAATTTGTAAAAAAGAATTGTATTGCAGGGCAGAAATGTAAAAAAGGCAAGCATGCCTATTTATTTACCCCGACGAAATAAAGATTTCGCTCGTTCGTTTGTTCGTTCGTTCGTACACTTCGCGCAATTTCAAAAATGGTAATAACAATATACAAGTTCTGTCTTTTACTTTCTTTGACTAGAATTTCGCGAATATGAATCACTAATGTCAGATGGTCTAGAAATTTTTTTTTTTTTTTTCGAATTCCTTTAAACCTCTAAGCTTAATCCACCTTAATGCATGCACTGGTATTTGTTTCCGTATTGAAGATGGCTCATATGTCAACAAGGCTACATCCTTGTATGACACGATAGCCGCTATAATACTTCCTCTGTTCCAGTGATTCTTAATGTATTTACTCTCACACCTCTCCCTGAGAGGGAACTTAATGTTATACCAGGGCTGTGGAGTCGGCCGTTTTTCAGTGCAGTCGGAGTCGGGGAAACGTTTCAGGACTCAGACTCTGAATTTTATGCCATATGAGTAGTAAAAAACCGGAGTCGGAATCGGACTTCTAAAAATTCAGGAATCGGAAAATATTTTTGTGTGGCCAACTCCACAACCTTGGTCTATACCGCCTGTCTTTCCACGATTTAATCAATTAATGAACTCTTTGACTCCGGAACAACATCATCTACAGAATCCAAATTACAAGGAAAGGATTTCGAATCCAATTGTCATTTTACAATTCGACCCGAACAAAGTAATTATCAAAAGAGTTCATGACATTTTACAGATGCCTCAAAATATTGATTTTAATTAATGAACTCTTTCAGTATCTAACAAACTAGCCGGTATATCCGTCTGTCGTCCTGACAGAACAATTACCAGCACCGATAGAACGCTTGCTGGCAGTGTAAAAGTTAAGTGAGAAAATAATTGCGATAAAAGACCTCCTCGTGAATCTCCTTTTTCTCCTTTACCAGAGGAGGTACATCCCACAGGTTAAGAATTTCTGCTCTATGACACATTTTACCCAACGGATCGCGTATCCAAAACAATAGCGTATGGTTCGGTAAGCGCTGCAAAGGGTTTCATAAATGGTTTCATTTACACCACAATTACATCATGAGGTATGGTAGCGGGAAAAGACAACAATGTCAGATACGATCAGATGAAACCAAGTACTGTCTTCCTAGAGATAGTAGATATATTCCCCCTCTCGTTTCATATGGAGCATTGAGCCACCATCACAGATGATCGCCTTGCAAAAAGTCCAGACCATAATATTCAAGTACACTTGCAGCGGTGGTGTCTGCATAAATTCATTTTATATTATGAGGTTGCCAGCTCCAAATAGTCGTTTTATGCGATATGACTGAGACAACAATAATCCTGTTCTTTCTTTGCCTAATCAGATGGTAGCCTTGAACTATACGAGCCAGATAAAAGGTTGACTGCAACGTATCTCTCACAACTCCTGCCTCTTGCCTTGATGGTATACTACGACACATTACGTAACATTCATTTCTTGATGATTCATCTTGTCCGATTGCTTCTATTGGTTTATCCTTCAAAGTTAAAGTTAAGAAAATACATTTTTTTTAAATACAGTTCTCATGGAATAGTTCTTTCCTTCAACCTCATCTGGCAAGAAAAACCCTTTCCAACAGCTAGGCACCAACTAGACGTTTCTCCCCTATTTAAGGGAAATATAGGAAGTGTATAGAAAGAAAGCATTTTTCTCTGCCACACTACGCTTCTTCTTCTTCTTCTTCTTCTTCTTCTTCTTCTTCTTCTTCTTTTTCTTCTTCTTCTTCTTCTTCTTCTTCTTCTTCTTCTTCTTCTTCTTCTTCTTCTTCTTTGTACACTTTCAGACATCAACTTAAATACGTTTTAAGCAAGCTGTGGTCAGCCCGAGGTTGTTGGTATATCCATTAAGTTTGTCCAGGAATGCTACTGGTGACGGACATATGTGCTTTCTTTATTCTTCATTGGTTGAGCACTTCTGCAGCAGATGTTCAGCGGTTATTTTATCTGTGCCACAGTTACATTCAACGGTAGTTCCTCTCTTTAGGTTGTTGAACAGGTGGTATCTCAATCTGTTGTGGCCTGTACGGATTCTGAAGATAACCACTTCTTTATTACCGTTATGCTCAACAAGTTTATTTTAAGAATGTTTCTTTGATGCCTTCCTATTCAACCAGTTTACAGTTACTTCCCCTTTTTCTCCCAGTTAAACCAGTTTGCAGCAGAAATTGACAATTTTTTGGGTCTTCCTATTCAATCAGTTTATAGAACGATAGCATGTAAGTTTTCTGTCTACCTATTCAACTAGTTGACACAAAAAAAACACGCTTCTGTCTACCTATACTACCAGTTTATAGCAAGAAAGCACATTTTCTATCTCCCTATTCAACCAGTGACATCAAGAAACCACAGTTTCCTGTCTTCATATTCAAGTAGCTTGTGGCAAAAAATCCCGTCGTTTTCCAGTCTCCCTATTAAAACAACCTGCAGCAATATAATCTCTCCCTACGGCTTACACGAACAGTTTGTATTAAACATATCAACGTTTTTCGCCCCTCCACACAATGACAGTTTCGAGCAAAGTAGCAACGCTGTTTTCCTCTCCGCACCTGAAGTTTAAAGTAAGCTAGCCATATTTAAGCGGGCTGTATACAACCTGATTGGATGGTTCCCCGGATAAAAGTTGACAGAGCACACTTTTTCCCCCTACACCGTCTGTCCTGAAAGTTGAATCATCCTTCTTGTATCTCATGTATGTCTGTGAGTCATCTTTACTCAAATATTAACAGAGTTAACCATGTCACACGACATGCGCCCTAATATAATCGACGGACTCTGTGTCCAGGTTGAACGGGACGCGCCTCGTTTAAAAAAAAATCTTGACTAAACGCAATGTATCGTCATTCATTTCCTGTCTCCATCTCCACCTTCCAAACGGTATAATGAAATCAAGAACTAAAATAAAATTAACATCTCCGGAAAATAAGAAGAAGGAAGCATCCACCGTCACAGTCAACTAGGTTTTCTTCAGGGTACAACAAACATAACGACATATTGTAATCAGATTTTGTCAAAAAATTTAAAATTCTAAGGACATACTCGAAAGCTGACTTCACACAGCTGATTTACATGCTGGTGCTTTATCTTGGTACTTCTAACACTACGCTGACAACTGAAGCTGGTCTCTAGCTGAACATAACCTGAAAACAATCCTGAACAGCACTGACGCAGCTAGAGTCCTTATCAAGACTACACCATGCTAGCTTACAGCCGTTTTTAAGACTTAGTTTTTAATATTGTGTGCATCAGAGTTCGTGTTCTTCTTCTTCATTTTCTTCTTCTTCTTCTACTTTCTCTTTTGCTTATACGTTCAATGCAAACATTATTTTTATAAGGGAAACCATTTTGGCATAACTAAGGACCAAAGGGAATTAATTAAGACAGAATTCATAAATTTTTTTAATGATGTCCGTAGTCTTCCGATGTATTTTATTCATTAAATGACGTACTTCTTTGATTGACATGACCAAGGCCTTATATTGTCAAAATGAGGATTCTGATCAATAGTGACCCGTAATCATCGGAGGATTGTCTTAGTTGTAGACAACAGATACCATAGTCTGATGCATATGTTTGCAGGTTCCTAGACGAGAGCGAGAGAGAGAGAGAGAAAGCGAGGGAGAGTAGCAACGAAAGTTTCTGGTAAAGTGTAAAATCGACTGCAGTGATATGAGTATATGGCTTCAGGCTCGGCCGTGAAATCTATTCTGCGATGGAGAACGATGTTGGTTCATCCAGCGCAAAGCAAGAAAAGCACATCTGGGAAAATAAAATGGAATAGGACTTAAGAAAGACAGGGTTACTTTATAACACACTAACGGAAAAAAAGAAACGAATAAAAGTGTCTTTATTATTGATAAAGTCCTCTATTTTATTCCCGTTAATGATGTCCACCAAAAGATAATTATAAGTGGATGGAAGCAGACATCATCATCATCAGGTGATAAACTCTTAATACAAGACCCTTGCCCCGAGCAAGAGACATGCTGGGAAATCTGAAGCTCGCTCGAACATCACCAGAGTTAAATACTGTGTTGTTGTGTTGCTCGTGGTTCGAGTATGGAATGTCAACTTGACCTACGCAGTGGTGTGTAGACATAGATGGAGTGTATAATGTGCGAATGATAGGAAGAGTTCGTGGTGTTGACAAATGTTCTTTTCTCACACTCACGTATGGCTGGAAGTCATCGACACCAACGACTGTGTACCTTTACTAAAGTTTAATTGGACGTACACACTCGACAGCACAGATAGTGACAAATCACAGGTTGGCATAATACATCATGGTACAGTGGATAACTGGTCTTGCAATGTTATGTTACATGGGCACTCATGTAGAATAATATTATAATGGACTGTCAGTAGCCAAGCCCTCAGTATTGCCCATATATATATATATCAACTGAGTTTACTGACAAAGCACGTCAGATTATAAACAATATCCAAGATGGCTTCTACCTCATCTCGTCTAGCGAAGATTCTTTGACATAAGGTTCAGCACAGTTTTTTTTTCATATAATAATATTGAACCGCTAGCAATGGGTTCTCATGTGTAGCAGTGATCTCTGGACTAATCAAGCGATAATACGGGCATCCCTTTTCTCTTCTTGAAAGTCACTACATGTTTTGGTTCCAAGATGGCTTCACTCGTGAGCTGTCACTCACGTTTGGATACAGATAATGAATCTGTCCTAAAGTTAGTCATTCATTAAATCTTTCATTGCCCTGTAGATTTGATCATGAACAATTGACTGCATTCTACAGGATATAGTGCTGCTAGGAATCGAAGTCGTTTTCATCGAGTCAAATATATTCTCTTAGACATTCAAATCGTACCTATCGAAAATGGTGGCTTCGTACGAGAGTTCATAAGAGTATCTATTATTACCTTGGTATCAGAAATATGATTCTGCCATTCCTTGGCAATACGAATAAACACTGGGGTAAAGCATACACGATAGGTCTAGACGACTATCACTTTCCCCACAAATACTGAGATCACTTTTTCCCCGGTGACAAGCCGACATAGAAAACACAGTCCCTATCAGGACGAAGCCAAATCACACTACACTCTAGCGACACATCCGCCGAATAGCCTTTGACCTCTCTAGAGACAACAGAACATATAGTTCGACTTAGATATGTAAAGATATACAGATATAAGACAGACTCGTCCTACTCAGACAAACAATACACATAAATTCAGGCCATAGATATTCTGAAGCAAGAACAATCTATTACTACCCAAACGAAGAATAAATCGCAGAAAACTGGACTCATCCGCGGAGTTCGATCGAAAGAGCCGACACAACTTTCAAGGGAAGTAACTCAATAATGACTTTTCCTTAAGCACTATTTTGTTTACAAAATATTTGCGAACATAACAAGTATACCAATGTATAATATTGTAAGATATCAAAGACTGCACGTAACAGTCTTACCACACCTCCCGGGAAAAAAAAAAAGGAACATTTTTTTTTTTTTTTGAAATACATCTAGGAGCAACGTACAATAGGCTCACAACGCATGAATAATGCGCAGATGAAAATATCAGGAATACCTATAACGCCTAATATGAGGCTAAGTCGACTTATGGAGCGACTGGTGAGAATGTGTCTCATAAACTGAGAGAAATTATTTCTCTACAAGTATATTTTTCCAGGAAGGTGTCATCAAAGTATAATACAATTCTGGCAATTACACAATGCCCAAAAAATTCATATCATCATTTCGTATTAGATATCTTAAATTTATGATTTATGAAGAAAAAATCATCAAAGCACAGCGGTGAATAAACATCAATGAACCGCTATGTAGTGATACAATCATTATATTATTAAATTACAAATGTGTATCTATCATGGTATAGAAAAGGAACTACTATAGAACTAGACATATCAAGAAGTCTAAGCCCTAATAGTTATGTGGAATCATGTGGGCATCTTGACAGAATGTCTGCCATCACATTATCTGATCCACGAATAGCTCGCACAGAGAAATGAAAAGGTTGAAGAGCAATTGCATATCGAGTAGACCTCGAGCTCTTCAAATTCTTACTCTGTATAGCAGTAAGAGCTTTTTGGTCGGTTTCTACTATGAAATGTGCGCCTAGAAGGAATCTCTGTAGTTTGAGGATCGACCAAACCATAGCTAATAGCTCACGGTCTAAAACCGAATTATTCCTTTCTGCCGCATTAAGTTTTCTGGAAATATACATTACAGGATGCAGAGTTCCAGAGTACTCTTGCATTAGTGCCGCTCCAATCCCAGTGGATGAAGCGTCACTACGAAGAACGAATGTCTTATCTTTAGTAGGTAGCACTAAAATAGGTGGTGTTGAAAACAATGTTTTAATCTTATCCAGAGAGCATTGGCATTCCTGAGACCAGTGGACCACATTAGGCGAACCTTTCTTTAGAAGTGTTGAGAGAGGTGCCATGATAGAGGATAGATTCTGAATGAATCTGCCATAAAATTGAATAAGACCTAACAGACTTCTCACCTGTTTTTTAGTCTTAGGGATTGAGATGTTAAGTATCTTACTAGTATTATGGTCCTCTGTCTTTAGGAAACCATGACCAACTCGGTGGCCTAGGAAAGAAATTTCGCTAAAACCAATATAGGCTTTAGAGGGTTTCGCTGTCAGGTTGTGCTCACGCAAAGTAGACAGCAATTCATCTAACCCTGAATAGTGATCTTCCCAAGTATCGCTGAAAAGACAGATGTCGTCTAGATATGCAATGACATCTGACCGATAAGATAGGATTCGGCGCATCATGCGTACGAATGTAGCTGGTGCGTTCATAAGACCGAAAGGCATAAAATTCCATTGGAACAAACCTCTAGGTGTTGAAAAAGCCGTGAGAGGTTTGGCGCGTTCAGATAAAGGAACTTGCCAATATCCTTTAGACAAATCAAGTTTAGTGAAAAAATGAGATTTGGAGAGTCGAGTAAGTAGCTCTTCCAGTAAAGGCATAGGTTCGGCATCGAACTTCGTTACTTGATTCAATTTTCGATAGTCAACGCAAAGACGTATGTTATTGTCTTTTTTACGAACAATAACCATCGGCGAAGAATATGCAGAGGTGGATGGTTCGATTATTTTCAAATCTATCATCTCATCCAACTCTTTCTCGACCTGTGCTTGAAAATGTATAGGTATAGGATAAGGTCTAACCCTAATAGGAGTATGGTCAGTTAGAACAATGTCATGTTCAATGACATGCGTTTGTCCAGGGATGTCAGTGAGTACATCCTGAAATGTTTGCAACATAGTTGAAACTTGTCGCTGTTCTCCTAGAGACAAATCAGGAGAGACAGTAACGTTCTTCCATGATTCACTAGAATGAAGTGGGATCATTGGAAGAGGAAGATTTACATCTGAAAAACTTGTTTCCTCATCCTGTATCACGGACAGTGATGAGTAATGACCATGTGGTACTGGAGAATTGTCCGTTGCTTGGAAAATGGGTTGCAAATAATCCGGACGTTCATGGAATTCCGTAAGCATATTGATGTGGAAGGTTTTATGCTTCCCATCAATATCGACAATATAGTCGACATCGGAAATTTTCGATATTATATCGTACGGACCTTTCCAAGAAATAAGTAATCTGTTTTCCCTACAAGGTAGTAATACAAATGCTTTGTCACCAGGACAAAGTTGTCGTAAGCATCTCTTCTTATTGGCAAATTGCCTTGCCTTCTGTTTCGCAAATTCAGAAGAAGAAGTTGCTAATTTGCATGCTTCGATAATTTTTTGTCTCAACGCGATGACATATTCGTAGGATGACTTTGTGTCATCGTCAATATTGTCAGATGTAATGAGATCGTGAAGCAACGACATAGGGCCACGCGGACGCGCGCCAAAGACGAGTTCAAAGGGAGAAAATCCTGTATGTTCATTGGGTACCTCTCTGTAAGCGAAGAGGGCCGCAGGTAAAACTCTGTCCCAGTCTTGAGGATGATCCTCAGTTATCTTCCCCAGTAAGTTTTTAAGTGTTCTATTAAGGCGTTCGACCATACCATTAGACATTGGATGGTAGATACTACTTAAAGATCTATCTATCTGCAGAGTAGACATTACTTGAGACATGGTATCTGATATTAGTTGGGTGCCATGGTCTGACAATATCTCTCCGGGGAACCCCAGACGAGAAAATATAAGCCAAAGAGCATCTGCAATATCAGCAGTAGTAATGCTCTTCAGAGGAATAGCCTCTGGCCAACGTGTGCACATATCAACACACGTCAAGATAAACTGATGTCCTCTGGCAGACTTGATCTTAAATGGACCAATTATGTCTATGGCCATTTTTTGGAACGGCCGAATAGGAATGTCCGCCGCCTGAATGGGTGCAGCATGCCGTGGACCTTTGGATTTAACTTCCTGACATACTTTACAAGATCGACAATAAATCCGTATGTCCTTGTTTACCAATGGCCAAAAGAAAGCCGCAAGGACTCTTGACTTAGTACGGGAAAAACCCATGTGTCCAGCACACTGAGAGTCGTGAGCGTGCTGCAAAATTTTAACTCTCAAATTCTTGGGAACCAGGATTTGAGAATGACTTGACGTAATGGAGTCTTGAACCATACGTACAAGTACGCCATTCTTCTTTGTAATCCACGATTTACGACTTGTGTCTTTATTCGGATCACCTTTAGTTGCAAGAATGAAGAATTTCTTCAGAGTGGGATCATCTTCTTGCTGTTTTATAAACGAGTCACGAGAAATTACCAAGGGATTATCTTGGTTATGCACTTCATTATCTTCAGTAGATGAAGTTTGAGGCATATTAAGAGCCTGAGCTCTAGTGACTACAGCGTTAGCAATCTGCATGTTTTGCCTTTCCCACGTGGAAATTTGTTGCGGAGTGCATTCTTTGACTCCATGAATGCGACCGATGATGAGGTCAGCGATCGGATTCGGAAGAAGACATGCGTGTACATCTCCTGTAAAGAAAGGAGTAGCAATCCTAATGATAGCAGTAGAGTATTTCTCTAATGTGCCGCCAAATGTTACACATTTGACTACTTGTCCAGTGGCACGGGAAGGATCTACGAGTGACTGCCTAACACCAATTGTGGTGCATCCAGAATCAAATAGCACAGAGACTGGATTGTTATTCACTAAACCCTTATGTAAGACAAGAGCACCTCTTCCATCATGCGCGACTGATGCCGGAAGAGCAGGAAGAGGATGGCCACAGCTTAAAGTAGACACTGTGGTTGGCTCAAATAACGTTTTGCATTGGGGGCACTGAGATGCTCTCCCAAAATCAAAAGCGGCACATGCCATATTACTAGCATCATTATTATCTTTACTCTGTTTATAGGCTTCATTGGACTCTTGTTGTGCAGAGTTTGCCTGAAAATGTGGTTTATGTCTTTTGTATTGAGATCTACCTCGGTTATTATCACCTCTGTAGTTATTGTTACCTCTATTGTAACCCCTATTTGGGTTTGAGTCATAGTTCCCTTGGTTACCATTATCATATTCATTATAATGAGTATCTCTGTAATTATGATCTTGTTGACTCCAAGACGGATAACCCTGATAGTTTCTATAATTACTTCCTCTACGGAAATTCCTATAATTATGACCACCCCTGTGTCGAGAGCTATCAGCTCGTCTCCAGTTCTTTGAAGAAGAACCCTGAAATGATTGGTTACCTTGGTTTTGATAACTATTATGGTTACCTTTTTTATCAAATCTGTTTTGAGGACCCTGAAATCTGTGTGAATAATTGGGATTGTATGGTGTTGCTGAAGCAACTGGCATACTCTCCTTAATCTTAGTATTGCCAAAAGTCACGTCGGGGTGTGCAGTGACATATTGGGAACAATATTCTTCCATTTCTTTTAGAGATTTGGGTTTACGCTCATGTATAAATTCAAGGAAAGGTTTGTTCACACATGACATAATCTTATCTCTGAGCAACAAATCCATAAGTCCTTCATACGTTTTTTCTGTTTTGGAAAGCTCAATCCAACGATCAACTGTGAGACGTGCCTTTGCAGTGAATTCTGAGAATTCTACACCCGTCTCAGGCACCATCGTTTTAAATAAAAGGCGATAGCCTTCCTCACTTAGCTGATATTTTTTTATCAAAGCCGCCCTAATGACATCATAATTATCCTTATCTGCTTCTCCTACAAGGCATAATCTAGTCAAAGATTCACCTTTCAAGTTTTCTGATAATTGATTAGCGTATTGTGATTTATCCACATTATGTGTACGACAAGAACGTTCAAATCTATCCAGCCAGAATGTAATATCGTCACTGGACTGATTGAACGGTGGAACCTTAACCTTGTAAGTAGAAGGTTTACCATTACCACTAGCCTGATTAACATTACTCATACTTGTCAATCTCAATTTCTCTAACTCAAATTCATGTTCTCTTATTGCTTTTTTCTCTTCAGCATCTAATCTTTTTTGTTCAGCCTCCCTGTCTAATCTTTTTTGTTCAGCTTCCCTGTCTAATCTTTTTTGTTCAGCTTCCCTGTCTAATCTTTTTTGTTCAGCTTCCCTGTCTAATCTTTTTTGTTCAGCTTCACTGTCTAATCTTTTTTGTTCAGCTTCACTGTCTAATCTTTTTTGTTCAGCAGCAGCTTCTCTTTCTAATTTTTTTTGTTCAGCTTCAAATCTCCTTTCCTCCACCTGCATCTGCAATTTCTTTTGTTCAGCAGCAGCCTCAGCTTCTCTTTCTAATCTTTTCTCTTCAGCCATAGTTTTTTTCTTTCTTCTGCAGCTAATGCTTTGTCATATTGAGCAACAGCCCATTGTTCTAATTGTTGACCAGTCTTATCAAGGGCTTTCCCTTGTGTAATGAAGTATTCTAATGTAGACATGATGTCTAACAATAATACTAATCACCTGAACCAATAATAATACCACAAGTTCTTAATGACTTGATTAATCAGTATACTATCCCAATATCAGTGGGTCACAAGCCTTAATAAGGTCTTGTATAATAGTAATAATAATCAGGTACTGGTTTATACCATAATCCAAGTGCAGTGCACAGGCAATTGTGTCTTATGAAATATACCTATATAAAACATATGTCAACCAACAGAATACATAAAGTACAAATAGGACTGACAATACAAGAACGTTTGCAGAAATCAAAATAAATCAAATAGGGAAATCAATGAAAATAATCACTGAGTCTGCAAAGAATAACAACACAAATGACGTCACAATATATGAATATAAATTGTGAATAGAACTGAAAAATAGAAAAGGTTAGACCAACAAATTACAAACAAATCAAAACAAAACTAAAGAACAAAGAAATATTACAAAAATAACAATAATTACAGACTTCACAGCTAACACAAAAGCAACAGTTGTCGCAGCAAATTTTCAATCAATAGAAACTAACATACTATAGAAACAAATAACATGTAAACATAAATATATATAAATTATGTGTATGATAGTATGTGTTGCAAAATAGGCTCAGTCTTACAGTAATGGCAAAGTTATTTTTATGAAAACAAACAAACTGCCACTTTATTCAATTAAACATTCTGGCCTTAAATATTAAAGTTCATCTACAGAAAAACAAGAAGATCCATCGATGAAAATAGGACTTCTTAGTTCACTAATACTGTCTTCCTGTTAATATTGACAAGAATTGATCCAACTGTTCTGTGAAACTCTGTACTGTCTAATGTAAAAATGTCAACAACGCTGACCTACATACTGCATTCACTTGACAGGTCACGTGACGAAGTGTTGACAAATAGCAAACCAATACTGCAAGTGTGTCGTATCAGCCACAGGAAACGGTCTGGTATCGGTAATCTGTTGACTTCTGAACTTCTGCGAGGTCAAACCCAGAAAGCTGGTCCACCAGTTGATAAAGTCCTCTATTTTATTCCCGTTAATGATGTCCACCAAAAGATAATTATAAGTGGATGGAAGCAGACATCATCATCATCAGTTGATAATGTCGCAGTGTTAGTTTATGAAGTGAGGACTGGTCACGACATCAATTAATCTAATATGTCGCAGTGTTAGTTTATGAAGTGAGGACTGGTCACGACATCAATTAATCTAATATGTCACCGCTGGACTGGGTGTTTTAAAGACTGGTCCAAGAAGGCACCAATTAATCTAATATGTGTCAGTGTCCATTAGTGATATTATGTGACCTTGTGCCCTGTATATGTCCTAGGACTGGTCACAACATAAATTAATAATATATGACAGTGCTATCTCTTCTTATTATAGTAAACTAGGTGACTGGGGCAGGCCTAGTTGTCTACCTTCTATTTGTCACTTTGATCCATTGACCCATCTTCCAAGTAAGAGTATATCTTAGTACTGGCCCTCACCGCCAGAGTTATCAATTCCTGGATGATATTCTCTCAAAATTTCCAACCTGAACTCGTTCCATCCCTTCTTATGATGTTACTTAAGTGACAAATTTCGTATAGCAGTTATCCCCTTATGTCTGTTGTTTTGTTACTCAAGCACTCAACAACCCTTTAGAGAGTTAACCCAACTTGAGAAGTGTTCCATCAAAACAAGTGATTTATTTACATCAAAAAAATTCCATCATAACAGGATGCATGGGGTACAATTTCCAGGTACAAACATTTCCTAACTGCCTCTTGTATGTCCCATTTCCTTCTGGGCACATTCCCGTATCTACATATCTATTTATAGCTCTCTGCCTGAGAACATATTCAGTTATGGTTTATACCTATCTTCTGGCCTTAAGGCCTTTCTATTTATTCCGGCTTCTCCCAAGCCTCTCATCAACTCTTTCCTGAGTAGTTTTCCTTCATCTACCAATCCTGTCAATTTTGACTCAATTTAATCAAATACCATCATCTAAAAATTCAATATATGCAAATCAATACATTGGGTACACCTGTTGCGATATCCTCATACTTATACCTGCTAGAGAGCGCATGTTTCATCCTGTAAATACAATCAGCCTTCAATTGCTTACTCATCTTACTTGTAGCAGTCGATGTTGCAAAGTTCATTATACAATAGCCCAACCCGGCTATTAAGTCCCTGTTCTTCTGTAAAATCTCCTCAACTGCCTACTTAGTCTCAGTTTGTTCACCTCATAGTCAATTTTGTAGCTTCAGCTTCATTTCTCATTATTCTGCGCTCCCCTAGTTGAAGCGTCCATAACCTTGTAATACTTCATTTCGACTTCTGAAATAATTCTATTTAATGTCTATCAAAAGTTATGAGTCAAAGGACCTACTTACTCTGGTTGCACAGAATCCTCACAACACTCATATTTCTTACTATCACCTCTTATCTCTAAACCTATATTTTAAACACCGTTCTGTCTTTCATATGTGAATAGATTCTACTACTCTAACTAGGTCTATAGGATTCTTCAGAAGTATTCATTCTGTTTCTCACAGAAATTAAACTTGAGCCTGGCAGAACAGACATTCCTGCCACTCTACGTCCTTAACTAGGACCGCTCCTCCAAAAATGCGACCGCTCGACAGCGCGTCTAAATGCGTTCTCCTCTATAAAATCATTCTCAGCTGATCTGTCCTTGTTTACTGTAAATTCATTGGTTCCTCCTATTCTTCGCTCAGCTGAAATATTTTCACGCTTATCCGCTGTGTAAACAACTCAGTGAAGTGTCATCCGTTGTCCTGGTAAACTTTTCACGTGCATATTTTTTCCTCTCAACTCACTTAATCCTATAAGGGAGGTAATTACCCATTGTCTCCCTTTACATATTTGACTCAAGCTTATATTGTCTTCTCTAAAGCTTGCTATACAATTCTTATATGTACATTTTCTAAACCATAATTACCAACTCACCAAATCTACTTATGTGTAATTAAGCACTTTCCTCCCCTGACTTTAATAATTAGAGTCTTCTCCCTTTGATCAAAGCATGATTTCACTCATCTCACTTCCCTTTCAGCAAGACAAATAGTCTTTATTCAAATCTATTCTTATTTCTTAAACCATTTTTTCATACCTTCCCTCTTAACCAAAACCAAATCACCGCTTATAATTCCTGCTTGAGCATTTTACAATGCTCCTAGCAAAGCGAACGGTGACATACAACCCGGGGCCATACAAATGTATCCCATAGGGAGACATTTGTGTTCCATCATCTAGCAATCCCATTCTATTCTTTAACATACCATTATCACCGCGCCTGTATACATATTCAAAGTCTACATGTTAAAAAATTTCCCCAAAAAAATATTTTGAAGCAAAATGTAACGCTACCTCATTGCTGAACCTTAGCTTGAGGCATATCATCAATACTCAAAAAAAAATAAATCATGGCTCTGCACTTATTATCTATATATATATATATATATATATATATATATATATATATATATATATATATATATATATATATATATATATATATATATATATATATATATATACATGTTCCTATTTTTCGACATGGTCACTGCCTCTGGACACAGAGGTTTGTCAGTACCTTTATATGTCTTGAAATATCTGCTGTTAATGTGATTCTTCCATTATACTAGACAGATAAGCAGAAATAACTAGTTAGTGGTGCATCAGTAGATGTCCTAATGTGATAGTGAAAGATGTCACTATGTCAGAGTTGATGTGCCCGACTGATTCTAGTCTTGGATGCATCAGTCAAGTCCTTAACTCTGTCTAAACCTATATATACATGCACTAGTACGTCGGGGTTAACAAAATATCTGACCTTAAGATGTAGAGGTAATATAGTCATGACCCTATAACTGTCATTACCATCATCTCTCAAGTAAGCAGTACCCATAATACCAATACTGCAACTAAGTTGTGTTTTTTTTTCTTCGTTGTCTCTGTATAACCAGTGCAGTAAAAAGTGGGGACGTTTATCCTCAGTGCAATATTTGCCTATGTTCATGAGTAAAACTCCGCCTGACTGAGTGTGGATCACTTCCCTTCTTTTCTTTTTTTTTCTCTTGTCTCTTTTTTTTTCTCTAGTCCTGAATACCTTTATGCCTGAAATAGGTAAATTATAATGATTAACAAGCGTTTAATGTACTATACATATTTTAACCAATGTCAGTCTTGATCATCAGGTATGCTGCATCTTGTACCTTGGGAAGAACGCTGTTAAGTTTCTTTAAACTATATGTAGTTATTCTAGTTTGTCACTTTCATAAGATTATATGTGTGTACTCTACTGTGTCACAATAATGAACTTCTATGTATTCACTCTACTTTGTCACAGTCTTAAGACTATGTGCTTGATCTACCTTGTCACATCTTAAGGCTATGTGTTCAATCTGTTGTATCACACTCCTAAGACTATGTGTAATCTAGTTTGTCAACTCGACTCTCTCTTTAAAGAAGTTAGTGAGTACTGTAAGTGTCTAAGCGTGCTCCAGTATAAGAATATCAAATTAAGCTAAACACAGTGTGATTTAACTAATTAACGTAACTTTAGGTACTATGTTGGTTAGAGTACCGAATTAAGCACTATAGCTGGGGAATGCTTTACAACGACTACACTAAGCTGGAGATTTGTTTTGCGAGTTCCAACAGTGTAATCTCTCTGCTGGAGAGGCGACTGTCATACTGTGACGACGTTGATATGGATTGCGATGTTGAGTTTATAGTCGCTCTACAGGAGGTGGGAGGCGAACGAATATTTATATTTTGTTGGAAACCTAGTTAAGGTTTATGTACTTGGCGATGATTTCTTTTGAATCTTGTTCGTAGATGTTCTTGCGGTAATCGTAGCAATTTCGCTCTTGGTGGTGAGTCTAGTGACGAAGGTTGGTAAGGGCGTTTGGTAGCTATGCGTATTTCGGTGGTGGTTGTATCATCCACACACTCTATGTCGCTGTCTTCTTGTTCTGTTACATCAAGTTCAGATTCCACCTGTGCTGAAGGCGTATTAATGACATTCTTGTTGCTATTTATGTGCTTCGCTGTAGGACTCTGGGTATGGTGAGTAATGTTACTTTTCGTCACTTGTAAAGACTGTTCGTCATCCTTCGCACTTGCATGTATGTGTTCAGGTTCTTCTCTGCTAGGTTTTTTATACAATGTGCCATTCCTCCTATTTCTCTGTAGTGTTTGTTGATCTCTCTGTTTTTCATTCTTCCACTGGTCTCGAATTGCACCTCTATCCACTCCTTTTAATTGACTCCTCTCCCTTATTGTTCGTGTATCATTCCTGCCTCCATATCTGTTATTGAGCTGGTTGACCTCTGTGCTTTGCCGACAAAAGTTTCTGTTAGCGTCGGAAGGGTGACCTAAGGTATTATTTTGCGATGTGCGTGACATAAGGGTGTGCTGGTCTTGATTGCAACTAACTTGAGGTATTTTCCCATTCTTGATGGTATTCAAAGACGATCTTTGTACTTTGGCAACTATAGTACCTCTGTGTATCGTTGTAGCCTGTCCTGACGTGTTTATAATCATTACCGGAAAGTCACGTGAGGCTGAAACTTGTGCTATACCTTCAGTAACAAACATGAGGGGTTCATCATTTATATCCTCATTTTCCAAAGGTTCAATTTGTATCGACTGTCCTTTCTTGATATAATTAGAGCTCTTGACTCGTCCTCTAGCTATCACAAGTGTGTTAGGCTGTACTGTGACTGGAGTCGTCAACCGTACCAAAGATGCTATGTGTATATCGTCTTGTAGTTGTATGTACTCCCCATTAATATTGATCTTGTTGAGATCAAAGTATATCCTAGCATTGTGAGCAGTAAGAAAATCTCTGCCTAAAATAAAATTTCTGGACATCCCACGTGTAATTATAAAAGGATGTGTGATCAGTTGTTGTCCTATGTGGAATTTGATGTATGCTGTACCACAAGACTTCAGAGATTGTCCCGTTACTGATGCCATAAACGTTTTTGAAGGTCTGAAAGTTACCAAGTGTTTGATCTGCTTGTACAGCTGCTCTCTAATCAAACTTATTGAAGCGCCAGTGTCCACAAGTGCGCGATAATTTTTGTCATGGATCTTGATCAGGCATGAGCTAGGATCTGGAGTAATATTTATGGAATGAATTTGTTGCTGCGGTGTCTCTTGCTGAAAATGTTTTTGATGTGACACCATGTTGTTATTATTTATGTTTTTGGACCTTCGATGAAGGAAGCTGTCTTCATTTACTTTACGGTCATCACTAACGGTCCTACTTAGTGATTGACCTGAAGTGTTACGTTGTTGTAGGCTAATGTTCTGCTCAACATCCATGTCGTTTTCTTCACGTGAAGTACTTAATGTCTCTGTAGAATCATAATAACTCAACGTGACTTTTCGTATTGGTCTGCTACTGCATAAGGCTGGCGGAGCTGTAGGGCGATGATCATCTTTTTTCATCTGTGATGCGTGTGCTTTGACGGTTATGTTCTTCTCCTCATGCCATAGTCTGTAATTAACGGGTGTTGTCTGTTCTACTATTTTATATCCATCAAGCCATCGTGCATCCAACTTATTATCTCTAACGTTCTTCTTGTAATATACTTTATCTCCGACTTTGAACTTCTCTAACTTCGCTCTTTTATCATGCTGCTTCTGCCATTTCTTGAAGGCTTTCTGTGCATTACTGTTTGCTATCTGATGTGCTCTATGTTTTTCTTGTAGTATAATTTCTATAGGATCTTCACCCTGATATTTCTTTTGGGGTTGCAAAAGATTATCTAGTGGGAACATAGGCTCACGTCCATATAGCATGTAGAACGGAGATAGTCCTGTCGTCTCGTTTATGTTTACTCTTATCGCTTCAAGAGCTTGATTGATATATACATCCCAATATTGAGCATTGCCTTGTATATATTTAGCAAGGATATCATGCAATGTAGCATGCATTCTCTCATTTCGTCCGTTTGCCTGCGGTCTATAAAAAGTGCTAGTCGTATGCTGAATATTCAAAGTCCGAAGTGTCTTCTTAAACGGGTTGCCTACAAATTGCTTTCCATTGTCCGTGATGATTCTTTTAGGACAACCATGTCTTGGTACAAATTCTTGTAGAAAAAACTCTGTCACTGTCGCTGACGTTATATTCTTAAGAGGATAAGTTTCAGGCCATACTGAATATTGATCAACAATATGTAAAAGGTATGCATTTCCAGATTGCGTAACAGGATATGGACCAGAAATGTCCATACTTATAACTTCCATAGGAAAATGAGATGATTTCATTTCCTGTAAAGGAACTTTAGTTGGTCTCATATTTCTGATTCTGCATACCCTACAAGTACCAACATATTCCATTATATCTTTGTACATAGACTTCCAATAGTATCTTTTCTTGATTATATCAATGGTTTTATCTCTCCCTACATGTCCATTATTATCATGAAACTGCTCTAGTAATTGGGGTATTATTGATCGTGGAATCACCTTCTGTAATCTCCCCTCTTGTTTCTCATCAATATGATATAGTAGTTGATCATTGGGCAAAATTATAAACCGTTTAAGCGACGTAGGTTTCGTTTGTACCTGTTTAATGATCTTAAGAATTTCAGGATCTTTTCTCTGCTCAGTATGTACATTAAGTGTATCCACATCTGTTGTTTGCTGCATGCCAATATCTGTTATGGTAGTGGTGTTTCCATCCTCTACTCTGTTGGAATTTATAATGTTAATTTCCTTTGCGTTGTCGTTGATATCTGTAGACGCCATTAGATCATCTTCCAGTATAGTACTAGGTTGTGGCGTTCGCGAAAGGAGGCCTGCACACGTGTTTTGAATACCGGGAATGTATTCAATTTTTGTATCATATGATTGTAGGTTCATAGACCATGTTTGTAACTTTTTTGGCTGCTCCTGCGTCTTAGTAAGCCAATTCACTAATGGTTGATGGTCTGTTCTGATAGTGAGTTTGGTACCTCTAATATAAAAATCAAGTTTTTGTATCGCGTAATGTATAGCAAACGCCTCCTTCTCCGTTGTCGACCATCGTTTCTGAGTTTTAGAGAGAGCGTGGGACACAAATGCTATAGGCATTTCATTCGGGATTTCTGGTATAATGGGTGTCTCATTCTCTTCCCTAAGTTGGACTAAGCAAGCACCTATTGCTGTATCTGAAGCATCTGTATACAAGATCAAGCAGTGGTATCTTTGTAAGTGCTTCCTTAAGATAATCAAAGGATTCTTGGCATTCTTTTGTCCACCTAAATCTTGAATATTTCTTGGTAAGTGCAATGAGTGGTTCAGCAGCCTTGCAAAATTAACGACGTGACGTCTGTAGTATCCGCAACAACCAATATACGCTCGTACCTGCTTCACTGTTGTGGGAGCGGGCATGTTCCTTATTGCTTCCACTTTATCTGTATCAGGGCGAATACCTTCTTTATTCACTATAAACCCTAAGTATTTAGTTTCCGTCTTTAGGAACTCGCATTTACTTAGTTTGAGTTTAACCTGGTGATATCGCAGGCGATCAAAAACTTGTTCAACTTTGTATAGGTGGTCATCCACAGTACCTGATGTGTGAATCAATACATCATCAATATAAGCTAATGCGAAAGAATGCATTCCTTGTAGAACTTCGTCCATCAACGCCATATATGTCGCGGGACTTCCTTTCAACCCAAAAGGCATAACGTTCCATTTGTAACTACCCATGTGTGTACAAAACGTTGACTTTTCTTTCGCTGCTGGTGTCATAGGAATGCACCAGAACCCTGAGCGTGCATCCAATGTAGTGAAATGTGTGGAGTGTCCAAGTGTTGCCAAAATATCATCTATCCGTGGCAATGGATACGAAATCGTTTTTGTAATTCTGTTTAACGCTCGATAATCACAACAGAATCTACTCGTTCCGTCTTTCTTGGAGACAATTACTATTGGTGACGACCATGCTGATCTTGATCTCTCTATAACTCCTGCATTCAACATGTCATTTATAGCTTTCTCTACTATTTGCCTGTTTTTTAATGGAGTGTGGTATGGTTTCAAACTAATGGGTTCTTCTGTTGTAGTTTGAATGTCCATATATACTGTATTAGTTCTACCTAACTCCATATCCGTTAATGCAAACACGTCCTGGTGTTTAGTAACAAACGTAGTGAGTTTGGACTTGTGTTGATCATCTACTTTCAACGTGGCTAAAAGCTGTGCCAACCGATCTGGTGGATCATTTTGTCTATGGGACTCATTATCTGTCCAAGGTATTTTAACATATGTACTATGTTCTTCATCTCTGTAAAGATTTGCTCTTTCTTGTTCTGTTTTAGGACCATTAGAAGGTCTGAAACATCTGGACTTTGTTCTCTGCGACATTGATTGACTTATATATTTCCCATTGGGTCTCTGCCATGGAGTATGCTCTTTCTCCTCATTATATACATTGCCTCCATTCTGTCGTTTACTACGACTATATTCAAAGGGTCTTGCACATCTAAACTGGTATCTCTGATACAGTGGTTTATTCGAGTATCTCATATAGGGTTTCCGCCTTGAAGTATGCTCTTCTTCTGTATTATCAATATGATTGTTATTTTGTCGTTGACCACGAGTATTTTCAAAGGGCTTTGTTGAGGTTGGTAGTGCATGGTGAGTAACAAGATTAACATAAGTAGCTTGACCTGTGCTACCATCTGTTCCTCTGTATATACCATCCTGTGTTTTTCTTTTTATCACTTGATTCACTTTTCGCAGAAAACTATAATGTTCGTCATCGCTATCCGAGCTAGAGTATGTAGGCTGGTGTCGACTGGAATACAAGACCCTTGCCCTGAGCAAGAGACATGCTGGGAAATCTGAAGCTCGCTCGAACATCACCAGAGTTAAATACTGTGTTGTTGTGTTGCTCGTGGTTCGAGTATGGAATGTCAACTTGACCTACGCAGTGGTGTGTAGACATAGATGGAGTGTATAATGTGCGAATGATAGGAAGAGTTCGTGGTGTTGACAAATGTTCTTTTCTCACACTCACGTATGGCTGGAAGTCATCGACACCAACGACTGTGTACCTTTACTAAAGTTTAATTGGACGTACACACTCGATAGCACAGATAGTGACAAATCACAGGTTGGCATAATACATCATGGTACAGTGGATAACTGGTCTTGCAATGTTATGTTACATGGGCACTCATGTAGAATAATATTATAATGGACTGTCAGTAGCCAAGCCCTCAGTATTGCCCATATATATATATATATATATATATATCAACTGAGTTTACTGACAAAGCACGTCAGATTATAAACAATATCCAAGATGGCTTCTACCTCATCTCGTCTAGCGAAGATTCTTTGACATAAGGTTCAGCACAGTTTTTTCATATAATAATATTGAACCGCTAGCAATGGGTTCTCATGTGTAGCAGTGATCTCTGGACTAATCAAGCGATAATACGGGCATCCCTTTTCTCTTCTTGAAAGTCACTACATGTTTTGGTTCCAAGATGGCTTCACTCGTGAGCTGTCACTCACGTTTGGATACAGATAATGAATCTGTCCTAAAGTTAGTCATTCATTAAATCTTTCATTGCCCTGTAGATTTGATCATGAACAATTGACTGCATTCTACAGGATATAGTGCTGCTAGGAATCGAAGTCGTTTTCATCGAGTCAAATATATTCTCTTAGACATTCAAATCGTACCTATCGAAAATGGTGGCTTCGTACGAGAGTTCATAAGAGTATCTATTATTACCTTGGTATCAGAAATATGATTCTGCCATTCCTTGGCAATACGAATAAACACTGGGGTAAAGCATACACGATAGGTCTAGACGACTATCACTTTCCCCACAAATACTGAGATCACTTTTTCCCCGGTGACAAGCCGACATAGAAAACACAGTCCCTATCAGGACGAAGCCAAATCACACTACACTCTAGCGACACATCCGCCGAATAGCCTTTGACCTCTCTAGAGACAACAGAACATATAGTTCGACTTAGATATGTAAAGATATACAGATATAAGACAGACTCGTCCTACTCAGACAAACAATACACATAAATTCAGGCCATAGATATTGTGAAGCAAGAACAATCTATTACTACCCAAACGAAGAATAAATCGCAGAAAACTGGACTCATCCGCGGAGTTCGATCGAAAGAGCCGACACAACTTTCAAGGGAAGTAACTCAATAATGACTTTTCCTTAAGCACTATTTTGTTTACAAAATATTTGCGAACATAACAAGTATACCAATGTATAATATTGTAAGATATCAAAGACTGCACATAACAATTATACCTTTACTGATACGTCTTACTGGAAAATTTTGTCTATTTTTTTTTTGTATTTTCGTTTCCCTTTTTTTCCCCAACTGTTAAAAAGAAAAAAAAAGCGCTTTAAAATTTCAAGAAAGAAGGCGTATAATTTTTTTTTTTTAATAATCCCTTTATTTTCTTCTTTTTTTTTTTAAATCAATACTATCAACACACAAAAATGAGCAACGTACAACTTCTGAGTGCAATAAAGAGTGTGTAAATGAGTGTGCGAGAGGGAGTGAAAGGTTTTATTTTTTATTTTTATATACAGCTGCCTATTGCGTCATTGTATTTTCATTGAAACTTCCTTATTGAAATGTAAAATGAACATGTTGTTTTGTAAAGTCAAACGGAATACGAATAAACATTGGTAAAAAAAAAAAAAAAAAAAAAAAAATTAGGACCCCCTCTGCATTGCCTGGGAGCCGCGGTAGCATAGTGGTTAGTGCACTGGCTTCCTAGCTCAGTGGTCTATGGTTCGATCCCCAGATGAAGTGGGATTTTTTTAGGCCGCAAATATGGGCCTAACACCATATTCAACTTATCTGGCCTCGGAGGAAGGAGCATTTTCCTAACAGCATTGAGTACTGTACCGTCGAAAAGGTAGGTGGTTGTCAACAGTTGTATATGGGTAGGTACGTAGCTGGCACTCTGGAGTGCGTTGTGGTTGGATTCTGTTCAAGTTATTTTTCAACAGTTAAATTAACCAAAGTGAATAATTTTAACTTTTAGAACACATCATAACGAACGTCATTTCCAGTTGGGCGCCATTAGACCGTAGAGACCCGTCTGCAGCTGACACCTTGCCTGTCCCAAAACATTCACGAAAAGCAGCAAGAATCCTAATCACTGATTCTGTATTGTACTCTAGTAAGTTAAACATTGCAATTGTTTTATGTCTTTATCTTAAATAATCATACATAGTGTATTACGTACGAACACATATTTTATTAAAGAACAGACCGTGAAAAAATTGTGTGTGCGTGTTTGGGTATATGTCCGCAAGGCATGTTAAGTTTTATTCAATATCATTTTTTAAATTTCGAACTTCAAATGATGTAAATTTTTTTCTACTGAGATTGAATCATACATTTAGGTTTTGTTCGAGTTTTCCATAATTTATTTCTCAACTTACAGATGCCTATTTTAACATATATTATCATATTGTTATATTCCTTTTTTTTTTTTTAAACATCTCATATATTAATTTTTGTTCTTATTACATGATGTTTTACTTTATTATTCACTTTATTATGTAGGTTTATAAATGAATGCCCACGTGGAACTAGAATCCAGACCACCGAATGCATTCTCCAAAACTGTCCAACCCATGATTTTTTTTTTTTTTTTCTTAACCAGCGGCACTTGGGCTTTCAGCCCTTCGGCCCAATAACATGTCATTGCGAGGCTAGGGAACCTGAGGACTTTCCTTCCAACCCGGTCAGGAACTTCGCTCCTTCACATCCACAGAGGGTTTATCACCGGAGCCGTTCAGGTTATTCAGTCAAATTTCCGGCCGTAAACATTTCTTCAAACGCTGACGCCCTGGTTTGAACCATGAACACCTGGTCACCAGTACAACGCCGTAGCCATTACACCAGCGCGGCTCCCCGTCCAACCCATGATAACACACGACATCTGACCTGACCAATGGGTGCTGATCTCAAGCAGAAGCTAAGGGACTGCCGCGCTGACCTGGAATAATCTGTGAACTTCGTCCTGGCGACAGGCCTGCATATCTAGCATGACTACAAAGTGAACGCAAAAGAAGGAGAAGATGTAGGTTTATTTGTAACACCTGTTCTACAGTAAAAGAAGAGTGGTATAACTGTAAATATTCAAATAGTGGAGACGCAGCAACAGTGATATGTGCAGTCAGCGACCCATAGCTTGACTGCTTGAGTCAGGGTCAGCGAACCAGAGCTGACCAAGACCCTACTCCACCTCCAAGTGGTGGTCCTGGAAACAGGCTGCATCACTGCATTCTGGCTGAGAGAGTAGGGATCGAAGAGGAAAGGCTAACCCGGTCCCAAAAACGTCATGCTGAAACCGAATGTGTAGGGTCAAAAGGCACAAATACCGCAGCTTTGCTGTAAACAGCGACAGAACGTAACAAACGTCCTTTTCAGGACGAACGCAGAAGAAGTTCATACTTTTTTAACATTTTAGAAGAAAGTACGCTATAGTATTATCTTGTAGACTCTGCAGAATAAGGTTCTTATATATTAATATAACATATTCCTAGTTGTGATCTTAACAGAATCTGAATGTTGCGTATTTTCAATTCTCAAATTATTCTGCGAGTTTTTCAGTGTTCTATAGAACCAACCTTGACATACTGAAATGAGTCATAGATAATTAGTAAACAAGTAGAAAAAGCTCTAAAGGCAACATAGGTGTGGCTCTACAGAAGAATGATAAGAATACTATAGACAACTAGAAAGAAGTAATGAGGATGTCTGGCAAGAGGTCAGTGCGCAAAGGTGTGGTGGATTTGGTGTTATTCTATAAATAGTATTAATTTTAATTCTATCTGGTGTGAGGTCAGCTGCAAGCCCCTGAGGTTTATTAAATTCATATAAGTTTACAGGGTACCTGTCTGCTTCCACCAATGACCTCATCCGATTATATATCTTCCCCTACTGAAGTGTAATGGTGTGTGTATATTGTCTAGCAAGTGTCTAGGGTATATGCAATGTAATGAAGTGTAGAAACAGGACAACAACTACACCTATTACTAATAAACAATGATTAAACAAGTCACTGGTTAAGTTTTCAATTTAACATATTTTTTTACAATTTATTTTCCTGTATCTTTGTTATTCTTTTAGACCCAGGAATAATCAACCAAAATGATAATATAAATATTTACAGCAATTAATTCACAAATATAATTGAGTCTGTGTTTTCCCCCAATTATTTATATGAGTCAAGCTAGAAAAGTGTCAAGTATTCCTTGCTCCTAGAAAAGGGTACAGGTTATTCGAACGGTTGGATTCATCACTGTCTGACACAATACATTTTGGGAAATTGAGAGTTGGATTGTTTGCGATATCAAATACCCCAGACACGATTGCTTATCTGGGATTTCTGGTAACAAGCTGACTGAAGTATACTATGTCAGCTTCCACCGCCAAGTCACGCTTCTGCTTCTTGTAATATATTTATGTGCAGGCACTCAGTAGATATGGCCTCATTGCAGAACTTATGGTCAGGTATTTGATCACCTGGGCTCACTTTCAAACGTAGAAGTAACCCTGGAACAATATAAATGTGTCCAACTCAGCATCTAATAGTCCCTCTCTTTCCCTACTCTAACATTTGCAATATCATCAGACATCAGTATGGTAACTAAACAATTAGTTAACGTTCTCAATTTGGTTGGTACCCCTTTCATGGATAAATAACTTTCAAACCACCGTTTGACACTTTCCTTGACAAAGGAAACAATTTACATTAATAATATCAAGTCATGTACAATCACAGTGACTTGCTGAAGAAGACGGCCAGTGATCTTCCTGGTCTTATGTCATAATACAACATTTGTTTCATTAATATTTAATTTTCTTTTCTTCCAATATGGTAGAAAGCCTGTCTTGCTTTTCTACAACAGGTTAATACATTTCCTAACAACGCTGTGAAACAACACAGTGTTTGATGTTGACTTCCCTCTAGATAAACGTTTTCCTCCATACGGTTCATACTGATTCAGTAATGCATACATAATAATGATAAAATTGACAATATAAAGGTTTTCATTCTTACCGCATCAAAGAAATTTAAACACTAAATAGTTGAATATTGCGATATATGGTAATAATCCAGATCGCTGCTAGTGCAGAATAGCAAACAAGAATGTACTCCTTTCTTGTCTTAAAACAACTTTAGTGAATGAATTCTTTTTAACAAGTGGCCCCGAATACCAACTACTAATTGCTTTTATTCAATCGTTAGTATATTACACCACAGCCAATCAGGGACCGTTTGGCTTCTAGGTTTTTTTTTCAAAACTTACCTCAAATATTCAAAATTAGGACTCCTTCCCCTCTACCCCCACTACGGGCAAACTGAGAAAGATTTTCAAGTCCGTTCGTCTATCTGTCTTCTGTCCAACTTCTTAATAGTTTTAAATTCTGATACATACTTATTGATCCTGTTGTTATCTATCGCACAGTCATTACATTATTTTATTCTTGTATTTATTTCTAATGCCTAGTATCGTTTTATTTCTACAATGCTTCAAAAAACTATTTCCTATCTCTCCTATTCAAATATGTAAACACGAACTAGTGACCCTCCGTCTCATTCCCCCATTCAGTACTGCATATTCAAAAAATCTCACGTTAACCTTAATTTTTTCCTTTTATTTTTAACTATCGCTCTCATGCAGACCGCAGCAGATCCCTTGTAGTACGTTACCAAATTTTTAACAACACGTTTGTAGAATCACTACTTTAGCACTACTTCTAGCTAAAAATGCGACTTGTGTGTGTGTGTTTATATCGGCTGACGAGTCTAACAGCGTGAATATGTGCCACTAACGCGTGTCGAGAAAAAGGGGGGTCTACAACTTGTGACGTCGCGTTTCTGCCATGCTACGACATTTATCTCTCAATTTTATGCCTTCGTGTATTCGTTTTTACACGTTTTCTTCTCTCTCTCTTGCTTTGAAGGCTAGGCTTGAACTGTGACGTTAGTTTCACGCAAGCGGTACTAAAATCTAGTGGCTTTGCTAGCGAGATAATTAACCAGCATCTCTACAGCATACACTGGATTCCCGATTGGCATAGTAGAAGCTGTTAGTCACTAACACACGGGCTGTTTTATTTACTAGCATTTGGGAGTACAATTCTATGGAAATTAGCGTTTGTCTCAAGATCGAGGCATAAAATTTTAGCAATGACTTGCGGCGTCGGCGACAACGATCTCCATAACTTCGCTCTTTTATTCCTAGGTTACTTTCTACTTATAAACAACTATATTATGTGTTTCAATCGGTGAAATCTCGAGACATATGTGAGCGTGTTGCACATACAGATTGTCTTTTACGACAAAAGGAAGTTTACTTGTCACGTTAAAAGGAACAAAATCCACTTTCTTTGGGAATGTTATGAGAAGAAGAAAGCTGGAATATATTGCAGAAACAGGAAAGATTGAAGCAAAAAAAAAAAAAAAAAAGAGTTGAGAACGACAAAGAGAGGAGATACTGGACAGTGTAACAGCATGGCTTGGAAAGAAGTCAACAACATAAATGATAAATTGTACTGGAGACAGGAAATTGTGGAAAGACATCATCGCCTACGCCACAAGGCATGGTACTTGAAGAAGAAGTTATTCTGCAAACAACACCAGACGTCTTCTTGAATGCACTTGAAAGATACAGGTGTTGGAATTTCCGCAGATATTACCTTTGCCTGGCAGCTGTAACAGCAATATGAGTTTCCTGTTCCTCATATACCGGCTGATTTGAAGCAGTCTTTCTATTAGGGCTACAAGTACCCAATCATCGATATGTGGTCATTCGCATTTGCCCTTTCCGTTTGTACCTTGCATCAACAGAAGATCAGGTGACGACCAGCTGCTTTGGGCGGAGTCATTTGAGTAAGGGTTCAGGCGCTCTCACCGCCTGGCCGGTCTTCACGGGATCAGTTCCATTCGTACTTTTGTGTGTGGCTGTGTGTCGGTATTGTCTCCTCTTCTCTGCAATGGTTGTCCAACATTGGCCAAACTAAAAGTATAATTTAAAAAATATTTTAAAAAATATTTTAAACACACGCTTTTAATGCACTAAAAAGCCACAAATATTTTTTCAAGGAGTTTATAGCTTGCAGTCAAACAATGTAACATCAAATTAACAAAAAGCGTGGGGTGCTTAAGCGCTTATCATATATTTTATCGATAAGTGTCTAATGAAGTATAAAGCGGAAGTTAATTTCATGCAGAATCAGCGCCCCACGCTTTTTGTCAACATCCCTGAAACACGGATAAAAATAAGAAGTTACATACTTTGATAAATGGGTGCTTACATAGACTAGAAGGATTAATGGTATGACAGGATCATCATTGTGGAGCAAATGAAAAGAACCTTAAAAGGGGGCAGCGGAACAAGAGATGAGAAGACGCAGGCGAAGGATAGGACATACATTTCGGAAACCGGTTTATAGCGTTACATGGCAATCCCTATTTTTGAATATACAATGTTTACTATAAATATACAGACATAATAATTAAAAACTAATTAAAATAACAAATAACATAACTAATAATAAAAATGAATAAACATTCTAACAGGACACCGAATGTATATAGTGAATTCTAAAACAACATTATGATAAAGTAAAATCAAAAAACATTTTACCGTGTACCTCTTGAACAACTTTCGCGTACATTTGAGGGTACACGCACCACACATTGGGAAACACTGCTTTTAATGTTCAGATTACCTCCTGTTGTAATGCTGTGTATAGAGTTTCTACCTGTTATCATTCATTAAAAACCAACGCTTCAACATTATATGTAATAGGCTGCAAACATTCAAATATGTATTCGTGCAATACAGGGTGCGACATTCTAGTTGTGTGTAGGGGAACAGACGTATTAAATTGTGACTCGTAACAATCTACAAGCACACACGAACTGATGTAACACCGGATAAGGGAAGAACACGATACGTTCCAATCTCTATTTTATCCAACAATACAATACAGCCACTATGGCATGATGGATGTTGGATAAAAAATTAGAAATAGTTCACAGAAACAGAGAATAGAACTGGTGAACTAGTGTTAGGGATGGCACAAGACAAGTCAGGTAGTTAACCGCACAGTTCTAGATGGTAGCTGTAGAAGAGAGCTGTGAAGTAAGTCACTGTGACGTATAATGGAAATATAGCCTACAGTATCTGACAGCCCTGTAATTCCGTTAGCGTTCTATGATTTGCTAGTAAAAGTCAAGCATTTTTCTGCCTGTGTTTACTCATTTTTAATCCACGCCTCTTTTTCTTGCGACGTAAACAAACTAAAAGTTTACCAACTTCCGCGACCTGCCAGTCAGAACAGGGAGCGAATCGGGTTTGTTTACCTGAGTTTCTCACGCGAGCTGATCTGTCAATCATCGGATATCAGACAGACGCACGTGGAATAACACCGGACCTTTGAAGTGAGTCGCTCGGGCACAAATATTTTCCCCGAGTACTCTTTGATGTTCGTACATACAGGGAAAGATAACTCTGTGATCTCCAGAAGCGGGCAAAATCTATGGGAACCCGTTACACGGTTTAAGTCTCTATTGTGGAGTAGCAACGTCCAACAGAGCGACCGTGAAAACCTTTTATCTTGGGAATTTAGGTTTCTGATTTCTCTGCTATGCCCAAGTGTGAAAATTAGCATCCCCTGGAGAGCAGATAACCAGGATGGTATATAAACTGTGTCTTTCAAAAACAGTTATCAGTTGTCGCTCAGAATTTTTCGGATAGTCTAAACAAGTAGTCTAGAACCATTGTGGGAGGTGTGTTAATAGCCTATGTGGGGATTCCATTCTGATTTTCAGGTAATATAAATTTGTGTTTAAGCGTGTTAAAGTGTTAAAGTTTACCATAATTATTCACTTAGAGTTCTAGCTGTTAAAGACCAGAGGAAAATAACGCGTAGCTATTTGTTTACCAGTTGTTCAGTTTAATGATAATTTACCACCCGCTCTATCACACAAGAAGAGACGTTTTAGTTGACTAATTAATACACTAGGTGCGACTGATGAGTGACAGAATAGAATTCACGTTATATTTTATTTTGTGTAATTTTAGTAAGTGACTGTTATTTAATACCATACGCCGACCCACCGACGAACAGAATCTAATAGCTATTAACGACAGGAGATATTTGTTAAGTGCGCGTATGGATAATTAAATAATAATAGACATTGTACGCTGATTGTTAACGCACGAGCAGAAGAAGCTGGGTGGGCGCATACCTTCATCTGACCTAGAGACGCCGCGCTAGCGAAAGCTGACTGGATAGGAATAGTCTAGAGACACAGTGTGCCTTTTAACTCTAATCAGGACTGACGGAGTGGAAAGAGATCATCTCGTCCCCTTCCGTGTGCATATATGTAGATATATATTAGTAGCTTGTTTTCATAATGTTTCTCTATTCTTAAGCAGACCTGATCAAGGGCGACCAGTGGTCTATTTTGGTCCTTTTTCTTCATTTACTGATTGATTAATGTTGTCTTCTTCTTGGCTTACGCGTCCCCAAGTTCATTTGTGAACAGGATTGGCAAAAGACACAAATTAACATTTTAAATAGTAAATTTAACTGGACTTATCAATACCCAGATATTTGTTCAATTTTATCAGCCCACTTTGGCGTTACACAAATAACATTACTATCTGACTTTTGACAGTCGTATCAGCGGATTTATCCAGCAAATTACGCTTTTTCAAAATCTGCACTCACCCCAGAGCCAGCCGATAGGATTTACCATCACCATCATAAATAACAGTTTTAGCAACCAGATGTTTCCCTACTGTTTACTGTGAACACATGATCTCAGGTTTTTTTCTACATTAACTATTCGAGGTGACATTTGTCTATCCAGGACTCGACCAGCAAATTAGGCGTCCACCTTATAAAAATTAATTATTAGAGGAGGGACTGGGGCCAATTTGGAAGAACTGCCATACTATATCACACAATTTAACAATGACTAAGGTAAATTATACAATCTAATTACTAAGGTAATATATTAATTAATTAATTACCACTGGCTGTGAAGATTCATCAACTTTTACTTTCCACTTTTAATTTTAGGGACACTGTTAAATTTATACAACATATGCCCCCAATAGTTTAATTCCCGGACCAGGAGACCCTAATATCTTTGATAAACCTAAATCCCGGACAAGAGCTACCCAATATTTGTAGTGGTTTTTGATGTTATTGTATGGTTTCTATGTTACCTAGTGTACTGGATGAGGTCAGCTGTGAAGGCTCCTGAAGATAAAAGTTTAAGTGAGTTACAGAATGCCTTTCTGCTACCACTTACGACCTCAAACAGACTTATTCTACTATGATGTATGTTAGCTACGTTTAATGTCTAGGGTAATGAAATGTGATGTATAGGTAATAAAATGTGATGTGTAGGTAATTCAATACACAGACACACACATGTAAACACTAAGTCTAATAATAATAATAAGCTCTATGATCAAATCAACTAACACTGGCTTTAGAAGTTTAGATTTTACAATTTTTTGAATTTATTTAGTCCTGAGCCAAATGTTTCTTCTGGTCAGGACGTATGAAACAATATGTATTTATCAATAAAAGTGCATATATATATATTGAATAATCAAATGAAAATTTATACATAAATATATTGTTACATTGGTTAATATTAATACTAACTACAGTGTCTTTGGAAAACTAGCACTGGATGTCTAGTTGGGGTGGTGTCATCATGCCCAATCTCTGTTTATAATGTTCATTGTCCTTGAAATATGGACTGAGCTATAGTGTTTATACAATAGGATTTTATTAATTTATTTACTTTATTTGTGGAATAGTTTGATGAATCCACAGCAGGCCAGGTTTTCACTTATCTGGCCTGTGACGATGCAGTAAAGAATTCAAGTGGCCCACTCCTCACAGTAGCTGGAGTAAAATAATGGGCTTCTAAATCACCCACTCATAGATCTCTTCACAAGCATCTGACACTAGTGTAGTGCCAGACCAGAAACTCTGAAACCAAAATTTGTGCCATGTGTCAACACAGTTGTACTAGCAAAACCAACTGAGCTGCTGGCTAGATTCAGGGCGTTCCACTGACCAACATATTTAATATTTCCTGGAAATCACAGCACCTCTAGCATTAACGTACTGTGTCAATGGACAGTCTTCCAATAAAATGATATGTTCCCACTAGCGGGCTCACCCTTTTATATAATATAAAAGCTTCTGTCCAATCAGCGGACTTCCCCTCTACCTTTCAAATATTCAAACTATAAATGTCCAATTTCGGTCCAGTCTCAGTCTAGTGTGTAGTCGTTTTTTGTCTGTCATTGGTCAACTAGTGGCGTAATTTTTTCTTAAAAAAAAACTACAAATTGCGTCTTTTAGTCTTTAGATTCAAACACGTGTTCGGACGTCATATATTTTTTTCTTTTACCTCCGTTTCTACCCCGTCTAAAAGGATAAGTCGTTTAGTCTGCATGTTCTAACTGTTTTTTGGCCCTAAAAACGCTTGTTTTTGGACGAAACTACAAGAAAAAACTACACAAAAGTTTGTCTCCCCCTACTTCTAAGATTCTATGCTAAGTTATTTTTAGCTACTATCCTCCTACCCTGCCCCTAGTCCACTTGAGAACATGCACTAATGCAAGTTCCAAAACCAGTGATACACATAGATAAAATTAACTCCTCACGCCTGCCAACTACTCTAATTTTGATCACAGGGGTGCCTACTGAGGAAATCTGCACCGACATTCTGTGACCCCGGGATATATCAATATTAAACTGGTATGGTTGCAACAATAAAGACCATCTTAACAATCTTGCATTTTCATGCTTGGCCTGAGATAAGAACACGAGAGGCTGGTGATCTGTCTGGACCACAAAAGTCCTACCATACAGATAGATTTGGAACTTTTTTATTGCCCAGATTAACGCTAAACATTCTTTTTCGCTTGTGGAATATCCTTGTTCCGCTTTGTTCAACTTGCGGCTTGCATAAGCGACTGGGTTCAGTTCCCCATTGGGTGAAGAGGACCTTTGCAACAGAGCCGCCCCCAGGCCTACATTGCTTGCATCTGTTCTCACCACAAAGTCCTGAGTCAAATCAGGTAATTTGAGAATAGGCTTGCTAGTGAGTTTTTCCTTTAACTCTTGAAATGCCAATTCACATTGCGCTGACCAAACAATTTTATCTGGATTTCCCTTGCGAGTCAGATCAGTCAGAGGAGCACATATAGAGTTAAAATTTTTGATATATTTTTGGTAAAACCCACATAACGACACGAATGATCGCACGTCTTTTTTTGTTTGCGGTCTAGGTGCTCTCTGCAGTTTTTCCAAGTTCTTGGGGTCAGGGGTCATGTTACCCTGATATACAGTATGTCCCAAGAATTCCAACTCTTTGCATCCAATACAACATTTTGTTGGTCTAGCAGTTAAGTTCGCTTCTCTGAGCCTATCAAATAACATATTCAGAGAGTTAATGTGTTCTTCAAATGTTTCCGTGACGACGAGAATATCATCCATGAAATTTGTGATACATGGATTATTCAAGGGATCCAACAATTTGCGCATCATCCTAGAAAATACACTCGGAGCATTTTTCAATCCGAATGGTAGCATGTTGAATTCATAATGTCCTTCCGAGGTGCTAAAAGCTAAATAAGGTCTAACTTCAGGCTTCACTGGAATCTGGTAATAGCCTTTGCTAAGATCCACCTTCGAAAAGTATTTTGCCTTGTTCAATCTAGCAAATAACTGTTTTGTGTCCGGTAATGGATCCACTTGTCCTTCTGTGACAGCATTCAGTTTCCTGTAATCTATGCACAGTCTATGTTCCCCAGACGGTTTCCTCAACAAAACTACACTGGAGCTAAAAGAAGATTCACTGTGAGAAATAATCCCCTCTTTCAACAAATAATCTATCTCCTCTTTCAGTGCCTTCTCCTTAGCGAACGGAACAGAATAGGCTCTCATACAGATTGGGTTTGAGTCTACCAGCTTCATGTCATACTGTAGCAAATTTGTATGTCCTGGTTTATCTGTTAATACATCTGTATGTTCCTCCAGAACCTGTTGAACTCTCTCCCTCTGATTTTTAGTCAGGTGCTTACTGACTTTTACCTGTGCGGCTGTCTCACAGGGGTGTAATGGGTATTCATGTGAGGTGAGTGGTTCCTTTTTCATTTTAGTTGCGATAGCCAAGGTCAGTAAGGGGGTGCTTTCCTGGATTGGTCTGTCCAGATACTTCTTTAAAAGGTTCACATGATATATTTTTTCCTTCCCCTTTTTGTCAATTTTATAGTTTGTTCTAGACACCTTCTCTAGAACCGTATATGGACCTTGCCATCCAATTTGCAACTTATTCTGGCTGCCGGGTAGTAGAAGAAGCACTTTCTCTCCCACAGCTAATTCTCTGTCCTTTGCTTTCCTATTAAAATACGCTGCATGTTTCTTCCTGGCTTGTCTCAAATTATCATTTGCCAGTTTCCATCCAGCTTTCAGACGAGTGGTCAGCTCGTTCACATATTGATATGATGAGGTAACAGTCTCTTCTGCTTTCTCATCTGTCCAGGTCCTTAATAATGCTTCTAATGGACCTTTTATTGGCCTCCCAAATAACAGGGTTGCGGGAGCCATCCCGGTTGAACTATGTGGTACTTCCCGATACGCAAACAACGCGGCGGGCAGAAATTGATCCCACATATCAGGTTTTTCATGTGCCAGCTTCCTCAGGATAGAAATGAGAGTCCCATTGAACCTCTCTACCTGGCCGTTCCCTTGTGGATGGTACGGACTACAATGAAAGTGTCTGGCTTGAAATAGCTTAAAAACTTCTTCCGTTAGTTTCCCCTTGAACTGTGAGCCATTATCAGTCAAGATTTGATGCGGGAATCCTAATCTTGTGAATATTGTAAGTAGTGCCTCTGCCACATGTTTCGAATCAATTGATGGCAGGGCTACCGCCTCTCCCCACATAGAACAAGTGTCCACCAGAGTAAGGATGTAACTGTTCCTCCTCTTGGTCCGAGTGAGAGGTCCCACAATATCCACTGCAACCCTCTCAAAAGGTGTTCCCACTATGGGCATTTCCCCTAGAGTTGCAGGAGCAGTCCAATGCTTTGGAGCTACCCTTTGACATTCTGGACAGGATTTGACATATCTTTTTATATCTTCCGTTATCCCTGGCCAGAAGTAATGACAAGCTATACGCTGTCCTGTGGCGCTGATCCCCATGTGACCACTGAAGGGAATCGCATGCCCTAGTTCCATCACTTTCTCCCTATATGAAGTGGGAAGAACCAGCTGGTTGTGACCATTTGTTCCTGTTCCGGCCTTCCTGTATATCAATTTGTTCTTCATAAAATACTCTCCCTTGCTTGGAGGTGTGTGGCATTTGGGCAATTTTTTAAAACATGGCTTGAGTGTCCTATCTTCAGCCTGCGCCTTCCTCATCTCTTCTGGATGAGCATTTATAGGTTCACCTTCTTCCTCCTTTGACTGTGACCTGGTCTGCACTGTCACCATGATCACAGGTCTCTCGGGATTCCCCAAGTAGACGTATCTACACCCCAATATCAGAGGGTAGATTGGTTCATCTATCACTGCTGCTCTGATTTCTCCTTCCACATAGCGAGTTTTCACCGTTATCCTTGCGATGGGAAGTGTCATGAGTGGTATGTCCTTAGTCGCCCCTTGTATTTCCACTGTTTCCGTGGTATACTGACTTGGGTCTACTAGGCTAGCCTTCACAACTGAATCATAATCCAAACCTGTATCATATAGGCACCTTATGGTGACCCCATTACAAATAACATCCTCACAAACTGGGGGGTGATAAGGTTCCTGCTGTCCATTAGGATTAACCTTTAATCTCTGGTTCCCCGATTTCATTGCAGCAATGTTTGAAGGTTTCCTTTTACAAAATTCGGTGTTATGGTTATCTTTCTTGCACCATTTGCACCACCTCTTTCCTTGGTTAAACGGTTTTCTGTCATTATATTTTTGGTCATTGAACTGTGAGTTTCTATCACGATAATCATTTCGTGGCCTATCAAAGTTTGTCCTACCTTTATTACCTTGTTCTCTGGTATCAAATTTATTAAAGTGCTGTGGGACTTTAAAATTTTCTATATGTTTCTTTTTAGATCCACTTACCTCTGCCTGGGCTGCCTGATACCTCTCAGCGACATTTAAAACCTCCCCCAACCTCTCTGCACCTTGTTCCATGAGAAATTTTCTCAGGTCTGAAGCCATGGACTCTCTTAATTGTTCTATCATGATCATTTCTTTGAGATCTTGGGTCTTCCCCAGAGCAGTCCATTTCTCCAAATAGGTTTCCAGTCTGGCAGAGAATTGGTGGTATGTCTCCCCAGACAAAAGTTTGGCATTTCTAAACTTCTTACGATAAATTCACCATTCTTTTCATATCTCAATAACAAAGCCTGCTTTAGCATGTCATAATTGTCTTGGTCGTCTCTATTCATTTTAGCAAAAACTTCATAAGAAGTACCTCTAAGCCCTTGGGATAACTTAAGACTCCACCTCTCTCTCTCTCCAACTCATACGTAGTAGCCAACAGTTCAAATCTACTTAGGTACCCCTCTATGTCATCGTCTTTCTCAACAAAATGGTCTAAATGAAACCCCATAGCTGAGGTTGAGGCTCCCTGACTAGGCGTGGCATCTGAGGCAAAGGGGCTGGCACCATTTTCCGGAGCCTGGCCTTGAATTTCCAACTCCCTTAGTCGTAATTCGTGCTCCCTTTGCAATCTCCTATCTTCTGCTTCCCTTTCGGCAGTCAATCTCTTTTCTTCTGCCTCCCTTTCGGCAGTCAATCTCTTTTCCTCTGTCTCCCTTTCGGCCTTTTTTCCTTCTAATTGGAGCCTTTTAATCTCCCTATCTGCCTCCAATGCCTTAGCCTCTTTGTCAGCCTCAGTCTGCAGCCTCTTAATTTCTTTATCAGCCTCAATCTGTAACCTCTTCTCTTCAGCTAACCTCCTATGTTCCCTTTCAATATACTTGTCACATTCTGTAGTTACATACTGAATTAAAACCTGACCATCCATGTTCATTTCCTTCGCCGTCAGCACAGCAGCATATCTGAATTTGGCTAGATCTGCCATACTATATCACACAATTTAACAATGACTAAGGTAAATTATACAATCTAATTACTAAGGTAATATATTAATTAATTAATTACCACTGGCTGTGAAGATTCATCAACTTTTACTTTCCACTTTTAATTTTAGGGACACTGTTAAATTTATACAACATATGCCCCCAATAGTTTAATTCCCGGACTAGGAGACCCTAATATCTTTGATAAACCTAAATCCCGGACAAGAGCTACCCAATATTTGTAGTGGTTTTTGATGTTATTGTATGGTTGCTATGTTACCTAGTGTACTGGATGAGGTCAGCTGTGAAGGCTTCTGAAGATAAAAAGTTTATGTGAGTTACAGAATGCCTTTCTGCTACCACTTACGACCTCAAACAGACTTATTCTACTATGATGTATGTTAGCTACTGTGGTGAAGTGGGATGTTATAAATATTTATAGGGGACTTAGTGTACTGACTGAGATCAGCTGTGAAGGTATCTATATCTATTAAGAGTAGTGTATTATAGATAACCTTACTTGCTACCACATATCTATATATCTCAGTCAGAATTATTCTGGAATAGTGTGATGACTACGTTATGTGTCTAGGGTATGTGTATGATGAAGTGTAAGTCACAACAACAGACAGATAAACAATTTAATTTAATCCACTACTCTTGACAACACTGTGACACTCACATACATATAACACTCTATGAGAATATCTTAAGGAGTCACTGATAACTTTTCAAATAACAATATGTATTCATGGTTATCATAAAGGTATATGTGTCCTGATTCAAATACAAAGGAACCAGGAATCACAATCAATTTTAATTACAAGTATATGTACAGACTTTATCAATATGAATATTGTAGTGACATATATTATTAAAATATCCTATGTGTGTCAGTTGTGTAGTGGTAATATGAGGTAATACTGGTTTTGTTTTGTTCAAGCTCTGTTGGTATTTGTCATCATGACTTCAATAGTTTGTCTTTTGGGACTAGTATTGGAGATGTTCTCAGTTCCTGATATTAAGACAATTAAATTCCCCTCTGAATGTTATTTTTACAAAGTCATTTCAAGATGAGGGGACATAATGTTGAGCTCAGCTGGCCAAATCAGCTTATCTTGCGTGATGGCGGCAGGGAAGGACTCCTCTGCTCGAATTCTCCTCTGGGCTCTGGAGACACCTCACTGAAAGCTAAATGGACCAAGGAGTATGCTGTCCGACTCTGGATTCAGCAAAGCTCTGACCAGGTGCTGCTCAGTACCATCAAGACCACGGTCCCACAATTTCATGGAAATAAACACAGATACGTTGATTAGCAATGAATTCTGGCACAATTACTGGCACAAATTCCCATCTGCTTATGTTCCAGGCTTTTATTTAACACAAATATGAGCTGGCTTCAACGCACTGTTGCTTTATCAAGATTATTTGCACTAGTGGTCTCGAACTAACGCTCCTAAGTGAGTATATCAGCGAGTCTAGCCAATGAGGCCACGTTTCGACAAGTGTTTGAAAAAATGTTACCTTTTCACGTCTCCCCTAACAACGAAAGATAGTATTTATAGCCCGACCAATCGTGGTTAGTCTTTCATTTGTTGCGCTCCAATCAATTTGGAGTTTACATGGTAGGCTAATTCTGTAACGTAAGATTTTATTCAAACACGTTATAAAAAAATTTTATGAGCAGAAATGATTCCATGCTGTCAGGCATCCCCACTATTTTATTTTGGGTATAATTTATTAATTCCTGGACTATTTGCGTAACGTTTTACATATTCTTTGTCAGCAAGCCCTAAGGAACCCAAATATCCAAATTTAAAAGAGCTACGTGGCTGCGTTCAAAATATGCAATTCCTTCTACCTCCTGTTTCGAAGATGTGCTGTCTGGGTACTGTAATGTTTTCAAACGTAAACCCATCTATTGTTATCTTTCCTAATAAGCGTTTTTTGTGATTTTAAAACCTAACTCTGGGAAGGGTAGTGAATTTATCACTGTTTGTCTGAAAAAAAGTTAGTGCATGTAGTCTTACACGCGTGATGGCAGCATTTGTGTATCGCGCGACGCGTGTTGCATGCGTTCCTGATTTTCAGCCCTCCCTCTCTCTTTATCCTTTAGTCCATCTGTTCGTTCGTTTTGGTAACGCAGTATAATTAATGTTAGGATTAATTTAGGTCATTACGCAGTCTGCCTCTCAATGTTTTTCCAAGAAATACAGCACACGTTTCATTGAAGAAAGCGGGTATAATACAGTAAGCTTTTACTATCAACGTGAAAGCGTTACAATTTGCAGACGAAGCAGAAAACAAGGGGGATTTCGAGTACCTTCTTTGTGACAGCACTGTTATTTACCATTGCTCTTTTCTTTATTAATTTTATTTGTTAGGCTTCATATTTACCTAATAATTTATATATGTGGATTAGAATATTCCACGACAGCTACGTTTAATGTCTAGGGTAATGAAATGTGATGTATAGGTAATAAAATGTGATGTGTAGGTAATTCAGTACACAGACACACACATGTAAACACTAAGTCTAATAATAATAATAAGCTCTATGATCAAATCAACTAACACTGGCTTTAGAAGTTTAGATTTTACAATTTTTTGAATTTATTTAGTCCTGAACCAAATGTTTCTTCTGGTCAGGACGTATGAAACAATATGTATTTATCAATAAAAGTGCATATATATATTGAATAATCAAATGAAAATGTTATATATAAATATATTGTTACATTGGTTAATATTAATACTAACTACAGTGTCTTTGGAAAACTAGCACTGGATGTCTAGTTGGGGTGGTGTCATCATGCCCAATCTCTGTTTATAATGTTCATTGTCCTTGAAATATGGACTGAGCTATAGTGTTTATACAATAGGATTTTATTAATTTATTTATTTTATTTGTGGAATAGTTTGATGAATCCACAGCAGGCCAGGTTTTCACTTATCTGGCCTGTGACAATGCAGTAAAGAATTCAAGTGGCCCACTCCTCACAGTAGCTGGAGTAAAATGGTGGGCTTCCAAATCATCCACTCATAGATCTCTTCACAAGCATCTGACACTAGTGTAGTGCCAGACCAGAAACTCTGAAACCAAAATTTGTGCCATGTGTCAACACACTGCCTACTGAACCAATTTTTACACATAACAACGAAAAAACATTACAAAGATCGGGTCAGATCTCTCTGACCAACTCAGCACATCTCACCCAGGTGTTATCAAACAGCACCAGTTTCCCATGACTGCATTGCATCCGAAATATGTTCAATAGTTTCCTCTTCCATCCAATAAGGTGAGTGATATGTTCCCACTGATCTCAAATATAGATCTGTCTTCCATAGTCTTAGATATGTTTTTCTATATTATTTGTTTGTCTCTAGGCCCTGGACTGCTGCTGGGGACCTAGAGTAAGCACTCACTTGTCGTAATCATTTTTCATGACATGGCAATATCAATCACTCAAAATATTAAAATAAAAAAGGTAAATGCTTTTTCCCTTACCACAATTCAAAATTGAGAACACAGTTACTTTGTACTAGCAAAACTCAGCTGAGCTGCTGGCTAGATTAGGGCGTCCCACTGATAATATTTAATATTTCCTGGAAATCACACCTCTAGCATTAACGAACTGTGTCAATGGACAGTCTTCTTCAAAATGGCACTAGCGGGCGTCTTTCTTTCTACAATATGAAAGCTTCTGTCCAATCGGCGGACTTCCCCTCTACCTTTCAAATATTCAAACTACAAATGTCCAATTTCGGTCCAGTCTCAGTCTAGTGTGTAGTATTTTTCTGTCGGTCTGTCCGTCCCAACTTGGTTTTTCCCAAAATTACACTTGTTTTTGGACGAAACTACAAGAAAAAACTACACACATTTTTGTCTCCCCCTACTTCTAAGATTCTATGCTAAGTTATTTTTAGCTACTATCCTCCTACCCTGCCCCTAGTGCACCTGCAGTTTGTTTTTGCATTTTTAGTCTCAAGGACGTCAAAATGTAACTTTAGTGAAAATATGCACAAAAAACTGTCCGCTAGTCTGTATCGAACAATACAGTCTTTCGTCAATATCTTCCGTGTTATCTGTCCGTCTGTGTAATTAAAAGTATATTATTTCTCAGATTAAGATGGGCTATCAAACTAGCTAGTTTTTATTCTCCTAAACTTATTATTAAGAAAAAACCTACTTTTTTCAAGGTTAGTTTTGAAATTTGTTTTTGAACCTTCGTGTACGGCGTTTGCCGCTATATTCAAACGAAAACGACTAATTACCGTAAAACGTCCAAGATACGTCTGTTTCTAACAAGAGCTAAGGTCGTTTTTCTGTCCATTTCCTTACATTGTGTCAACTAGTGGCGTAATTTTTTCTTAAAAAAAAACTACAAATTGCGTCTTTTAGTCTTTAGATTCAAACACGTGTTCGGACGTCATATATTTTTTTCTTTTACCTCCGTTTCTACCCCGTCTAAAAGGATAAGTCGTTTAGTCTGCATGTTCTAACTAGTTAGTTTCAATGGCGCTAGAAAACGCTGGCGTGGGCGAGAATGTATTATCGTATCTTACCAATATTTTTATCCCTATATGTTATTTTACCTGTTATCTTTATAAATGGAGGAATTTTAACGTTGCATCACTGTAATTTCACCACAATATTCAGGGATTGTATGCCCACGAGATTTTTTCACCAAGAGTAGGTAAGAAGTGAGAGTGAGTGGCCACGTATGACAGAGAGAGCGCGTGAATATTTTCTTTGTTACAGGAAAAGTTGTATTATCTGGATTCCGCTTAAATATTGTTTATTTACTGGATAGCTTTAGTAGGAACTTTGTTCTTTTCTTTACTGTCTATGTTGTAACATAGTGCTAACCTTTGACCTTTGGGGTTATTAACTTGTTGGGTTCTTTTTCTCAATAAGGGGAGGGCACATGTATTCTGTTAATTTTCTATGTATGTAATTCTGATTTTTTTTATTTTATCATTCTTTAGATATTTGGTGTTGTCAAGTTTAAACGCTAATAAACAACAAAAGAACTTAACTTTGTGTGTTGGTAGGACCCATACCCAATTAACCATAGTTTTTTCACGTTTGTGTGTCTTGTCGTCACATAGTTGTGTGTGTGTTTGTGTAGTTAAACTTATATTTCTAGGTATAAGGAGGGGCAAGATTGTCTTGTACTAAAAGATAGTCGTATAGATAGGCTGGACTAGAGAAACTTCTCATTCCAGAGTGTCGCGCTGTTATCCCGAACTGGACATTAATTGTCACAGCACAGTGGATAAGATAGATAAAAATTAAGAAATGTAAGAAAGATAAATAGGATCTCAAAAGTGGCTCTTTAAATGTTAGATTCCTATACAAGTGAGGGGTGAAAAGGAAGGCGAATATTCTCACAAAGAGATAATGTCTCAGAAGGGCACTTGAGAATGGATTCTGTTTCCTTGCGACAAATCTCCCCTATTATTCTTACTGAATATTTATAATTATAAGTAAGCCCCCATCCTCTCATACTGAGGAAATGATACATATATGGATTTAAGAGACAGTACATGTAAGAAACTCACTCGACCACTTGGTAGATGATATAACTTATGTACAGATATTTAATCCCTAAACCACATATATCTTCTTCTTCTTCTTCGTTCACCATCAGATGTCAACTTGAATAAGTTCAAAGAAAGCAGTGGTCAGCCTGAGGCTGTTGATATCTCCGTAGATTTTCTCCAGGAATGGTACTGGTGATGGCCATATGCGTCTTCTCTGTTCCTCATATGTTGGGCACCTTTGAAGCAGATGTTCGGCAGTCATTTTATCGGTGCCACAGTCACACTCATCAGTAGTTCCTATCTTTAATTTGTTGAACAGATGGTATCTCAATCTGTTATGACCTGTGCGAAGTCTAAAGATTACCACTTGTTCACTTCTGCTGAGCTGGTAATACGGATCATTTTTTGTGTGGCCTGGATGCTCTTCTTTCCACTTGTGCCTGTATCTGCGCTTGATAAAACTCTTGGACTCCTCATAGGTTATATTTGTGTCCAGCTGAGGAAGTTTTCCCCCTTCCTTTGCCAATCTGTCAGCCTCTTCATTTCCAGGGATGTTGCAGTGAGAAGGGATCCACTGTATCACAACTCTTTTGTATTGCTGACATAGTCTGTGAAGTGTTACTCTTAGGTCATCCAGTTCAGCATTTATTTGACTTTTCAGTGTTGTAATCACTGACAGCGCATCTGAGAAGATAACTACTGGTCTCTCTGAGCTTTTTTCTGTCACATATATGACACAAAGAAAAATGAAAAGGTAAACGAAAATAATAATATGGACATAAACACTGAATGACTAAAAGTCCTAGTATGTCCTACTAATCATCATTAGCACTGGTGGGACTATCATGAGAGTTGCCTAACGTTGTTGATTGTAATGTTCACTTTGTAATACCCTGGAAGGCACTTTAAATATAGTTCCGTGAGTATTTAGGTGAAAGTTCTGGTTGGAATTTGAATAAGATCTCTGAGATATCTTGAGGAAAATTAATCCTTATGCTTTTGGACTTATCTGTAATCCGATGTTGTCAGCCATGGCGGAGGTTGTTAGGTGCTGTCATCCAGCAGTGATATGACGTTACACGTGCGAGCGTTGATCTATGCTCCTCTATGCTTAGGAGTTGACGAGATCTCTGGCTTTTGGTTCTGCTGATCGGTCAAAAGACTGGTTGTCTGTTACCGTCAGGCGCCGGACACTGAATTCTGCAACTGCGAATGTTGTCCGCTCAGAAACCTAAAAGTCTGAAGACACAAATGTGGCTTCATGAGTTTTCCTGCAATATGGGACAGCTATCATTCCCATTCAAACCGCATACACCCGGCATATCAGAATTATCCTCTTTCATTCACTAAGAGGACTATTATGTCATACAATCTAAAGATTACCGGCAAACTTTCCAGGTTAAAAAGATATTTATAATTCACTTTCATAAAGTCACACATCAGGCATATCAATGTTATATTCATCTGACTTCATCTCATAGTCTAGACAAGGATAGATAAACTTATGTAATTTCAGGAGTTAATTAATCTAGCCAATCTCTTTTCCCAAGAACTGTGTTCTACAATCATAGTCCGTTCCTTCACACAATGATGAATAGCAATAAAATATAATACATTTATATTACACAAATAGATAAAGTAAGTGAACGACTGGCCAAGCGATCAGGTTGCTTTCTTCTGTAGCACAACTACATAGTTTTGGAACTGAAACCTGGTTGTGGAACACTCCAGTTTACCAGCTGTAAATGGGCACTCAGCTGTGCTCTAAAGGTAGGGGATGAAAAGGCAGCGAGGAAGGGAACTGGTCATCTAACTTCGTAAAAGCGGGATCTTTCATGATGAAGCTTCTAACACTTCATTTCCCTATGACAATCTCTGCCATGGGACTGCCTTTATCTTTGTAATAGATAAAGCAATTAATATGATAGATGTTATCTTCTATTGGCTGTGTGGCTAGTTGTGATAAGTTTTTGTACCAGCAACAATCATTCACATAGCACATATGTAGATCATATTAAGAATAACAATACAGTTATACCAATGAATATTTTACATACATATTTTTCTAAGTCAATACGAACCTGCAGAGAGTGAAATCATACAACACCACTTGGTTAATACCAAAGTGCTTGTAATGTAGAATTCCTCGCCATGTAGATGCACTCGGCCCACAAGTTGCGCGTGTAAGTGGCCTTTGCGTCTAAGCTTCTAAATATATAAATATATTATATTATAAATCTCTTCTCACGTGTTCTAGATAGTTCGGTCGTCTTTCATGGTTGCTCACGTTACTGAATTGTGAGGGGTGGGTGTTTCGACGTAATCACACGTAAATTCTCTCCCTGACCTCTAAGCTTGAGTGACGCAATCTTGAACTTTGTCTCGCGCGAGAAAGCTTCCCCACGTGGTAATTACTGGTTACTCCGAGAAGGCATGCACGTGCTGGCCGATACAGTGAAATTTGACACTGGGGCGTTTTCCGTCAGGTCCATCAAATAGGATGCAATAAAGCAATGGAGGTTTCCAGACTTACGACGCCTTAATACTCTTAACAAAGGTATTTTCTCTGGCCATGTGTTATTTCCTGGCGTTAACGGATTTGCAATATTGGCTCAGTAACCGTTAGTAGGCGCCGTGGTGCCTGGAAAGCGCTGACTATAGCGTAGTGTAACATGACTTCTACTGAGAATAAACAAGGGAGAGAGAGGAAGAGAAGAGAGACAAAGATGGAGAGAAGAATAGACCGTGTTATGACACAGAGATAGATCTTCTCTTTAAACTATTCACACCTTTATTTGTCATGTACTTATCACCATCCACACTACTCACACGGGACCATAAATAACTTTCAAACCTATCTAATCACGACAGTCACCTTCTCGCTAGACCTATCCTATGCTCCAGGGGTGTCATATAAATATGTAAGTGCAGCTCGTAATTATTCCCTATCAATTTTAAATTATTAATATTTCTTTGACCACACAACAAAATTATAACTAGAAAGTTAAATAACTCAATAACTGCGGTTATAACAAATCAATGCACTTTATTGATTAATGATATATAGTAAAAAATTTAGCACCTTGGTATATCAATATCTTTCAAGGTTTTACACAATTTACATAACAAGTATTTTGTCACTGTTTGGTCATTTTCATCTTGTTTTTGGCGTGGGTGTCTGAGACAGGCTTATATACCAAATCTCAGTTCTAACCTTCCTTTTCTCAGAGATCAGCGACTGAGTTCACTTTTCCTCTTGTAAACATTGGTTGGATTTCAATGCTGTTGTGCAAATTTTCCGACAAAATCATAATTTACTGGTCAAATTATTTCTCACTGCCATAATTACATGTATTTGTAGTTGCTGTTCAAATCTCAAAAAGAAATATCCTGTTCGGGGCATTAACATAAAGTTATAGGAGAATTTCTGTTGTGCAATTCATTATTATCATAAAGACATTAGTTTACGTGGCAATTCCAGAGTGTCTTGCCCGAGTTATGAAAGCAACAAGGTTTGAGGGGACATTATCAAAACTTTCTAACATGCTACAAGGCCTTACAACAGGCTACAATAATCAAGCCATCAAAGCTAGGTCAAACATGACCGTAATAACTTATATCTGAACAAACTTCATAACTGTCTGCTAATACAGGCTAGATTCGACTCATGAAAACAGCCAACCTGACAAAATAGCTGGACAACCATCTAGTCTACTGCAGGAAAAGTTTTGGTAAACATCTACTGATAGAATAACCGCTAAATACAAAATTGCTTACGGGTCTGCGTTCCCAGGCAGCATGACCGCTTTTCTGAAATGGGCTTTCGAAAAAGACTACTTTCCCGTCTGAACCGTGGTCCCTGACCACCTGATCGCACCACGCGATGTCGGATTCACGAAAACTGAGAAGCTCATGACTAAAGCTCTGAGCTGTCAATAACAATCTGTCGGCTAGGCTCGCAGGGAAGCACAAGACTGTTACGGTTGTCATAAAACATACAGTGATAGAGGGTGTCCCAAAAAAAAGCCATCACCTGATTTGGTTTGCTTATAACTTTTCTAGAAAATAACAATAATAAAAATAAAAATTCTAATTTGAAAATTAATAAATAAATAAATTATTTCATGATATTTAGTACACATATGTTCTGAATGTTACTTCCGGTAAATTCTCCTCACCACTGCGCAGTTTGTATTCTTTGATTTACCATACTGACTTCAACATTAGTCATCTCAGACCTAAGGGTCTTTATATTTGGACATGCGCCCTAATATAACCGACTAGGTTGAACGGGACGCGCCTCGCCAAAACGAGGCAAAACTTTATAAAAAAAAAGAAAAAAAAAGACTTCAACATTTTCTTTTAGAGGCCATTATAGATGAGTTGTTTGTCGCTTACATCACGATAATACATAAATAAAGAATATATATTAATTGGTATGTTGCAGGTACTCGTAAGAAATAAAGAAGTATTGATTTACAGAATGATTATAGCGGCAAGGTGTTCAGGTGTGTACCTTTCCATTTTAAAGAATTTGGTGGTAATTTTTATAACATGCAAGGAAAAAGACAAGAAAACTTAAACAAGTTACAGTTTCTTCAAATGAAGTGATGACTTTTTGAACACCCTGTATGTGACTTTAGCTTTTTTCGTTCCACTGTTGCTGTGAAGTTTAGTGCGAAACTGAAGTTTGCGTTCTTAAGCCAAGTGTTGTTGTACTGGTTACCATGATCCAGTGTTGTTGTATGATTTTTGTGATGTTGTATATTCATTTGCCTCGTCGTCTTCCCCGTGCATTGAAACCAAATCTTCTATTGTTGTGGGCGTGTAGTAGTAACTGATCGGGCTGCATTCTCACGAGACCGCCAAAACACCTAATTTTCTGTTTCTCTATATCCTTAATGTAGGATGCAATTCCTATATTTTTTCTGATGTCGTGATATCTCATTCTGTCTCGACTGGTAACAATAATCCTAATTTTTCTTCTTCTTCTTCTGCGTTCAGTTTATAGTCATGCTAAATCTGCAGGCCTGTCGCCAGGACCAAGTCCACAGTCTTTTCCAGGTCGGCGCGGCAGCCCCATAGCTTCTGCTGGAGCTCAGCACCCCTTGGCCAGGTCACACGTCGCGGGTCATCAAGTGTTGGGCAGTTCTGGATAATGTGCTCTGGTGGTCTGAATTCCAGTTCCACATGAGCATTCATTTGTGTGGGATATCCTGAGGCGATAGAGATGGCCAAGTAATCTGCAATGGCCAGTTCTCTAAAGCATCTCGTCTCACAAGATGTGATGTTATCTCCTGTGCTTTGGTGAGGGACGTGTTCGGGTAATATGTGAACATAACTGATAACTTAGAGCTGTGATGGACAAAGTGGTTAACGCGCTTCCCTCTCGCTGCAAAGATACCGGTCTCTGTTCCGCATATATCTTGTTTCTTTTCCTTCAACTATTGTCGTGAAAGTGGTGTATTCCTGAATCAGCAAATGTCACCTCGAATAGTTAATGTAGAACCGAGATCTGGTGTTCACAGTACTAAAGAAACATCTGGTTGCAAAAGAACTGTTATTTATGATGGTGATAGTGTAGAGCTGAAGGTTGCGTTCTCGAGCTAAGAGTGTCACCTTGGATGCTGGGAGCCAGTGTTGTTGTAGGGTGTCTGTGTTGTTGTAGGGTGTCTGTGTTGTTGTAGGGTGTCTGTGTTGTTGTAGGGTGTCTGTGATGTTGTCTATCCATCTGTCTCTTGGTTTCCCCGTGCTCTGAATCCAGATATTCTATTGTTGTACGCGAGTAGTGGTCATTTATCAGGTACCATTCTCGTGAGATGGTTGATAAGGGTGGGATTCAAGCTGACATCAAATTCACCACCCCTATCGACACCAGGTATTAAAGTGTAAGATGTAGGTGTCTTATCTGGTTTAGGATGTTGCTGTGTAGGTTGTAGTAGAATAGTTCCCAGAGTACAACACAGGCAACATGATGTGTAGAGTCATAAAAATGGTAACTTCATTTTTCGTTTTCTACCATTTATTGCACGCCACAAAACAGTCATGATATATATGTCATCACCAACATAGTCCAAGAAATTCAGCATTCAAAATAATATTAGTGCCAGCTGATAGTCATGTACAATCCAATATTCATAGTGTAAACAAATAGCTTCCACATATTCGATAACATAAAGTTCTGGTTCGTGAAGCTGTATACATAATATATAGCCCAAATCTGGGTACCTAAAGTTCATACATATAAATTCTGCAACAGTGTCAGCTGCATCTCATCACTGTTCATAGATAATAATAAATACTCCCTTCCTGATGCTAGCAGATCAGATGTATACAATAAGTCCATTTATCCTCTGCACGTGAATAGCATACTGGGAATACAGGTCAAGCCAACCTTTATAACGTTCCTAAGTCTAACCATCTGACTTGGATGTGATCTCTGATATAGTGAATCCTGGAACACAGACAATAGCCTTGTTTGGTCTAGAGCGACCCATATATATATATATATAACTAGTTCAGGTATAAAGATACCGGTGGCGAAACCTAATCAAAAGTACCTCTCCATTTTGAATCACACAAGCGAGCAAAGAGCAGCAAAAAATGTCGAACTTTTAGATGACATCGAAAAGTTCAAATAAAGAGGAATTACCTTTATTCGGAATCAACCACAAAACATATGCCTCCAGGCAGGCTTGAATAACACTGGGAAATAGTCTAGTTAGCTAACTAACTCACAAAGACAATGTATTTCCCTCAGAGAAATCACAAGACGCAGATTTGCGTCCACTCGCTGCTTAAACCATTTTGTAACTCTCCGACCTGGGCGGAAACCACAATCGAACTCTCCAAGTCTAGACATGCGCAGAACCCATCTACGTGAGTATCAATTCACACAAGACGATTCTAAGAACATACGAGATAAGAGACATTCACTATCGCTCCCTTTATGGTCATGAATCGAAAACCTTAAGACAGGTTTCAGACATCTACAACACTTGACTGATACTACCAAATAAGGAGATATGGTCACGCTTCGTTTAAGAAATTATAGACCGAACGAGTCTCAAACCAAGAGGAGGTAAACTCATAAAAAATAGTAGTCTCAAAATCTCGAGTTATGTCACTTTGACTGTAAAATAATATCGTACACATTTCAGTCAGGAAAATGATCATACAAAGATTTTTTTACGAAAAAAAATGATTATACAAAGACTTTGGACAACAAATGATCTGTGCGTAACAATGGTCTAACTACTTAATTTTCTGTGTGTCTATATACTTTATTAAGGATTTAGCTTCTATAATGTCATTGTGATAAAATGATCAAGGTATTTTTGCTCATAATATTTGAATCGCACATATTTGAAAAATGGGTTACACAAATTGCATCAGACGAGTGCGGTGGGGAATTCCCCATCTCTCTCTCTCTCTCTCTCTCTCTATCTATCTATCTCTCTCTCTCTATCTCTCTCTCTCTCTCTATCTCTCTCTCTCTCTCTCTTTATTTTCAAATACGGAAGGCGCCGTTTTAAAATTCAAGCGCGATGCGATATCTGCGTGGGAAGCGGACTAAATTGTTACATCATTTTCTGACCCAAAATTTAGGCAGAATTTTAAAAATAAAACTTGTACTTGAGCATTCTAAAACGTTCGATATTTTAAATTTGAAATTGGACATTGTGTAATATTAATTTACCGGCAAAACTTATTTTCAAAATCTTTCGTAGCTCGTTTTCGGAGTATATAAACAAGTACATTTTTAGTCATTTTCACATACGTCCTGAACGAATGAATGAAGGACTCGAAGTTTTGAACAGAAGAGAGGGCCTAGAAGAAACCGCTGTACCAAACTTATCGTCAGCAAAAGGCTTTTCTTACCAGTCGGTACAGGTCCGTTTAATAACATCATAACAAGATAAATAATAAACTTGAATAGGATAAGTGATAAATAAATATGTTGATAAATAATGTTTTGATAAATCCTTATTTTATTATTTAAAGTATGAAGACGTTTATACTTTGAAAATATTTTTTTTCATAACAATCAGGGACATACATTTTTCTTCTCGATCTGAATTACTGTGAAGGCTCGCAGTGTCAAACTGTTTCTATTTCATTTTTCGCCGCGGTTGACTATTTTTTATTCAACTGGCGTAGATATTTGTAAAATTGTTACAAAGAAAAACTGGTAAAAATGTTACTGATTTCACAAATGAGAAATGGACTATTTACTATAATGACATGCTATGATATCAAAATGTATTAACACGTTCTACAATACCATTGATTGTATCATAAGTATACTGCCATTTCTTGCAGTCATGTCCATAATAGCTAAAAGTGCACACGACTTGCTGATGTAGTTATCACACCACCAATACAATCACTAAAAATAACTACCTATTAGGCTAGGGCTTACGAGTGCTTTTGTGTAATATCTGACAGGCATTGGACTGACAACTTCGGCATAAGCAAGAACTACTATCGTCAACGGAGAGAGAGAAAGGGTTTCCCTACTCCTCTCGATATATAGCTTTGTCACCTGACCACTGTGCATCCACGTATGTCATGGGGTGACCAAATAATGTAAGTAGTGGTACTTAAAACATCTAAGTCTTTCACCAGATCACGCCAGCCGTACTTATTGGTATAGTCAGCCATATGTATACAACAGTACTCAGTGCAAATCACCAGATAGTACTGAGGCGCAACATTAACATTCATCAAAGCCAGAGAGTCCTTGGCACAGTCTACCATCAATGGCCAGATAGACTTGAGATATACACACGCCAGACACTGTAGCGGAAAATACTTTCACAATGTAGTTATCCAAAAGTGATAGGTTAATAGATTGTGTCGTACAAGCATTTCTGATCTTATTCGTCAGAAAGCCGTATACTTGCAATTTCATCATTATCCAGTGTAGTTTACCCATTTGTGGGACTTTAGACTTTTCCTAATATTTGCCACCAGTCCCGTCTCAAGTTAAGAGTAACTGAGTTGTTAATTAAGTCCATATAATGTGTTATGTTGATTGCATCATTTTATACCATATTTATTTTCAGTGTATATATATGTGTGTGTGTGTAAATAAATTTGCATCTTAGTTTATCACTTGCTTATATATTTTGTGGTGTGAGTGTTTAAGTGGATCATTGTTTTCTTCCGGCTAAACCGGGAGTGGGGGCTCTTGTATCTTTCGGGATCCCAGAGTGAAACTGTCGCTGGAGACCAGAATACCTACTGAAACCTCCTTTCTTAATGAGAATTCACCTTCTCTCATTCACTCTTAGTGTCCTAAGTAGGCCTTCGTGTCATTTGATAAAACCCAAATCACCTTGAGACAGTCATAATTTCTCATTCTGTCTCTCGTGGGACGTTAATAGCTTTTCTTAAACATCTCATCTCAAAGGATGTGATTGTCCTCTCCTTTGCTTTGGTCAGTGACCATATTTGACACTGATCCATTTCACGTCACGGGATTTGATCATATGTCTTCCCATCCTTGACATGACTGTTGAACCAAGTTTAGCAATTTACAACTCAGGTTTTGTTTTTTTTAAATTGGAGTTTGTCTCGATTTGGCGACTTGCGCCCTGTTCAGCTGATACAAAATACCTGTCGGTTATATTGAGGCAGATGCCCATATATTAGAAAGCTTGTGGTCTAGAATTAATAAAAACTCAGGTTCTAGAGTGAATTATCCTCAACGTCATTTCCTGTTTCGTTCATGATGGAACATTGAGACATCACTGCATTAGTCTCCCATGTATGAAAACTGCATTTATATTCTCTTGCAGCAGTAATGTTGGCAACAACCAGTGGCGTCACTAGTGGGGTGCGGGGGGTGCGGACCGCACCAGGTGACACCATCAGAGGGGGTGACACCAAAATGACTGTCTATAAAATTTGTGTGCAGTGTTTCAGCAGAAATTTATTATTTTTTATAAAAATATTCATGTAGTTAGTTATAACTACAAAAACATTTTTAGTAAGCCCAGCTTACATGTACCGTATCAATATACCTACATTTTTACTTCGAATTCTATTGTTTTCTTACCGAATTTTCACTTTAACCACATGAAACTATGTAAATGTAAATACATTTAGGGTGTGCGTATGATATTGTAATTTTAAGGTGCAATTTTAATTTTGCTAGTTGTTTATGTCACCACTACAGCCATTACATTCAGTGATATACGAGAATTACGATTTACCAGTAACTTTAGTACAGAAAACATTACTAAGGATTCTGTATGGTCTGGTACGGGAGGAGGTTCATGGGGGGTGACACCATGAGTTACCGCACTGGGTGACACCTACCACTGGCAACAACATTTACACGATGATATTGCCAGCTCTATAATAATAATAATAATAAATTCTTTAAGCGCCAAACACGGCGCATAAGGCAGAAACCAGTGCTCTCCAGGTTGTTCGTTGTGACGCCACTCCTCTTAGCTCTTGCACATTATTTAGGCCCAACGTTCTTCCTTCTCTTATTATTGTTCTTCTGAGTGTTTCTTTTGGTCTTCCTTTTTTCCGCTTACCCTCAGGAACCCAAGTGAGCGCTTGTAGTGGTATTCTGTTGTTTTGCATTCGTAGGACAGCTCTATACACTATCTTATATTAGTCATCTCTTTCTGCATACCCGAGAAAGCAGTAACCCAATTCTTCCTTTGTCTTCTAGTGCGAATTATTTGTCTCTAAATACCAAGCTACTGACAATCGTTTAAGGTTATTCTTCTTGTTTCATCCTCGAGGAGCATAGGCCTTCAACAAACGTATGCCAAGTTGTCCTGTCCCGTGCCGTCTGCTCAAGATCTTTGCATACCATCTTTCATCTCCTTCATTTCTCTCTCTGATTCTCTTTTTAATATTTTCTTTGGTCGTCCTCTACCTCCCTTACCCCGGGGTTTCCAGAACAAAGACTGCCTTGTAATACTATCAGCAGATTTTTTCACTATGTGTCCTATCCATCTCCAGCGTCTTCTCATTTCTGGTTCCACTGGCGCTTGTCTGGTTCTTGTCATCATTTCCTTTAGTAAGCTCATTACACCTTTTCAATCCTTCTATTCTAAGCAAGCATTCATTTATGAAAGTTTTATTAAGTACAGTCTGACATTATAAATTCTTTTTGATGTAGTCATTGTTCTTGTTCTCCTTCCTCTTCTTCTTCCTCGTTCGTCCTGAAAAGAACGTTGGTTGCGTTGTGCCCGTTTACAGCGTAGCTACGATATTTGCGCCTTTCGGCCGACACATCCGACTTCCGCACGGCATTTTTTGGGACCGGGTTAGCCTTCCCTCTTCGATCCCTACTCTCTCAGCCAGACTGCAGTGATGCAGCCTGTTTCCAGGACCACCACTTGGAGGCGGAGTAGGGTCTTGGTCAGCTCTGACCCTGACGCAAGCAGTCAAGCTATGGGTCGCTGACTGTTTTCTCTATTGCTGCGTCTTTAGGTCCCAGTCATGGTTCCATTTCTTTAATTGTTTATTTTGCTAATTTATTGTATGTAATGGTTCCTTCTTCATTGATTTCATGTTAAAGATTGATGTATTGTGTTGCTGTTGTGGTACTACATTGTTTATTATTATTATTATTTGTATGTGCTCTGCGCGTTTGTGTGTCGTCCTCTATGTTTGTACTATTGCATCTGTCCCATCTCCCTGTTTTAAACTTTTTGTATACTTCCGTGTGAATCCCTAGGCTTGATGCAAAGTGGGAAAGGCCTGAACCATTTGTGCTGTCAAGCATGTCACAAAAGGCTAGGGGTTGAATTAGTTACGGCATCCAGTTAAAAACTACGACCCTTTAAAAAAAAAATTAACATAAAGAAATAAAAAGCTAAGATTAAATCATACCCAAGCGAACCAGCCGAAATGTCAGAAATCCCTCCAGCCAGAGTGCATATGCAGCACAGCAAAAGCAATACAGTAATCAGAAAGTTACATAGGTTCATAAATGTGTGCTTGCGCAGATTAGTAGGATTACAAATGGCATAAGAAAATCATTAAAGTGAAACGCATGAGGAACTATTCACAAACATCTGTGCTTCAAATCAACCGGCTGTAGGAGGAAGCATATTTTCATATAAAAGAATACATAAAGCAACATGGATATCACAAAAAGCTACAGACACTTATAAATGGGTGCTTGCGTAGAAAAGAAGGATTGATATGGTATGACAAGGTCACCAATGTTGAACTCAGAACCAGACAAGTGCCAGTGGAGCACGAGATGAGAAGAAGATGCTGGCGAGTTTATAGGACACACACTGAGGAAACCTGTTGATAGCTTTACAAGGCAGTCCTTGTTCTGGACTCTCCAGTTAAAGAGAGGTAGAGCTAGACCACAAACACATGGAGACGAGAGCTGGAGACAAAAGTGAAAATGTTGAGGAAGACGTGGAGAGAACTTGAGCTGATGACACGTGACAAGAGGACTTGGCATGTGTTAGTTGACAGCCTGTGCTCCTTAAGGAACTAAAGGGTATTGATTGATTGATTGATTAATTGATTGATTGCGAAACTGACGACAAGAACTAGACTAGGCCAGTGAAACAAATATTGAAAAGAAGGCGATGGTTATGACACACATTAAGAAAACAACTTAACAACATTGCAAGGCAGTTCTTGTTCTGAAATCGACATGGTAAAAGAATACGAGGAAGTAAAATAGGAATACATGGAGAAAGGAATAAGACAGACACGAAGGGAATAAAGAAGACATTGAGACTTGTTAAATGGATGGCACAGCACCTGAAGGCTTGGCGTGTATTTGTGGAAGGCCTTTGCTCCATAGGAAGCTGTAGGTAATGAACACCACAGACAGACAAATGAGGTGAAAGAAATCCCTCGAGTAGGAATGCATTTGTGTTGTAAAGTATTTTATACAACAACGTTTTGTAAAAGGAAGTAAGAAAGAGAGTTCTTTGGTGTTACACAGAATTAATCCTGACGTGGAAGTGAGTCATGAGCTATAGGAGGAAGCATATTCCCATATAAAAGAATACTTAAAGCAACATGCATATCACCAGACCACAGAACTGAGAATCAGATTGATCACATATGCATAAGTAAGAAGTTTAGGCCATCATTGCGTGATGTAAAAGTATGTAGAGGAGCAGATGTGGTTTCAGATCGCCATCTTCTGTTGGCTAAAACAAAATTAAAACTCCATAAATTTACAACAGTTTATAGCTATAGACAACAGTATAATGTGGGATATCTAAGAAATCAGGAAATAAGAAAATAATTTTCAATCACAGTACCCAACAAATACCAAATACACCAACAGCTGGAAGATGGGGCAGATACGGAAGACCACTGGCAACAAGTAAAAAATGTATGGCACGAGACATGTGAAGAAGTACTGAGAAAAAGAGAACATCAGCACAAAGCATGGATAACAACAGAAACCATTAGCAAGATAGAAGATAGGAGAAACAAGAAAGCTGATTTAAACAGAAGCAAAACCAGAAGCTCCAAAGCCAAGGCTCATGAAGTGTACATAGAAGCAAACAAAGAAGTAAGAAGAAATATCAAAAGAGACAAGAGGAAGTATATTGAAGAGTTGGCAAGGGAAGCAGAGGAAGCTGCAGCCAAAGGAAATTTGAGGGACCTGCACAACAACACAAAGAAACTAACAGGGAAATATGAGCAAGCAAATTGCCTCATAAAAGATAAGAATGGAAAAGTGCTTAGTAATATACAAGAACAAATGAAGAGACGGACAGAACATTTTGAGGAACTTCTCAATAGACCAGCTCCAACTAATCCCCCAGACATCCAGCCAGCAGAAGCGGAGTTACAAATCAGCTGTGAACGAACAAGCAGAGAAGAAATAAAGAAACCCATAAAGCTTCCGAAAGATGGAAAAGCAGCTGGTCCAAATGGCATTCCAGCAGAGGCCATCAAAACAGATATTGATACCTCTACAGAGATATTATACAAACTACCTGGCAAAGTCATGGAGAGAGAGGAAAGACCAGCAGAATGGAAGGACGGTTATCTGGTCAAGTTGCCTAAGAAGGAAAATTTACAAGAGTGCACAAATTATAGAGGAATAATGCTACTTTCAGTGCCAGGAAAAGTATTGAACAGAATCATCCTTGAGAGATTAAAAGAGTCCACAGACAAGCAACTGAGAGGTGAACAAGCAGGTTTTCAACAAAACAGATCCTATACAGATCAGATAGCCACACTGAGAATAATAGTTGAACAAAGTCTGGAATGGAATTCACCGCTATACATCGGATTTGTGTACTATGAAAAGGCATTTGACAGTGTAGACAGAGAATCACTTTGGAAATTGATGAGGCATTATGGAGTTCCCATGAAGATCATTAACTTAATAAAGAAGACCTATGAAGACATGACACGCAGAGTTCTTCATGAAGGACAACTTACAGAACCGTTTAGGATTAGAACGGGAGTGAGACATGGATGCCTCTTGCCTCCATTTCTTTTCTTACTAGCAATAGATTGGGTTATGAAAACATCGACATCACACAACAGAAATGGAATCCAGTGGAATTTGACTAAACAGCTTGATGATCTGGATTTTGCTGATGACTTGGCTCTTCTGTCCCATAACCATAATCAGATGCAAGAGAAAATGAAAATTCTCGATGAGAGGTCACAACAAGTGGACCTGAAAATACACAGGGAAAAGACAAAGATTATGAGAATAAATGCAAGAAATTATAACAAGGTTGAAGAAACACCACTAAAGGATGTAGAATTGTATATAGGTCTTGGCAGTAATATAGATAAAGTTGGAGGGACAGACAGTAGTATCAAAATAAGATTACAAAAAGCAAGAGGAGCTTTCATTGCTTTGGGAAACATACGGAGAACAAGAGAAATCAAATCCAACACGAAAATAAGAATCTTCAACTCAAATGTCAAGTCAGTCACATTGTATGGCTCTGAGACATGGAGAGCAACAAAAAACAACAACCAAAAAGCTAGACTTTTAAAAACGGGTGCTTGCGTAGAATAGAAGGACTGAAATGGTATGACAAAGTCACAAATGTGGAACTGATGGCAAGAACCAGACAAGTGCCAGTGGAACAAGAGTTGAGAAGAAGACGCTAACGATGGATAGGACACACATTGAGGAGACCTGTTGATAGCATTACAAGGCAGTCCTGGAATCCTCAGGGAAAGAGAAGCAGAGGTAGACAAACAAACACATGGAGAAGAGAACTGGATACAAAGGTGAAAATGATGAGGAAAACATGGAAAGAACTTGAGCGGATGGCACGTGACAGGAGGACAAGGTATGTGTTTGTTGAAGGCCTATGCTCCTTGGGGAGCAAGGTATTGATTGATTTAATCCACTTTCTGTGGGAAGGTTATAAGAAGAAGAAATCTTGAATATATCGTAGCAATAGGAGCGATTGAAGAAAAACGAGATATAGGACGATAAAGAAAGCAGATACTGGACAGTCTAACATCATGGCGTGAAAAGAAGTCAACAACAGAATTGACAACTAGTACTGGAGACAGGAAGTTGTGGAGAGACATGATCTCCTACATCGGGAAAAATGGGTTTTATTATCTTCTTCTTCTACTTCTTCTTCTATTTCTTCTTCTCCTTCTTCTTCGTCTTCTTTCACTTGTAGATGTCAACTTGAATATGTTCAAAGAAAGCAGTGATAGCTTGAGATTGTTGGTTTTATTTTTCCAGGAATGGTACTGGTGAAGGTCATATGCGCTTTCTCTGTTCCTCATATGTTGGGCACCTTTGTAGGAGATGTTCAGCAGTGTCTGTAGTTTCTATATTTAGTTTGTTGAAAAGATGGTATCCTAATTTGCTGTGGCCTGTACGAAGTCTGAAGATTACCCCTTGTTCACGTCTGCTGAGCTGGATGCTCTGCTTCCTACTTGCTCCTGTATCTGCTCTTGATAAAACCCTTGGCCTCTTCATAAGTTATGCTTGTGTCAAGTTGAGGTAGCTTTCCACCTTCCTTTGCCAATCTGTCAGCCTCTTCATTTCTGGGGATGTTGCAATGAGATGGGATCCACTGTCTCTCAGCTCTTTTGGATGGCTTTTGTATTACTACATTTCATGAATGTGTAAAATGTTCTGTGTGATCACACTTACTGATTGCATTACGTCTGCTGAATGGCTTTACTAGTCTATTATGTAAGATATACTTTAATATTGTGTAACTGTTTTATAGCTGGCCGGGAGGATAGTGTGATTCGCTTGTATAGCTAGGCGGTGTTGTCGTACGGAAGGTCCGGGGTTCGAATCCCGGGTAAGCCACTCACGTCTGTTGTTTTTCTGTTGTCCAGTGTTCTACTTCTTTATTTCTTACGAGTGCCTGAAAACATACCTTTATGTTTGTCTAATATTTATTTACTGTTTACAGGCCTCGGGTTTCCCTTCCTTATATGTTATAAATGTTTATACAATACCAGAAACCTACCCTCTGTTTTATACTACTGTTCTTAAGTCTTCTATCATTTACTAGACACAGTATGAAGGTCTTTTTCTTGTGTGGACTGACATATACTGTATAATAGGGGAACGACAGAAGTGATTGCGTCATTAATAAGGCTAAGCTGCCCATTGTAAACTTCCGGTGTTGTTTTGTGTTTCGTACTAATGACCGGTCAGTAAAGCATCTTTTTATTGGGGATGCCTAGCTGGCCGGGAGGATAGTGTGATTCGCTTGTATAGCTAGGCGGTGTTGTCGTACGGAATGTCAGGGGTTCGAATCCTGGGTAAGCCACTCACGTCTGTTGTTTTTCTGTTGTCTAGTGTTCTACTTCTTTATTTCTTACGAGTGCCTGAAAACATACCTTTATGTTTGTCTAATATTTATTTACTGTTTACAGGCCTCGGGTTTCCCTTCCTTATATGTTATAAATTATTAAACAGGATCATCCTTGACAGATTAAAAGAGTCCATCGACAAACAGTTGCGAGATGAACAAGCAGCCTTTCGACAAAACAGACCCGATTCAGATCAGATAGCCACAGTGCTACTAATAGTTGAAAAAACGTTTGGAATTGAACTCACCTCTTTACGTTGCATTTGTGGACAATGAAAAGTCATTTGACAGTGTAAACAGATAATCATTTTGGAAATTGATGAGGCATTACAGAATCCCCTGACATCAGCCAACAGAAATAGAATTCAGTTGAATCTTACCAAATAGCTAGAAGATCTAGTCCCATAACTGTAATCAGATACACGACAAAATGAAGACACTTGTTGAAAGGTCACAGCAAGTGAGTCTTAAAATACACAGGGATAATAAATGCAGGAAGCGATTTGCATTTAAAGAAACGCCCCTACAAGATGTATAATCAAACATTTATTTTGGCAGCAATACAGACAGAATTGAAAGGACAGACAGTTATATCAAAAGAAGGGACCGAAGACGCAACAACAGTGATAAATGCAGTCAGCGACCCATAGCTTGACTGCTTGCGTCAGGGTCAGCGAACCGGAGCTGACCAAGACCCTATTTAACCTCCATGTGGTGGTCCTGGAAACACTCTGCATCAATGCAGTCTGGCTGAGAGAGTAGGGATCGAAGAGGGAAGGCTAACTCCGTCCCAAAAATGCCATGCGGAAACCGGATGTGTCGGGCCGAAAAGTGCAAATATCGCAGCTTTGCTGTAAACGGCCACACAACGTAACAAACGTCCTTTTCAAGACGAACGCAGAAGAAGAAGAAGAAATGAAAAGAAGAACTTAAAAGGCTAGAGGAGATTCCATTCCACTGAGAAAAATATGGAAATCCAGAGAAATCAAGTCCAACACAAAAATCAGAATCGTCAACGCAAATGTCAAGTGGCTCTAAAGCATGGAGAGCAACAAAAACAACCACCAAGACGCTAGAGACTTTCACATAAAGGTGCCTAAGTAGAATAGAAGTATTGACATTGTATCACAAGGTCACCAATGTTGAACTGATGACCACCAGAGTCAGACAAGTCCCAGTGAAACAAGAGATGAGAAGAAGAAAATGACGATGGATAGGACACACATTGAGGAAATCTGTTGATAGCCTTACAAGGCTGTCCTTGTTCAGGAATCTCCAAGGTAGGAGAGGTAGAAAGAGACGGAAACACACATGGAGAAGAGAACTGAAGACAGAAATGGAAGGGATGACGGAGATATGGAAAGACCTGGAACTGATGGGACAGGAGGATGTGGCATGTGTTTGTTGAAGGCCTATACTCCTTGGGGAGCTGAACGTTACACGTGACTTTACCAGCTGATTACGTAAAATGGGCCAAGTGACTTTACTAAATGATTGTTTTAAACGTTACATAAGACTTTACCAGCTGATTACATAAAATGGACCAAGTGACTTTACTAAATGATTGTTTTAAACGTTACATAAGACTTTACCAGCTGATTACATAAAATGGACCAAGTGACTTTACTAAATGATTGTATTAAACGCTACATATGACTTTACCACCTGGTTACATAAAATGGACCAAGTGACTTTACTAAATGATTGTATTAAACGTTACATATGACTTTACCAGCTGATTACATTAAATGGACCAAGTGACTTTACTAAATGATTGTATTAAACGTTACATAAGACTTTACCAGCTGACTACATAAAATGGACCAAGTGACTTTACTAAATGATGGTATTAAACGTTACACACGACTTTACCAGCTGATTACATAAAATGGACCAAGTGACTTTACTAAATGATTGTATTAAACGTTACATATGACTTTACCAGCTGATTACATATAATGGACCAAGTGACTTTACTAAATGATTGTTTTAAACGTTACATAAGACTTTACCAGCTGATTACGTAAAATGGACCAAGTGACTTTACTAAATGATTGTTTTAAACGTTACATAAGACTTTACCAGCTGATTACATAAAATGGACCAAGTGACTTTACTAAATGATTGTATTGAGCGAGGTTCCCTGTAGCAGTAGGTTGTCATATGATTACAGATGGCTTTACTAACTGATTATGTAAAATGGACAAAGTGACTTTACTAAATGATTGTATTAAACGTTACATATGTTTTTACCAACTGATTATGTAAAATGGACCAAGTGACTTTACTAAATTACAGTATTAAACGTTACATATGACTTTGCCAATTTATTAGGTAAAATGGACTAAGTGATTTTACTAAATGATTGTGCGAAATTTTTGCGACACGAATAAGTGCGTGAGCGTCCTATTGGCAGAGAGGTTAAAGCGCTGACCTCTCGCAACAAAGATACCGGGTTTGAAACAAAGTGGCGTCACGCCTTAGTTTACCCATCTGTAAATGGGTACCTTACACTGCTCTTGAGTTAAGGAGGATAAAGGCAGCGAGGAAGAGAACTGGTCACCCCATCTCTTGAATCTGTACGGAGTATAGCGCCAGAAAAAAAGTGCGCAACGCACAGTGTACAACTTGCGCGGCGTGAGTGTTATATAAAACGGAAGGTACGGGGTTCGAACCCTGGGTAAGTCACTCACGTCTGTTGTTTTTCTGTTGTCTAGTGTTCTACTTCTTTATTTCTTACGAGTGTCTGAAACATACCTTTATGTTTGTCTAATATTTATACAAAACAAATACTTTGGTTGTGTGTCTTTTTTTTTTTTTATTCTTTCACGAAATCAGTAGCGCTCGACAAAGAAACAGTGCGTAAAAATTCGTGTGCATGAACCCTCACCCGATGTACAAATCATGAAAACTTGAAAATTTTTGTTAAAACCACTTGTTATCAGGGAACACTCTTTGAAAACAATCCACGTACTTTCACACTAAATGTTGTCATCAAAGAACTTTTTAATTGAATCTAAAATAACAATTCTCGCGGTGTGTACGTTAGTCACAGCTGAGGAATGCAACCGTGTTGAAAAATTGTATTGTTTCCATTATATATACTCTCCCGAAATAATTACAATCAACAAAGAAAAGCGTTCAGATGACGGTGTTCATGAACAGTTTGATTACACTGTATAATGAAAAGAAACCAAAAACACTATAAGAATGTACTTCTATCTGCTTATCCGGGAGCGGAAACAGCACACTATAATTAAAAACCTGTCAAGTTTGACGGGTTATTGCTAGTAATTGTATAAAATGTGCCTTCAGTGAACGAATGAGTTAAATGCGCTACTGTATTGACTAAATTGTTGTCTGAAATGTATTCAATGGCTTCGCTAAATGATTGTGTAATATGAGCAATCAAGATTTTACCACATAACCACATAAAATATACTATAAATTGTACACTAAATGATTGGGTTATTTGACTCAGCTAAATGATTGTGTAAAATGTGCTAGTTGACTTCACCAAATAATTCCAGAAAATTGCATGATAACTTCGATAAATGATTGTGTGAAATTAGCATTATTACGTCACTACGTCACCCATGTGATACCAGGGCCCGAAAAATAGTAACACTGTTCCCTACCAAGCATGTCGTAGAAAGCGACTAAGGAGGGTTGTGCATGGGGCTGGTTACCCCCATCCTGTAAAATATGTTAAACCACAAAAAAAAAAAAAAACTTCAACAAACATGGACAAGTCAATTAAGGACAATAAAACACAGCCATCCAAGACAGAGGAATGTCCTCTCGCAGGGAGGCGTATTATGCAACACAGAGAAAGCCGAAAGAAGTCTGTGTTACTGACTAACCTTCTTTCTTTTAGGAGAACCTACATATTTGGCACCTGGAATGTTCAGAGAGCTGGAAACTGAGGTGAAAATGATGAGGAGAACGTGGAAAGAACTTGAGATGATGGCACGTGACAGGAGCACTCGTCGTGTGTTTGTTGAAGGCCTGTGCTCCTTGGGAGCGGAGAGTAACGAATGAATGAACGACTTCCCTACGTGATTTTTAAAATGTGCCACATGAATTGGTAACACAATAAAAATGCCAGAAATAACGAAGGCATTTAAAGGTTTTGAGTGGAATGCACAGAGCCGAAGGCCCTGACACACATTTGTAGAAAGCCTTTACTGTACTTATTCTGCTGCTGAAATGTATTGATTACGATGATGATAATTTTCATAATTCCCCCTTACTCAGCATCGTGTCGATCAGTGGTTCTCAGCGTAAGCCATATGACCTCCCAGGAAGCCATGCCATATTTCTAGGGGGCCACAGTAAGATGGTAAAGTACCTATTTTTCCAGCTAACAGCGACTATGAGGGGCGGGCACAAAGGTAAATGAGGCTCAGTAGGGGGCCATGAAAAAAAAAAGTTGAGAGCCCCTGGCGTAGACAATAAATCCTTTCATTCTACGAGTACTTTGGTACAAACTGACTTCAGTCATTTATAATATTTGTTCAATTATTTATAATCTCTGTTCAGTCATTTATAACATTTGTTCAGTTATTCATAATATGTGTTCAGCCACGTGTAATATCTATTCGGTCATTTGCAATATCTGTTCAATCATTTATAGTACATATTCATTCATTTGTAACATTTGTTCAGTTATTTATAATAATGTTAAACATTTGTAATATGGTTTCAGTCATTTATATCTGCTCAGTCATGTATAATATTACTTACTTGTTCGTTCCTCTTCTACCGTGGGGTGTAGAAGTTTGTAAGAGAGAGCGCCATACTATTCTATCGGCTGTCTTCCTCCTGGCTTGGTTCCATTCTAGTCCTCGGTCCTTCAAAGATTGTCTAATGTTATCCTCCCAGCGGACTTTGGGTCGTCCTGGAGGTCTGGATCCCTGGCTCTTAGTTTCCCATGCTTGTCGTGGTAGCCGATCTTCTCCCATTCTGCAGACATGGCCAAACCATCTCAGATGGGACTGTTCTACTTGGGTCTGCAGGGGTTGGGTTTTTAGGCCTTGACGTATCGTCTGGTTGTGGACCATGTCTCTTCTTGTTACTTCAACCACCTTCCTCAGATACCTCATTTCTGAGGTTTGGATCTGGCTTTTGTGGGTTGAAGTCATTGCCCATGACTCGCATCCATACGCCAAGACTGGGACATAGATGGAGCGGTATGCAGCCATCTTCATCTTCTTACCAACTTCTCTTTTGCTGAGGAATCCTCGATTTATGGCTTAGAAAAGTCTCCCGGCTGCCGCTCTTCGGGTAGCCAACTCTTCTTTGATGCCTCCCTTCCGGTCTATGACAGCTTCAAGGTATTTAAAGTGGTCGACCTGCTCCAGGACCTGTTCTCCCAGCTTAATCTGATGTCTTCTTTCTTCTCGTGATATTGTCGTGAAGTGGTCTGTTTCACAACACGAGTAATTCTAACCAAACTGCGCACCATACTTTATAAGAACTGCTTGATACACGGAAAAATCAGAACGTACCTTCATGCCGTGTTTACTAAAGCATTAGACAGTCAAAATGGCCAGTTCTAATATGTGCAAACGACTGGAGGATGACAATTAATTACAGACTTAGGAAGAGGTCACCAATACGATATTGGAGATGTTGCTCTACACGTCTGTGCAGAGACTTTTACAACCAGTAGTATATTAAGAGAAATCTCTGGTTGAATGCATCGAAGCCTCAGGTTAGTCCATAATTTTGCTGTTTAGAGTACGCATAGAATAAAATGCACTTAGGAAAGTAAAAGACTATTAGCTAGGAAGATGTAGAATAATACAGGGCGTGTTTTAAGCTTTAGATGAATAAAATCGCTCCAGGAATAACGTAGATACATAAAATATTAGTTTTCCTGATTTGTACACATAGGCAGATTTTACATACTTTTTCTAGACGCAAATACTAGTTGAGCAGGAAAACCTCTCGGGCGTCCGACCTTTGGGTATATATAGAACGTGGCTTAAATAGGAAAGCAGGCCATAAGAAATTCAAAAATTACAGTGAGCATCAGCGTGTTAATGCAGATTGCCTTTGCCTTTTGCATCTGAGAGCAGACGATTACACCCATTAACAGCTCGACTGCATGTGCCTGAGGGTAAGAAAGAATATATATATGTATATTAATATATGTATTTCTATTGACTAATTCACTTGTGCGTTAGGAAGTGTGTATATGTGTTAGAACAATTGGGAAATTTCTGGAGGCAAAACGCTGCAAAGATATATATTCAAAGTAATTGAGAATGATGGCAAAAGTGTGTCTGTAGGTTTAGAAAAGCATTTAAAGAATTATTTCTTCATGGAATGGACACACACACACACCAGGAACGCAAGGAGAAATGAAAGCGACTGTTTTACTGGATTGTTTAAGCTATTACTTAGTAGTTTTATACAGGACCTAATCATTGTATGGAGGCGGATCATGGACAACTGGCTCTAACTAAGGATTTAGAGGGAAATTGTAGTCACAGTGAACTGGATTTGGTTGTTGCTTCTATACTATGTCCTGTGCATCTGCTAGCACACTGTCTGTAACTGTCTATCATCCCAACCTTTGTAATAATGGGATAGTGATGGAAAATATAGGGGCTGCCTCTAATTCGTTTCAGGTTATATCCTGTCAACCCAACTGCTCATAAGAGTCAGCCACTACTGAAGGCACCACTGGTGCAAGCGCCTTTGAGTTCAGAAGGCCAGTTACCAAATGCCTACTGCCTGGAGGAAGTTCAAATAAATTTTCCTGCCAGGACCAAAGTGGAACCAGCTCCATTCTACAGATGAGTGAAAACCAAGGCAACTGTAGAGCATCCGAGTTACACCACAATTATAGACAATCATTTATGATGACAAGTGTTGGCATAGATATAGCCAGTGATAGCTTCACATTCAAGTGACAGTGAAAGAACATTGTTAGAAACATATAAATATTATTCCAGCAGAGATAATTTACCAAAGTGAGAAATCTCCAAAAATTTAATGTCTTTTGATACCTTTTAACTATTTTCCAATGTTTTATTGATTTAATGTTGTAATTGAAGTTGATTTTCTTTCAAGCGTTTCAAAAAGAAAAGAGAAACTGTAAAAATAAATTGTAAATATTTACCAGCAGACTTACTTAATTATTTAAGTTGAGTTCAAGTTCTTGTTGGTAAATAATTTAGTTAATCCCCCTAGCAGAGTCAATAATAATAATAATAATATAATCATAGGAGGATCTTGAGAGGGAGCCCATGGGAATCCAGGAACATATAATATCATCATACCTGGAAACTAATACAGCTTGATCCTACCTTTGATGTCGATACACCCTTATTCTTTTCAGAAAAGAGGGTATTTCTTATAAGACCAGTCTCTTATCTGGCACTATCATGGTATCACCTGATACAACTTTGTGTCCAGGATATCTTATAATTTCAATAATAATCAACCCTCTCGTGACAGATATCACCATGGTTTTTGTTTTCGAGCTGCTTATGATCACCCCTCTCGTCTCCAGCTCTTCCTTCCAGACTTGCAGGTTGGATTGAAGATGTGCCTCTGATGTAGCAATCAGGGCAACATCATCAGCAAATGCCAGCTCTGAAATACAGACCTGTCTCATCTTCCAGTACCCCAGTGAATACTTTCCTATCCTCTCCTTACATGCCTTGATGACATCGTCCATGAGGAGTATGAAAAGATAAGGCTACAGGATATCACCTTGTCTTACGCCAGTGTTGGTCCTGAATTCTTCCTATTTATGGTTAGCCGTCCTCACATAATTTCTGTAAGACTTGTAGAAGTTCTGTATAGCATGAATCAGAGGTGCTGGAATGTTCTTCCTTGCCAAACAGTCCCAGAGTTTGTTCCAGGGGACCTTGTCAAATGCCTTTTCCAGATCTAAGAAGCAAAGATGGATCTCACTCTTATATTCAAGAGCTTTTTCACTCAACTGTCTGAGTGTGAAGATTAGGTCTTGAGTACTTCGATTTTCTCGGAAGCCACACTGGACCTCATCCATTTGTGGCTCAGCTAGGCGTCTGAGTCTCTGCTCCAGGATTCTAGAGTATATTTTACCAGGGACACTGAAAAGGTATATGCCTCTATGGTTTCCACGTTGTCGGTTGTCACCCTTTTTTAAAAAATCGGTGTTATTATGGCAATCTCTTAATCCTTTGGTATGGTCTTGTTGCACCAAGCTTCCCGTAGGACCCTTTGAGTAATAGGTTGCCTGCTGCTCCCATGTACTTAACCATTTCTGGAGTTTTGCCATCATGTCCTGCAGATTTGCCCATCTTGATTTTCTCCAGTGCTGCCTTCAGTTCTTCCATCTTTATGTCATCTTCATCACAATTGGTTTCCTTTTCTGTGCCAGTGGTTACCATTTCTGATGTTTGACCTTGCTCACCATACAGGAGCTCTGAGAAATATTCTTTTCATCTTTCCATTACTTCTTTTGGGGCAGTAAGCAATTTGCCTTGCTTGTCCTTTATAAATTTAAGAGGGCACTGTTTTTCCTTCCTCATATTCTTTAGGGTCTTATAGAACAATTTCTGATTTTCTTGCGCATCGTTTTCTAGCTTTTCTCCAAATTCTTCCCAGGACTTTTTTTTACTGCTAGCACCTTGTTCTTTGCTTCTGTTCTGAGAATCATATATTCTCTATATTTCTATGTTTTTCCTGCTGTGTTTTTAGCTCCTAAGTATTGTTTTCGTGCCTTTTTCTTCTGTCTTATTTTCTCATGTATAATATAATTTATGGAATTAATTCAGTCGTTTATTGTATACGTTCAACCATTTTTAGTACAGGCTTTTATAGTATAATTTTATATACTTCACTTCACTAAATGTGTCAAATGTATTATAAATAACCACGTCTTCACTCAAAGTTTGTGTAAAATATACCATATGAATTCACTAAATAATTAATGAAAACATGCTATATGAGCTCACTGAAGGATTGTAATATGTTTTATGACTTTGCTGAATATATGTGTAAATTATACTATACGACTTCACTAAGTGATTGCGTAAACATGCATTGTCACTAACTAATGTGGCAAATTAATTGCGTTGGGAAATATATGGGGATCACACGAAATCAGGTTTAACATAAAAATTATAATTTTCAGTTCATATCTCGACACGTCCGATTGTATGGCTCTGAAACGTGGAAAACAATAAAACAGCCAAAAAGATGTAGACTTTCACAAATGGATGCTAGCGTAGGATAGAATTAGAAGAATTGAAGTGGTATGACAAGATCACCAATGTGGAACTGATGACACGAACCAGACATGTACCAGTAGAACAAGGAATGAGACTGTGACGGTATTACCTCCTTTGCTTTGCAGTAGTGGTCCAAAAGTGACCAAACTCAAGAGTATCTAATATAGGCTTCAATGGAGTCTATTTGTACACAAGATTTCTCTTGGCAGAAATGTAGATAGAAGAGTAGTAAAGCTTCTATCACATGGGAGTCTTCACAAGAAATTCAGGTAAGCGAAAACAATGCTGGCTGTCGCTAAGCACGTTAATTCTGTAACCAGCCGACCACTTTTGTGAAGAATTTAAGCACTTATTTATCAGCTCGTTAAGCCCCCACCCCTGATTTACTCAGTGGAATTCTCTTATTCAAGTATAGCTCTGTTTAGAATGTGTGTCGTAATTGACTAAGACAAACATGCAGTAACTTTAAAATGATCAAATCGAAGATACTTTTGTAACATTTCAAATAACAAAATTTAATAATCACTTTAGTTTTAACAGTTTGAAAATAATTTCAATAGTTATGGATAAAGAAAAACTATCATCCTCGTATTCGGGGATTGCAAAAAGGGTAAGAAAGTTCAGATGACAGCATATATTTGAACTTAGCTGCCAATGAAGGTTCTGTCTTTTCACGCTGATCACTCGTCTCTGGTCAAGGTTGTCGGGTGTAGCTCGTCTCCCAGAATCTTCAAGGAAAGTCTACACAGTGTGTCCTGTGTCTTAAAGCGTAGGCCACTGATCCCTCTTGTTCCAGAAATAGTACGTTCTGCTGGTACCACCAATAAGCCAATCCTGGCTACAGACTTGTCGCACAGATGAATAAAAGAGACGAATCGTTCTCTTACAACGCGTGTCTGGGATTTCTTTTAATTTTAACATAGATTGCCCCTTCTGACTCCGTGTTTCTTCAATTTCCTAGTCCCGGTTGTTCATTATTAAAATTTGAAAGAGATTTCCTGTGCTTTATAAGTCTTATCTGGTTCTCCAATAAAAGGTCCGGATAACAATTAGGAAATAAAAATCAGTACCACAAATGTACTGATACTGCCGGAGAGAACCAAAGATCGACAGAGGTCGCCCCATTTCTTCACAGATACCCCCTCTCCTAAGAGATTTTTAGAATATCTAGCTAGGGGCAGACACTTCTCGATGCGTTCTACTGTCTATCAGGTTCTCTCTCTCTCATAGAGTTGTCCTCTCTTCCTTTATCTCGGTGGTGAGTGACTGAGTTTCTCGCTTGGCAGTGTGTACAGTTTTCAATGTACTCACGCACATCTGCCCACCGTCTAGGCCAGAAGTAATCCTCCTTAAGGTTACTCATGGTATTTCCTACTGAAACATGTTCTTCTGATGATGAAATGTGAGCCGCTTTCATGATGAAAGGTCTTAAGGTGAGAGGCACCACGAGTTGCTTCCCTTGCTTCGTCCGTCGAAAAATAATCCCATCCTCGTTGTGGAAAGTTCCAGCTGAAGTATGGTTTATTTTGAGCTGACTCTGTTCAGAGTATGGCGCTAAAGTACTGTCTTCCATCTGCGCTCGTCGTAACTCTGCTTTACTACATAGAAATGTCGAGTTGAGGTACGAGTTATCCAACTTTGGTTGTTGGTTACTCTGCTCAGACTCTTTCTTCGTAGTTTCATCCTTCTAGTTGTCCGGGCTATGGCTAACAGAGCAATCTCGCACAAACTGTCGAACGTCATGTCTCAAGCATGGCCAGAAGTAATTCAGGGAAATACGCCTTACCAGGGCATATGAACCTTTAATGGGATGGGGTAGGGTTAAATGCACTTCTTGCATGAGGCGGGTGCGAAAGGGGAGTGGGACAACTAACTGCCTCTTATTCCCCACCCATCTATATACCAAACCTTTCTCCTTGTAATATGCTCCCTGAGGAGTATGGGAGTAATTACCATACAACTTGGAAAAGCAAGGCCTTAGGGTTTGATCGGCCCTTTGTGCCTGCTTCAGTTCTGAAATATCCAGGCTGTGTAAAAATGACAACTCAGGGGCCGCTGAGTCTTGTCCTGGGTTCTCTATCTTTTGTGTCGGCCTGGAGTCACCTGAGGGTCTCCAAGGAACACATATTTCCTCCCTTAAATGAGAGGATAGACTAATTCGTCTACCACTGCAGCGTTGATTTTGCCCCGAACATATCGGGTTGAAACACCAATCTCCGCGACCAGAAGTAGCATAGGCTTTATACTCTTCCGAGGCCCCTATATTTCTACAGTTTCACCAGTGTATTGGTGGGCCTTTACCACAGATGGACAAACTAAAGCTGAATATTTTAAGCCCGAATCATACAGGCACCGTATGGTTTGGTTGCCAACGGTTACTTGCTTAGTAATGGAAGGAAAACTAGGATTTTGTTCATATGCCTGGGGGTCATGTTTCCCTATCGGCCCCCTGATCAGGCAAGCAACATTATAAGGGCCGGATTTTGGCCTCTTACAATCCGATGTGAAATGCGTATCAGTTTTGCACGATTTACAATATCGTCTTCCAGTTCCGTGGGCTGAATTGCTCTGTTTTTGCCTCTGGTGGTCTTGTGGTTGTTGTTGCTGTTGGTGGGCTGTTTTGGGTGTCGTGTTGTCCGTACTTTTGGAGTTATCATCAGGGTGATCCTTCTGTTTGGGGTGACTATCGTGGTGGCGCCTCTTAGGCGGATTCACTTCCGACTGGGCGCTCTGATACCTATCAGCAAATAGTACCACCTGCTCAAGAGTTTCGACCCCATGTTCAGCCAGGAACCTTCACATGTCAGGGGTGAGCGAGTCCTTGAACTGCTCCACGAGAATCATCTCCCTCAGCCCTTCAAAAGATTCATCGAAGATGCTGAGAGACCTCCACTTCTCCAAGTATGTTTCTAACCTGGTAGAAAACTTCGAAAAGATTCATCTTTCTGCCTTTTAGCCGCACGGAGTTTACATCGGAAGGTCTCTGCATTAAGCATGAAACGCTGAAGCAGAGCTTTCTTCAACATATCGTAGTTGTTTTGTTCTTCCGTGGGCATCTTGAGAAACACGTCAAAAGAAGATCCCCTCAGACTCTGGGAAAGCTTCATGTTGTATCTCTCCCTCTCCAAGCCATATGTAGCTGCTAAGGATTCAAACCTAGAGAGATAGATGTCAATTTCTTCTGAGGTTTCATGATAGACATCTAGTTGGAAGGATACAGCACTAGGTGCCACCACCTGAGTGGTGCTTCCTCCTTCGCTATTTTGAGAACTTCCAGACCCGCCATTGTTAGAACTAGATTCCACTCTTCTTCCTTCTAGTTCCAGTTCCTTCATTCTAATAGCGTGGGCTCTGTCGGCGTCCTTTTCGGATCTGTCGGCCTCACTGGCGAATGCCCTCTCGGCCTGTTCCTTCTTTTCTTGGAATGCCCTCTCGGCCTGTTCCTTCTTTTCTTGGAATGCCCTCTCGGCCTGTTCCTTCTCCTTAGCGAATGCCCTCTCCTTTTTTCTCTCTGCGGCTTCGAAGGCCCTTTGCTTTTCTTTCTCTTCAGCTTGTGTTTTTTCATGTTCCAGCTCGCCTTCCTTCTCTCTTCCCTCTCGGCTGCTTTCTCCTCACGAAGTGCTGCCTTCTCTGCCTCCATCCTGTCTTTTTTCTGTATCTTTTTCTTTCTGTTCTTGTTCTCGCACCGAAGTAAGCACGAAGTCAGAAAGTTCTTTGCCTGAAAACGCGAGTTCGCAGCCTAGATTAAGGTAAAAAGCATGGAGATTTTGGGACTCTGCCATTCTGAGCGAAAAGTCTGTTTACAAAGCTACACAAGATAGCAACAGCAATACAACACTGATTAGCTGCACCAAGTGAACTTCTTATTTCTTTAACTTTAACTTTAGTTTACAAGAAATTTTCTTTCTTTCAATTATTCAATTATTCTTTACAAATTTGTTTTTACTGTTATTTATACATACAATGAATGCTCAGCCTTACTATAACACACTTTTTTGACGATATTCTTTCAGTAAATCTGAAATTTATGTCAGTCGTCTACGGGAATTACTAGACAGGTTCTATACGGGACAAGTCGCCCAATTGTGAGTTATCACAAATGCTTGTTCGAGTTCACTAATCCCGACACGAGTCACCCAATTGTGACGGTATTGCCTCCCCTGCTTTGCAGTAGTGGTCCAACAGTGACCAAACTCAAGAGTATCTAATATAGGCTTCAACGGAGTCTATTTGTACACAAGATTTCTCTTGGCAGAAATGTAGATAGAAGAGTAGTAAAGCTTCTATCACACGGGAGTCTTCACAAGAAATTCAGGTAAGCGAAAACAATGCTGGCTGTCGCTAAGCACGTTAATTCTGTAACCTGCTGACCACTTTTGTGAAGAATTTAAGCACTTATTTATCAGCTCGTTAAGCCCCCACCACTGACTTACTCAGTGGAATTCTCTTATTCAAGTATAGCTCTGTTTAGAATGTGTGTCGTAATTGACTGAGACAAACATGCAGTAACTTTAAAATGATGAAATCGAAGTTACTTTTGTGACATTTCAAATAACAAAATTTAATAATCACTTTAGTTTTAACAGTTTGAAAATAATTTCAATAGTTATGGATAAAGAAAAACTATCATCCTCGTATTTGGGGATTGCAAAAAGGGTAAGAAAGTTCAGATGGCAGCATATATTTGAACTTAGCTGCCAATGACGGTTCTGTCTTTTCACACTGATCACTCGTCTCTGGTCAAGGTTGTCGGGTGTAGCTCGTCTCCCAGAATCTTCAAGGAAAGTCTACACAGTGTGTCCTGTGTCTTAAAGCGTAGGCCACTGATCCCGTCTTGTTCCAGAAATAGTACGTTCTGCTGGTACCACCAATAAGCCAATCCTGGCTACAGACTTGTCGCACAGATGAATAAAAGAGACGAATCGTTCTCTTACAACACGTGTCTGGGATTTCTTTTAATTTTAACATAGATTGCCCCTTCTGACTCCGTGTTTCTTCAATTTCCTAGTCCCGGTTGTTCCTTATTAAAATTTGAAAGAGATTTCCTGTGCTTTATAAGTCTTATCTGGTTCTCCAATAAAAGGTCCTGATAACAATTAGGAATTATGAATCTAGTTCTTCCTCTGGCTAAGGTCTGGTGTCTTGGCGAGCGTGCAAATCACAGAAAAATAAAACTGTGAAATTGTCAGCCTATATTCCCTCCAGTGATGTTATGAATCTAATCAGAAAGATCCAATCATTTCAAATCATGCAGGATAGGCTGTGATATTTCAAAGTAGTCCCACGTGAAATAAAGTGCGTGCCTGCAAATGTCACGTATTACCATATATGGACATGTAATGCCTTGTATACACTCTCACACACACATTTGTAGACTCATATTGTCTAAAATGTAATACGAGGGTCAATGCTGCTTGGGTAGTTGAAAGATGATGAATGAAATGTGTCAAATATGCAATATATGCTACTACTTATTTGTATACAATTATAACTTCACTCATTAATTATGTAAAGTATCTGACTTAACTAAACAGTTGCTATATAACTTAACTGAATGAGTGTGTGATACATGCTAAATGACTCCACTTAATTATAGTGAAATATTTGCTATATTGTATCAATAAATGATTGTGTACATTGTGCTAGCCTATATAAAATATATCACTCCACTCTTTTAATTAAAACGTACCGTGAGACTGCGCGTCCGATTTACAGAGTGGTTGGAGCGCTGGTTTCTCGTGGCAAAGGTGCCGGGTTTGAATCACAGTAACCACACGTTCAAGTCTACCCAGCTGTAAATGGGTACCTGTCTTTGCTCTTGGGTTAGGGAAGGAAAATGCACCGAGGAAGGGAACTGGTCACCCCACTTCTCGATTCGGGATCTAGTATGGTGAAGTCTCTAACACTTCACTCCCTTACGGCAGTATCTGCTATGGTACTTCGTTTACCGTTTACCATGAGACTGCCTCAACCAGGCTCTGAGGAGAGGCCACGGCTTCTTCAGGCATGCCATTGTGACATTGATGATGATGATGATTATCACTATTATGATGATGATGACGATCACGATGGTGACGATGATGATGACAATCACGACGACCACAATGATAATGACGACGACGTTTACGATGATAATGACGATCACGACGATGATGACGATCATGATGATGATGACGATCACTATGATGATGATGAAGATCACGATGATGATGATGACGATCACGACGATGATGACGATCACGATGATGATGACGATCACTATGATGATGATGACGATAACGATGATGATGATGACGATCACGATGATGATGATGATGACGATCACGATGATGATGATGACGATCACGATGATGATGATGACGATCACGATGATGATGATGACGACGATCACGATGATGGTGATGACGATCATGATCATGATAACGATCACGATGATGATGATGACGATCATGATGATGATGATGACGATAACGATGATGATGATGACGATCACGATGATGATGACGATCATGATGAGGATGATGACGATCACGATGATGATGATGACGACGATCACGGTGATGACGATCACTATGATGATGATCACGATGATGATGATGACGATCACGATGATGATGATGACGATCACGATGATGATGACGATCACGATGATGATGATGATGACGACGATCACGATGATTTTTTCGCGATGACTGTGGTCACGGATCTTGGGAAATCCACTTGTATTAAACGTGGGGCCCCCAAAGCCCGCGGCTACAGATGCCGAATGTTTCACTCCGGTCTAGCTCTTTGGGGTCCGACTCCCTCTCGCTGAAGCTGATCCATCGTTTCTCTTCAACGAAATGTATAAGTTTAACATTTCTCTTTATGATGTTAGTAGTTCTATAATGTTTAATGCAATGGAACAGAGTGGTGGGAAACAACACACACAGGGAAAGGTAATGTAATAGGAATATTGATTACTGAGAGTTATAGTTCTTAGACTATTTCAAACATCACGTGACACATTACGCCCAACCGTGTAGCTCTCTCTCTCTCTCTCTCTCTCTCTCTCTATATATATATATATATATATATATATATATATATATATATATATATATATATATATACATACACACTTACATACATACATTCGTTCCTTACCTTACAACACGCCAAGGAGCACAGGCCTTCAACAACTCATGCCAAGTCCTTCTGTCACGTGCCATCACCTCAAGGTCTTTCTTTCCATGACTTCCTTCTCCATTCCATTTATGTCTTCAGCTCTCTTCTCCATGTCTTCCTTCTCCATTCCATTTATGTCTTCAGCTCTCTTCTCCATGTCTTCCTTCTCCATTCCATTTATGTCTTCAGCTCTCTTCTCCATGTACGGTATGCGTGTTCCCTCTGCCTCTCTAACAATGTGGATTCCAGATCAACAACTACATCATAATGCTATCAACAACTACATCATAATGCTATCAACAACTATATCATAATGCTATCAACAACTACATCATAATGCTATCAACAACTACATCATAATGCTATCAACAACTACATCATAATGCTATCAACAACTACATCATAATGCTATCAACAGGTTTCCGCAATGTGTTTTTTTATCCACCGATAGCGTCTTCTAATCTCTTGTTCCACCACTCGCAATTGTCTGGTTCTTATCATCACTTCCACATTCGTGATTTTGTCATACAATTTTAATCATTCGCTTCTACACAAGCACTATTTTATAAAAGTCCATAATTTCTTAGGAGCCGAGGTAGCATAGTGGTTAGTGCACTGGCTTCCTAGCTCAGTGGTCTATGGTTCGGTCCCCAGATGAGGTGGGATTTTTTTAAGGCCGCAAACGGGTCGACCCAGCCCCAATTGGGTACCAGAGCAACTCTGGGAAGGTTAAGGCGGCCGGCGTGATGCTGACCACATCACCCGTAATGTGCCGATGGTCAAGAAAATATGGGCCTAACACCATATTCCCAATACGCCCAATGGGCGTGTAACAGGATCCTTTTTCCCTTTACCATAATTTCTTAGCTGCTGGTTTATTGTACTCCGTAAAGTTTTCTCTTACCGTATTATAATTTCATTTCTCACTTTATCACCCTTCTCAAGTAGTGAATTTCTAAGACCAATGTTTTTTTCGCTTGTATTTTGTTCTATAAATAATAACATTGATACATTTTACATTGCTTCAAAAAGCACTAATAACCTTATGCCGAGAAAGCTCACTTTTCAAAATTACTGTTCTGGATGACTGATTAAAAAAGAGAACACAAACCATTATGAATCTCGCCCGTAGCTGTTGTCGTCGACGAGGCGTGTGCCGTACTTTTAAATGTTCGTCTAATTCAGTTCTTTTCAATAATTGTTTTTTTTTCTTTCCCTTCTCGATAGAACTAAAAGCAAGTACACTTACTTTTTCTTTCCATTTGTGCTGGTAAGTGGCGTTGGGAGAAGCATTTTTCGTATTCTGTGGGAGGTGTGTTGATTTGGCCATCGTCAACCCGTGTGTCTTCAAGATTTCTGTAAAAATAAAATAAATATTACTGTAGTAAGACTATTAATAACAGTGCGTGAAAGAAAACAGGTTATTATACAACATTCAGGGTGTCCGTTGTAAGTCTTCATGATTCGTAGAAGTTATCTTAAGAAGGTTTTCAGTAATTAATAACAGCTCAAAATAAAGTTTGTTTTAATTACAGATCTGCTTTTGAATGTTCGTCACTATTGTCTTCATCATTTCTCTTTTCTTTTCTGTTGTCATTTTAATGAAGTTATTAAGGCGGAAAAGTGACAAAATTCCTCTTGAAAATGAATTTATCTCACATCATGCAGCTTCGAGCCTTGTATCTTTCTGACTTGGCTTTCAATCACATGTTATTTAAGTTTTCATCTTTTTTAACACGTTTCCTAGGACTAGTAGACTAGAATTTAATTTGTGGAACACGTTTCTTAGGACTAAGACTTACTTTTTTAAACACTTTTCTTATGACTTCATTTTTAAAACACCGTTTTTTTTTGGGACTATGACTTCATTTTAAAACACGTTTTAAAACTATGACTCCATTTTTAAACACGTTTTTTAGGACAATGACTCCATTTTAAAAACACGTTTTTAGGACTAGGATTTCATTTTTTGAACGTTTTCTAGGACTCGGACCATTTTTAAAACACGTTTCTTAGGACTAAGACTTCATTTTTTAAACACGATTCTCAGTACTTCATTTTAAAAACACGGTTTTAGGAATAGGATTTCATTTTTAAAACACGGTTTTAGGACTAGGATTTCTCCTAGGACTAGGACTTCATTTTCAAGTCACGTTTCTTAGGACTAAAACTTCATTTTTTAAAGCGTTTTCTAGGACTTTATATTTTTTTAACACGCTTTTTAGGACAAGGACTTCATTTTTAAACACGTTTCCGGTGACTTCAGTTTTTAACACGTTTCTTAGGAATATGACTTTATTTTTTAATCACGTTTCTAGAAGACTCCATTTTTTTAAACTCGTTTTTTAGTATTCTATCTTTTTTAAGTCTTCTGATTCATAACTTGTGGATTTTATTTTTCCATTCAGAAATGTGTCTTTACACGCATCTTGTCAATTTTAAGTAAATACATTGTTCATCCAGGCTGACCGAAATGTTTATCAGTATTATTTTTATTTCCTTAAGATTCCACACTCTAATTTCTCTTTTTTTTTTCTCAGCATTAATTTTCATAAATGAAAGAGCAGATGCTCTATCAAGAAGTGGCAGTAAAATGGAACAATACAGCCACCCATTGCCCTATCGGGAAGCAAAAACCATCATCCACAACAAGTACAAAAATCAGTGCAAGGAGGAAGGCGATATATACAGCAGAGATGACCTAATCCACCATCTAAACAGATACCAACAGACCACCATTTTCCGCCTGAGAACTGGCCACTGCAGATTACTTAGCCATCTCTATCGCCTCAGGATATCCTACACAAATGAATGCCCACGTGGAACGAATCCAGACCCCCGAATACATTCTCCAAAATTGTCCAACACATGATGACCCGCGACGTGTGACCTGGCCAAGGGGTGCTGAGCTCCAGCAGAGGCTATGGGGCTGACGCGCCGACCTGGTAAAGACTGTGGACTTCGTCCTGGCGACAGGCCTGCAGATTTAGCGTGACTACAAACTGAACGCAGAAGAAGAAGAAGCGTTAATATTAATCAGTTGTTTGTTGCTACCTTGTTTAATTTCTCAGCCATATGTACATATTAAATTTCCACCCCCGCCTTATGTTTCATGTCTCACTCATCAAATCATTATTTCCAATTTCTCACCTAACCCCGACCCCGAGACAATCTGAGCATCTACGTAGTAAAGATAATCCCATATGAGATATTGTCGTTGGGAAGTGAAATGTTATAGACTTCGCTATACTCGATCCACATAGCTTTATGTGGTGGGGTGATCAGATCCCTTTGCCTTCCTTAACTCAAGAGCAGAGTATTTATCCATTTACAGCTAAGTAAGCTGGAATGTGACACTACTAGGCTTTGATCCCTGAACACGGCAACTTTAGCGTGAGAAGCAAATGATCTAACCACCTTGCAATTAAGACGCTTAGAGTAATACAGCTGAAGTGTGAAGGGGGTATATTTCCCGGCAAAAATATGGAAAATACTTTCAATATTTGACTTTGTAATTTCCAGATATCTTCATGCACCATCAGAAGCTCCTCAGCCTACAGTCAGTGCACATTCTTCAAGTACCCTACCTGATGGCGTAGGCGATCACGTATCTCCACAACTTCCTGTCTCCAGTACTATTCATAAATTCTGTTGTTGTCTTATTTCCATGCCATGATGTCAAACTGTCCAGAATCTTTTCTCCTTGTCTTCCTCTTTCTCTTGTTCCTTTAATATTTCATGTTGTTACGATATATTCCAGCTTTCTTCTTCTTATACCATGCCCTAAGACAGCGGATTGCTTCTTTTTAATGTGAAAAATACGTTTCATTTGCGCACTGGTCTCTTTCAGAACATCATCATTACTGTTTTCATGCGGTTCAATGTATTTTTTTTTACATTCTTTTACAAGGGAGTTGTTGTTATTCATGATTGTACAATGGACAATACGACGGCTGTTTCCCCTTGCTTTCCGTCGGTTTGTGTACCCTTCGATACCCTTGAACTAAAAAGTCTAACCCACAAGGCAGTAGCGTCCGGAGAGATTAATGCCCCATCTGTCTCGCTGGTTGTCACGTCATTCAGGTACTGGTCTAAGCTAAGTAATTCCTGCTCGAGGACGTGCAGAGAGGTATATATATCACGTGTTGTGCTTCGTCATCAGACAGGTGACCATTAAAATGACGTGTCACGCGTCACGTGGCTTACATAAAATTTATTGCTTTGTCCACTTGATAAATGAGCGGCATAAATTAACTTGTCATGTTGTCATCCATCTTGGGGCAGACTCAAGGTTCGCATACGTTTTTTGTTTTCCTCCATTGCTTTCCTGGTCCTAAAAGACAAACGACCTGGTGAAATCAAACTTGACTTTTATGTTTAGAGGACGTTCTTATTTTTAAAATAAAATTGTAACTTAGTAACTTTCAACCATAACAATTTGTCTTTTAATTATATTCGTACGTGATTCTATTCTTTAGGGCGCTGAGATTTTCATACAGCCCTTGATGTAGCTACTATTTGTATGCTACTCAGTATTGTGTTTTACTGTCCTAGATAGTCTAATTTGAAAATAAGGTACGTCTCCTTTCTATTTATTATATACCTTTTTTTGCCTCCTGGTCTACCCGGTCATGTCTCCCTGATCTTTTTTATTTATACCATCGAGTACACACAGTACAGAAAGATAAATTTGCAGAATAGCAGTTCTCACATTCATCATCATCATTACCTTTCATCTTCAGCTAGAGCACGCCAAACCTTCATGTTCTGTGCCAACGGCTCAAGGTCTTTTCGTGTCCTCGTTATCCCTTACTGAATTTCTCACTTTAGATAACTTGTTCCTGTTGTTGTTTTTTTTAAAGTTTTTTTTTTAAGGGGGGGGGGGGGGGGGGGGGGGGGGGGTGGGGGCTTTACGTTTCTTCAAGTTGGGGTCGCCAGTTCCATAGAAAATCATCATTAATCATCATCTATATATGATAAAGCCTCGTAGGGTACAGTGTTACTGTTCCTTATCTTCCCTATTTCTTTTTCCTCCCATATTTACAGCTGTCACGATATATTATCCACCTTTCCTTTTCTCAGAACATCCACACACCAAAAAAAAAAGTGATCTGTTTCCTTCTAGTTTGATTGACATGCTCCCTTTGCGTACTGGTTTCGTTCAGGACATCCTCATTACTATTTTTAGCTGCCCATTGTATTCTTTTCATTCTTGTGTAAAACCATTTCTGTGTTGCCTATCGGGATTTTCCTACACGTGTACGGATATTTATTATAAGTCCAACAACTTCGTTAATTCAAGAGCAGAGCTAGGTACCTTTTAACAGCTAGGTAGACTGGAACGTGATTGTACGTATTACTGAGCCTGGCAACTTTTTCTTAAGAAGTAAGCGCGCTAAAATTCGCAGCCACTCCACGCTCTGTGCGCAGAATAAAAGCACTGAAATGATACGAGATCACTAATGAGGAACGGATAGAAATAATACATGGAGATGAGAACTGGAGACGGGAATGAGAAGGAAGAAACAGACAAGGACAGACCTTGAGATGGTGACAAGAGGACTTGACATGTGTTTGTCGAAGACCAATGGGAGGCGCGATAGCATAGTGGTTAGTGCACTGGCTTCCTAGCTCAGTGGTCTATGGTTCGATCCCCAGATGAGGTGGGATTTTTTAGGCCGCAAACGGCTCCTGGGTCAACCCAGCCCCAACTGGGTACCAGAGCAACTCTGGGAAGGTTAAGGCGGCCGGCGTGATGTTGACCACGTCACCCCTAGTGTGTCGATGGTCAAGAAAATATGGGCATAACACCGTATTCCCAATATGCCTCAATGGGCGTGTAACGGGATCCTTTTTTTTTACCCAACAACTTTGTTTATTCATTTGAATCATTTGTAATAAAATGAGTGGTAAGGTAAATTCTTGTTTTTTCTTCACCTGCACTCATTTATTTCAAGTCAAAAACACTTAATTATTAATTTGAAGTTATTCGTAAGAAAATGAATTTTGAGTTAAATACTTCTTTTTCACTGCGGCCATTATTTCGAGTCCAAAAAACCGTCGTTATTAACTTGAAAATATTTGTAACTACATGAGGTGTAAGCTAGACTGTTTATTTTTTCAACTACCGCCATTTATTACAAGTGCAAAAACTAGTTATTAATTTGAAGTTATTTGTAATAATATGACTTGTAGTAAAGTAACTTAATTGTTTTTTTTATTTCTTCCGCTTCTTCTTTGATCTTTAGCCGTCGACTGTCAAAGCAGTCAGTGGCCATTTTGTCTTTAACTATCGCCATTTCTTTCAAATCCAAAAATGTGTTATTCCTAACAAAATATGTTGTTATAATATAACAAAGATAGAAATAATACATGGATAGATCTTGAGATGGTGACAGGAGGACTTGACGTGTTTGTCGAAGGCCAGTGGGAGCAGCGATAGCATAGTGGTTAGTACACTGGCTTCCTAGCTCAGTGGTCTATGGATCGATCCCCAGATGAGGTGGGATTTTTTAGGCCCCAAACGGCTCCTGGGTCGACTCAGCCCCAACTGGGTACCAGAGCAACATCTTCATAATCATAATCATCATCATCATCACCATAATCATCATCACTTCCCTTTGCGCTCCTTACGGAGCATAGAGCCACAAATCCAACAGGAAGCCTGTAGCAGTGGTTTCTGTTGTAATTTGTCTTACATGACGAGGTTGCCAGCCTCAAGCCCAACCTCATATTAGTCGCCGTATACGACATGCTTGATGGTTCAGTAATCCTATTCTTTCTGTGTCACTTCAGGGACTTCCAAGAATTGCACTGTGCACTGCTTCATAATGCCAAGAAGAAAAGCCAAGAATTACACTGTGCACTGCTTCATAATGCCAAGAAGAAAAGCCAAGAATTACACTGTGCACTGCTTCATAATGCCAAGAAGAAAAGCCAAGAATTACACTGTGCACTGCTTCATAATGCCAAGAAGAAAAGCCAAGAATTACACTGTGCACTGCTTCATAATGCCAAGAAGAAAAGCCAAGAATTACACTGTGCACTGCTTCATAATGCCAAGAAGAAAAGCCAAGAATTACACTGTACACTGCGCCATAATGCCAAGAAGAAAAGCCAAGAAGACGGCAATACTACAAGTAAGAATGAAACACCAAGGGATGAACAGAAAATAGCCAATCATAGAGTATCAACAAGGCAAGAGACAATAAAGGATGAGGATCCATTACACCAGTGTTTCTTAATCTGTGGTCCATGGACCTCTTGGGGATGGATTCTAGAGGGTCTGTGTACTGTACCTAAAAAAAAAAAAATATTGGGGGGGGGGGGGGGGGGGGGGGGGTGTCAGAGCCGCTTAAATGTATGACGTCCGCCTCTAATTCCAAAGATACCGCGTTCGGTACTAGCACAGGGAATATAGTTGATGGAGATCTTTTTCAAAACCAGTGGTTCATAATGTTGTCAAACTCCCCCGTGATCTCATGGGTAGTCAGATCGGATACCTAGCCTTCTCGGATAAGAGCGAAAAAAAATATGAGTTCCCTTCTGCAAGTTGCGCACGTTAAAAAATCTCTCGGCAGTTAGAAATCGGAAAGAGTAAGCCATATGGCCGCTGCCTTGGTAAAATTTAAAAAAAAAAAAGAAAAACCTACCCACCACAAAAATATTTATAGAATATGTGATTCTTTTATACACTCACTGGGATCCTCGCCGGTGCTATGAATTCGTGCACGGTGCTGAGATCCTCCCTGTGTGATCTAAAGGAGGAGATCGGAGCACTGATGGAGTTGTCTGTGTGCAATGAAGAAAGTCCTTAAAACCAAATACATTTTTTTTTGGTTGGGTTTTTGCCTCCTTCTGACGAGGCGCGTTCCTTTCAACCTATTTGGTTATATCAGAGCGCATTTACCATCCAAAAAAATAAAGTCAACTCTGTTGACTGCTAACCCGATCAACGTTGATAGATACTAAGTCCTGATAAGGACTAACATTATCTATCTGCTAGCATAAAGCCCTAAAATGGACTCGCCAGCTACGCCAACGCCCGAGCTGTGTATTATATTTTATGATGATTCGCCTTCTAAAATATCTGACATGTCTCGCAACCCCCTCCCCCAGAAGGTGGGTCACACACCCCTAGAGGCAGTATGCAGCTCGGTTGTATGACGCTGTGTTACAGCCAACCCTTTCTGTTGAGGTGGCGCGTTATCTGATCTGATCTATCGCTCATCTGAAGTTCTTCAGCTTGAAGCCACTGCCGCCAGACGATTAGATTACCAAACTCTATTCATCCTCTGTCGGTAATATACACACCTGCTGTACAGTGGCGTACTAAGGGGGATGCGAGGGGGGGGGGGGGCGGTACGCCCCGGGTGACAGCCAAGAAGGGGGTGAAATCAGATATTAGTATTACATCATTGTAATGTTAACAATATACTTGCAAACATATATATTTTTCTGTGTTTGTTTATGGGGGTGTACTAAAGGTAGGATCCGCCCCGGGTGCCAAATACTTTGAGTACGCCCCTGCTGCTGTTTCAAATACTGCGAAAGACATTGACTTCAACCCGAGGGACTTGTTCGGCTGTTGGAAAATAGGACATAATTGGTCGGCTTACAGTCGTGTAGATCTATGTATGCATTAACTCTTTGAGTCCGCAATTTTTGTCCACCCTGTACCGTAATTTTAATTCATGATAGACTAAAAACAACGCTCAGAGTTGTTTTGGCACGGGTGTCAAATCTGACCAACGCTCTGAGCGTTGTTCCTGAGTCAAAGAGTTAAAAGGTATCCCAAAATGCAGATAAGCTTGTATGGGAATGTGAAGTATTTGAGACTTCATCATAATAGGTCCTGCTTTTATTGAGGTGGGGTGACCAGTTACCTGTCTAGCTGCCTTTGCTTTCCCTAACTCGAGAGCTACTACTGGGTAGGCTGCAGCTTGACGATACCAGGCTTTGATCCCGAAACTTGGTTACTGTGACGTGAGAGGAAAGCGAGGCATGTCTTACATTTGCCAAACCTAAGTCATGGTGACTCAGCACCAACCAAAAAAAAAAAGACATATGATCTCCCATCTATCCGTCGTCCTTACGAAAAAAAAAAGGAACAAATGGATTGTATTTCTAATGTTAGTTGTAAGTTAGTTGCTTATCCTTTACAAGACGTGGCAATCAACTCCAGCTTTTATTGGCTGTTTGTGATTTTTCTAGGCAATTTTTTTCTTTCAGTAGTTTGCCATTGCTTTCTGAACGGTACGGCGCTTATACCATTGTTAAAAATCCACACAAAGCGACCCAAAAAACTTAATGCAACAGAATGTTCAGACTTCAGAACAATCAGCCTGATGAGTCATGCAATTAAGATACTGCTCAAATCATACAGGAAAGAATAAACAGGAAGGTAGACAGCGAAATCCAAGAAGAACAGTTTGGTTTTAGACGGAACAGTGGAACAAGAGAGGCAATATTTTGCCTAAGAATATTAGCAGACAAATATACAGAGGTCCAAAAAAGTATGTACATGTGCTTCAATGACTATCAGAAGGCTTTTGACAGAGTCCATCATGAGAAAATAATTGAATGCCTCGAAGACATAGGTATTGATGGAAAAGATATAAGAATACTCAGTAACCTTTATTGGGAGCAAACTGCCACAGTAAGATCTGGAAGGAATTATTCACCATACATAGACATAAAAAGAGGTGTCAGACAAGGTTGTGTGCTGTCCCCCTGCATATTTAATTTATACACCAAAAAAATTTTCAAACAGATACAGGAAATACCAGGACTAAACATCAGTGGAAGGTCAATAAACAACCTTAGATATGCAGATGATACAGCTGAAAGCTAACAGGAGTTACAAGAACTAGTGAAGCAAGTGAACAGTCTTCTTCTTCTTCCGTCCTTAGCCACCGACCGTCAAAGCAGTCAGTGGCCATTACGCCTAGTGGCGTCTTAGGGCAACAGCAGATAGGTTTTCTTTGCCATTGTTTCCCATCACGCCTATTGGCGTCTTTAGGGCAACGGCAAATCAATCCATTTGCTGTTGTTTCTGTAATCGAAGTGACTGGCAAACGGGTGATCAGCCCGAAGTGAACAGTACAAGTCATGAATATGGACTCGACATTAATATTGAGAAAACAAAAACTATGATAATTAGCAAAACAGACGATAAACCCACATTAAAGATAAGCGTTAATGGGAAAACCCTGGAACAAGTCAAGAGCTACGTATATCTTGGTCATATAATAACAAAAGATGGCAGATGTGAAACAGAAATCAAGAAGAGAATAGGAATGGCCAAGGCTACATTCAACAACATGAAACATACATTGACATCAAAACAGTTATCTCACAAATTAAAACTGAGAATCGTAAAGTGTTATATATATTCTGCATTTCTGTATGGGGCAGAAACATGGACGATGTATAAGCATTTGGAAGAAAGAATTGAGGCTCTTGAAATGTGGATATATAGAAGAATGGGGCGTATCTCGTGGAAAGAGAAGAAAACAAATAAGGAGGTCTTATAAAATCTAGGTATGAAAAGAGAACTAATGAGGGAGATCAAAGTTCGGCAGCTAAAGTACTTTGGCCACATAAGATGGCATAACACCTTGCAGAAGACCATAGAAGGGAGAGGTGAAGGCAAACGTGCAAGGGGAAGACAGCGCTATAAGTGGGAAGATAACATCAAGAGATGGACAGGGAAGAGCCTATCAGAGTGCACCACCAAGACAAGAGACAGAAGACGTTGGAGATCCTTTACAGCCAACCTTCGTTGTGGAGATGGCAGCTGATGATGATGATGATGATAATCTGTAAGGAACTGGCGCCATTTCTATCTCTTGCCCTGACAGTCAATCAATACCCAACAAGCACAGGACTTCAACAAACACGTACCAAGTCCTCCATCAGCTCAAGCCTTTTCCACATCTTCCTTATGATTTTCACTTCTGTCTCAAGTTCTCTTCTCCGTGTGTTTTCTTTTCGTCTACCTGCCTCTTTTACCCTGTGGATTCCAGAGCAAGGACTGCCTTGCAATGCTATCAACAGGTTTCATCAATGTATGTCGACAACGTATACTTGGTAGACTATTTGGAACCTAGCCTAATTTAGCCTAATTCCTTACGTCCGTTCCCTGTGGATATTAAAAAGTGTAGGTAGTCCCAAAGGAGTTTCTGCCCCAGGAGAGTGAAGTGTTAGAGACTTCACTATACTAGGTTCAGCATCGAGAGGTGGGTTGACCAGTTACCTTCCTCGCTGCCTTTTCCTTCCCTAACTCAAGAGCAAAGACGGGTACCCCTTTACAGCTGGGTAGACGGGAGCGTGATGAAACCGTGAATCTAACCCAGCATCTTTGCTGCGAGAGATCAGCGCTGTAACCACTCTGTCGATCGGACGCTCCAGTGGTTATTACTTATTAAATTTATTTTGTTAACGTGTCTAAATGAACATTATATGGTATAGCTACTTCTACATACATACAAACACAATAAACATGCACAATACATAACATATTAACGCGCAATCTATCTGGAACATATAACATTGTTTTTAACATAGGAGCTTTGCATCGTTTTGGCGACGAGCTCCCGGTTCAGCCTAGAAACAAAGTCCATTTGTTGTTTTAGTGTGCATGCCCAAATATTAAAGACCTTGTGGATTGATCTGTGTGTAATTTTTGTGAAATTATGCACACACACTTCGAATGACAGTCGAACACCTGCTGCAGTACTGCCCAACCTACAGTAATGAACGGAGTAGCATATGGCAACAACCCACTTCTGTCAACGGAAAACTGTTTGGAGATGTCGGGAACCTTGAGTTGACTACTGTCTTTATTAGAGTCATAAATGTGGAAGTCTGAAGGCGAACGAGGAAGAAGAAGAAGAATGCATATAACTTGCACATAAATAACATACAATTTTGCTATTTTACAAGAATAGAGCGGAACAATTCTAGATACAAATGAATAATGCCAGTACATTGGTTTGTTTGAAGGACTATCTTCATTTCACACGGTGAAAATTTCATCAGTGCTCCGATTTCCTCCATTGGATCCCGCAAGGAGGATCGCACCGGCGAGAATCCCAATGTGTGTATAAAGGAATCACACATTCTATAAATAATATTACATTACATTATTACTCATGAAGTTTATTTATTTAGAAGGTTGTGCTCATCTCAAAACGCGCACAGTGAGGGACCTGAGACATCAAATTAAAACTGCATGTTTCACTATTCATTTAGTAACAATACAGAATGGCAGTCAGTTGTTCATCGCTGTGAACAATGCATTGTTGCAGGTCGTCAACACTCTGGACATTTGTGACTTTAAATGTGACAACGTCATAATTCTAGCTCAAATGATAATTGAGTTATCGGCATTCAAGGTATGTATACATAGTTTTGAGACACTCTGTATAACAGACTTTAGCTCGGAGTATGAAGTTAATTAACCTCTCATTGCATTAGGAAATATACGGAGATCAAGAGAAATCAAGTCCAAAACACAAATCAGGATCTTCAGCTCAAATGTGAAGTCAGTCTTATTGTATGGCTGTGAAACATGTAGAGCAACAACCAATAAGTTACAGACTTTCATAAATGGATTCTTGCGAAGAATTAAAGGATTAAATGGTAGACAAGGTCACTAATGTGGAACTGATGACAAGAACGGGACAAGTGCCAGTGGAACAAGAGATGAACAGGATAAAAAGCTGGCGATGGATAGGACACACATTGAGAAAACCTGTTGATAGCATTAAAAGGCAATCCGTGTACCGGAATCCCCAAGTTAAGAGAAGTTAAAGGAGGCCAAAAACCCAGTGGAGAAGAGAAGTAGAGACATAAATTTGTCACACAGAAGACATGGAAAAACCCAGTGGAGAAGAGAGCACACATAAATTTGTCACACAGAAGACATGTAAAGACCCAGTGGAGAAGAGAGCACACATAAATTTGTCACACAGAAGACATGTAAAGACCCAGAACTGATGGCACAGGACAGGGGGAGTAAGCATGGGTTTATTGAAGAACTGCATTCACTGGGCAGCTAAAGAGCGATAATAATAATGAACCTAACTAGACAGCAAGTAAAAAACGTTTAACTTACCTCTGATTGAACCACTGACGCTTCTGGCTGACCTGAAGAAACTGCTCTGTGGCGCAATTTAAGAAAGCGTTCTCTCATCAGGGGCTAACACTGCTGTAGCATCTTTTTTCTTTTCCCTTCTTCGTTTCAGTCTCAAACAATACATTTTTCGATCTCATTAAACTGTTTGTCTCTCTGAGGTTTCTATCGTGTTATATGGTTTCTTCTTGAAGGTTTTAAGTGATCACGGTGTTCTCAGTCAGATTATTTCGCGGACAAACTTTCATGGACATTTTGATCTATTATATTGACTTGATCAGAGACTTTGCTTGTTTCACCAAAAAAAAATCAAGTCCGTCGTCTGCTAGAAGCCTGGATGCAATGTTCGAACGTAACGAAGGAGAACGTGGCGAAGAAGGACGAATACTGCTTGTATGGGCAAGAAGTTGAAGTAGTCCCGGAACTGAACAATAGCCTGGGACCCCATCAACTTACTCCCTATAGCAAGCCATGTCTGGGTGCAGCTTTTATGTCTTGTCAACATCTTAAGTTCCGCCCAGTTCATCACGGGTCACTGCCTTATTTTTCAGCACGAAGACTTTAGAGGAAGATACGTCGTCTTGTTTACGACGTATGAAATTAATGACCTCCCCGTATGTGCCAACAGATGAAAAATGAAATTGCATGCATGAGACACGAGGGGGAAGGGATGTGTGGGATGAATGATAATGCTAAAAAAATTGATATAGTTTTATTCTCTAAGAAGTTTTGCTGCTTACATTGTAAATATATGTATATGTTAATAATGGGAACAATAAAAATAGATGTCATGGAGAAGCTAGGAATAAAAACGGAATTAATAATGACATCATCAAAACCAGACAAAATATTTTGTTTGTATCAAGAGAATAACACTTGAAAAAACTAAAGTGGATGGACAGATTGAAAACAAACAAGTTATGAAACAAAATACAACAACGCTAGATTCAGGAAAGAAATACGTATCAGGAATAAACAAACAATAGACTCGGAAAGTACTACCAAGATCAGAGATAGAAAGTACGTTATTTAAAATAGGTGCTGCTGTTCGGAAGGTCCTGGGTTCGAGTCTCAGGTAAACCTATCACTTCTGTTATTTTTCTGTTGTCTAGTTTTCTACTTTTTTATTTCTCACGACTGCCTGGAACACGTGACCTTTATATGTGTGTATTATTTATTTACTGTTTACGAGCCACGGGTTGCCTCTCTTTACTTATTTCAAATATACCATCAAGTTCAGAGACAAAAAAAGTAGATTACTGAAATGTATCAAGTTCAGAGACAGAAAGGAGACTATCGGAATGCGCCATCAAGTTCAGATACAGAAAGGAGACTATCGGAATGTGCCATCAAGTTCAGAGACAAAAAAAGTAGATTATTGAAATTTATCAAGTTCAGAGCCAGAAAGGAGACTATCGGAATGTGCCATCAAGTTCAGATACAGAAAGGAGACTATCGGAATGTGCCATCAAGTTCAGATACAGAAAGGAGACTATTGGAATGTGCCATCAAGTTCAGAGATAAAAAAGTAGATTATTGAAATGTATCAAGTTCAGAGACAGAAAGGAGACTATCGGAATGCGCTATCAAGTTCAGAGACAGATAGGAGACTATCGGAATGTGCCATCAAGTTCAGAAACAGAACGGAGACAATCAGAATGCGCCATCAAGTTCAGAGACAGAACGTAGACTATCGAAATGTGCCTGTGTTCAGAGACAGAACTACCACTATCGGAATATATGATCAAGTTCGGAGACAAAGAGCAGACTATTGGAATACGCCATGAAGTTCGGAGATAGAAAGTAGGCTATTGGAATGAAGCAACAAGTTAAGAACATAAAGTAGGCTCCTGGAGTGTATGATCAAGTTCGGAGATAGAAAGTAGGCTATTGGAATGAAGCAACAAGTTAAGAACATAAAGTAGGCTCCTGGAGTGTATGATCAAGTTCGGAGATAGAAAGTAGGCTATTGGAATGAAGCAACAAGTTAAGAACATAAAGTAGGCTCCTGGAGTGTATGATCAAGTTCGGAAATAGAAAGTAGGCTATTGGAATGAAGCAACAAGTTAAGAACATAAAGTAGGCTCCTGGAGTGTATGATCACGTTCGGAGACAAACGTCAGACTATTGGAATGTGCAACATGAAGTTTAGAGACAGAAAGTTCACTCTCGGAATGCACCATCAAATTAAGAAAGAAAGAACACTGCCGGAATGTATGATCAGGTTTGGAGACAAAGAGCAGGCTATCGGAATGCACCATCAACTTCAGAGACATAGAGCAGACTATCGGAATGTACCATCAACGTCAGAGACATAGAGCAGGCTATCGGAATGCACCATCAACTTCATAGACAAAGAGCAGGCTATCGGAATGTTCCATCAACTTCAAAGACAAACAGTGAACTCTCGGAATGTACCATCGAGTTTAGACACAGAAAGTAGTCTCTCTTGGAAAGCGGCATGAAGTACAGAGATAAGAAAAATGTAGAGATCCATTAAAATTAACACTCGATATGGAATGTAAACTTGATCTAAACTGATGTAGCTATTCAATCATTACGCTTCTTCATCTCCCAATGGAGCAGATGCTTTTATTCAATTCACAACAAGGCTGTCCTGTCATGAACCATTCGTCCTTGCTTTTTCCCTGAATTATCATTTACTTTTCCATACTCGTTACTTAACGGCTTTTAAAATAATTTCATTATTCACATGTATGGCCAGAACAACTATTTACACAATAATTACTACTACTACTACTACTCCTATCACCACCACCACTACCTCAACCACCACCATCACTACCACCACTACTACCACCATTACTACTACTACTACCGCCACTACTACCACCACTATTACTACCACCACTACCACCACCACTACTACTACCACCACCACTACTATTTACACTACCACTACTACTACCACTACCATTACTACTACTACCATTACTACTATTACTATTACCACTACCACTACTAGTACTATTACCATTACTACTACTATCATTACTACTACTACTTCAACTACTATTACTGCTACTACAACTAATATTACTACTACTACTACTACTACTATTACTCCTACTATTACTAATAATAATAATAAAAGATGGGATAGAATGGGCTATTATATGAGTGAGCGTTCGAGCGGCTAAGCAGTTAAGTGCTTTCATCTGGCGGCACCGTTACGGGCTCCGGGGTCGAAACCTGGTGGCGTCACGTTCCACTCTACGCAGCTGTAAATAGGTACCTGACTGTGCTCTTGAGTTAAGGAAGGCAAAGGCAGCGAGGAAGGGAACTGATCGCCCCACCTCATAAGAAAAGCTGGACCTAGCATGCTGACGTCTCTAACACTTCCCTACCCTACGACAGTATCTGCTATGGGACTTTATTTACCGTTACCTATTAATATGTAAGTACATGTATATGTCATTCAATACGCATTTAGCTCCCCAAGGAGCATAGGCCTTCAACAAACACATGCCAAGCCTTCCTGTCACGTGATATTAACTCAAGTTCGTTCTACGTCTTCCCCATCCTTTTCCTTTCTGCTTCCAGTTTTCTTCTCCGTGTGTTTTTTTTAGGCTAGTTTTTATTTGCTTTAACTTGGGCTGAAGGGCAAGTGTCCAGACATTGCAGAATTTATAACTATTGGCCTAATTTCTGATTATAATAAAGTAATTCTTAGTTTAAAACTTGTAAAATACCACGTTCTAGCTTTCAACTTGAAATAGCTTATCGTCCTGCCGTGCATTTTATTATCACTTGCGATATAGCTATGCATTTCTTTGCATTTGTAAATTTATTTTTTATAATCAAGTCTAACACAAAAATAAGAACCTTCAATTTCAATGTTAAATCAATCAATAAATAAGTAAATAAACAAAGGTAATAAGCAGGTACTCTTTGGACATACAGGGTGACAACAGACAAGAAAAAAAGAAAATATAAGTGATAGCGGGAATCGAACCTACGACCAACAACACGGCGCCATTGCCTTGCTATGACAGTACATAGTGAAAGGGCTGCAAAATAGGCTGAGCGTCCTTTCACGATGTACTGCCACAGCAAGGTTATGGCGTTGTTTGGTTGGTCCTATTTTTCGATTCCCGGTAAGCCTATCACTTATATTTTCTTGTCTGTTGTCTGGTGTCATCCTTTATGTCCAACGAGTCAGCACTGTTAATTACCTTTATTTACTTATTTATTTACTGTTCACAGGACTCATGTTTCCTCCATTATTTATTTTCTTAAATCAATCCTATTGAATGGCTCTGAAACATGGAGAACAACAAACAAGTCGTTACAGACATTCATAAATAGGTGCATACATTGACTTCAAGGATTGAAATGGTGTGAAAATATCACCATTGTAGACCTGATGCTAAGAATCAGACAAGGGGCAGTGACAGAAGAGATCAGAAGACGCTGGCGATGGATCGGACATACATTGTGGACACCTGTTGAAAAGATTACTTGAGTAATTCTTGTTGTGTGATCCCCGGGGTAAGAGAGGTAGAGGGAGAAATGAACTGGAGAAAGTGATTAAGAAGACGATGTTGATGATGATAATGATATGTATATCCTATATATAAAATCCCAGCTTTCTCTGTCACTACATAACGCCAAGGGATGCAACTTTGGTTGAAAGTTAGACATTAATTGTATTGTTTCCCTGATATGTACCCTCCCGAAAATAGTAACACATACCAAAGAAGAATGCGCAAATGACGGTGTGCACAAAAATATATTTATAGAATGTGTGATCCCTTATACACACATTGGGATCCTCGATGCTGCTACGTAGTTCGTGTACTGTGGTGATGCACAGTGGTTTTTAAATTACTTTTGTTGCAGTTAGGTATCGGTGCTTTTGAATTTAATTCCTTATGACGGGCTTTTACACTAGTATATATATATATATATATATATATATATATATATATATATATATATATATATATATATATATATATATATATATATAGAGAGAGAGAGAGAGAGAGAGAGAGAGAGAGAGAGAGAGACCAAAAGAAGAGCGGCTGAATCTCCCCGATGCGCTTAGCTGCAATAATAGAATGATTCAGTTAAATAAAAGTGAAGCCTCCTGTCCCCATGTGAACACTCTGTCATGAAATATTCTAATCCACATATATAAATTATTAGGTAAATATGAAGCCTAACAAATAAAATTAATAAAGAGAAGAGCAATGGTAAAATGACAGTGCTGTCCCAAAGAATGTACTCGAAATCCCCCTTGTTTTCTGCTTCGTCTGCAAATTGTAACGCTTTCACGTTGATAGTAAAGCTTACTGTATTATTACCCGCCTTCTTCAATGAAACGTGTGCTGTATTTCTTGGAAAAGCATTGAGACGTACTGCGTAATGACCTAAATTAACCCTAACATTAATTATACTGCGTTACCAAAACGAACGAACAGATGGACTAAAGGGATAAAAAGAGAAGGGAGAGGCAGAAAGCCGAACACTAAACCCGCTTCGCGCGATACACAATTACTACCATCACGCGTGTAAGTCTACATGCACTAATTTTTTTTCAGACGGACAGTGATAAAATACACTACCCTTTCCCAGAGTTAGGTTTATAAATCATAACAGACTCTTATTAGAAAAGACAACATTATATGGGTTTACGTTTGAACACATAACAGTACCCAGACAGCACATCTTCTAAACAGGAGATAGAAGAAATTGCATATTTTGAACGCAGCCACGTAGCTCCTTTAAATTAGTATTTTTGGGTTCCTTAGGGTTTGCTGACAAATAATATGTAAAACGTTACGCAAATAGTCCAGGAATTAATAAATTATACCCAAAATAAAATATTGGGGGTGCCTGACAGCATAAAATCATTTCTGCTCATAAAATTTTTTTTATAACGTGTTTGAAAAAACCTTACGTTACATAAATAGCCTACCATGTAAACTCCAAATTGATTGGAGCGCAACAAATGAAAGCCTAACCACGATTGGTCGGGCTATAAATACTATCTTGGTTGTTGGGGGAGACGGGAAAAGATAACATTTTTTCAAACACTTGTCGAAACGTGGCTCATTGGCCAGTCTCGCTGATATACACACTTGGGAGCGTTAGTTCGAGACCACTAATTCAAATAAGCTTGATAAAGCGACAGTACGTTGAAGCCAGCTCACATTTTTGCTAAAATAAAAGCCTGGAACATAGGCAGAACGGAATTTGTGCCAGTTTGTGCCAGAATTCATTGCTAATCAACGTATCTGTGTTTATTTCCATGAAATTGTGGTAAGCTTGAACCATTCAGTATCTTTTAATGAAAAATTGAATGTGAATTGTTGATTTATGCCTGTATATATATGTGTAGTTCAGTGGCAAACGTGAGGTAAAGCCTATAATGCTCCAGCCTGAACAGAGGGTGTCGGAGAGAAGTAAAACGGCATGGAATGGCCAAGTAGTACACTGACACCTGGATGATGGACTAGAAAGAAATAATGCTGGAAGTGCAGAGGCGTAGTAACCATTAAGAAGGGTAATACTGGAATAAAGTATTTCAAATGAAGCTGACTGTTGGCCTAACGCTCTGAACGCAATGTTTGTGCTGTATTGTGATCAGTGTAAAAGAGAATATAAATTAGTTATGAAGTAGAAGGTACATCCTTCTTGATTTCAGGGACAGTGGTCTTGATGGTAGTGAGCAGCACCTGGTCAGAGATTTGCTGAATCCAGAGTCGGACAGCATACTCCTTGGTCTTTTTAGCTATCAGTGAGGTGTCTCCTGAGCCCAGAGGAGAATTCGAGCAGAGGAGTCCTTTCCTGCCGCCATCACTAAAGATAAGCAGAGTTGGCCAGCTGAGCTCAACATTATGTCCCCTCATCTTGAACTGATTTTTTTTTTAAAAATTAACATTAAGAGGGGAATTTACTTGTCTTAAAATCAGGAACTGTGAACATCTACAATAATGGTCCCTAAAGACAAACTATTGAAGTCATGATGACAAATACCAACAGAGCTTGAACAAAACAAAACCAGTATTACCTCATTTTACCACTACACAATTGACACACATAGAACATTGGTAATAATATATGTCACTACAATATTCATATTAAATACATTCTGTACATAACTTGTAATTTAAATTGATTGTGATTCCTGGTTCCCTTGTAGTTGAATCAGGACACATATTCATTCATGCCAGTAATGAATACATATTGTTATTTGAAACGTTACTAGTGACTTCTTTAAGATATTCTCATAGAGTGTTATATGTATGTGAGTGTCACAGTGTTGTTAAGAGTAGTGGATTAAATTAAATTGTTTATCTGTCTGTTGTTGTGACTTACACTTCACCATACACATACCCTAGACACATAACGTAGCATCACACTATTCCAGAATAATTCTGACTGAGATATATAGATATGTGGTAGCAAGTAAGGTTATATATATAATATACTACTCTTATTAGATATATATATATACCTTCACAGCTGATCTCAGTCAGTACACTAAGTCCCTTATAAGTATTTATAACTTCCCACTTCACCACATATATTGGGGTCTCGCTCTTGGGATTTTGAATCTTTAACTATTAAAAATATTGGGGATAATTCACTTCAGGGAATATAAGAATTAAAAGGTATCCTGGGTGGAATTAAATAAGGTTGAGCTCACGGTGCCTGTGTTGTCCATTAGAGATTGAATTGTTGGTTAGACATTGTATTAAGTTACCTGATAGACAATGGCGGACCTGGCCAAATTTCGATCTGCTGCGGTTCAGACTGCAAAAGAGTTAGGATTAGATGGGCAAGTTATGGTTGCCTATGTTACTACGGAATGTGACAAATTTATTGAACGCGAAGAAAGAAGGTTTGAAGCCGAAAGAAGGTTAGAGGCTGAAAGGGAAATTAAGAAGTTACAATTTGAAGCTGAGGCTGAGACTAAGAGGTTGCAGATTGAAGCTGAGGCTGAGACTAAGAGGTTGCAGATTGAGGCTGAGGCTAAGAAATTGGAAGCAGAAAGAGAAGACAAAAGATTAGCAGCAGAAGAGAAGAAATTAGCTGCAGAAAGGGAAGCCGAGGAAAGAAGACAAGCTGCAGAAGAAAGAAGATTGACTGCAGAGAGGGAAGCAGAAAAGGAGGAGAAAAGATTACAAAGGGAACATGAATTACGACTAAGGGAGTTTGAGTTTCAAGGCCATGCTCCTGAAAATGGTGCCAGTCCCTTTGCCTCTGATGCTACGGTTACTCAAGGAGCCTCAATCTCAGCTATGAATTTTCATTTAGATCATTTTGTTGAGAAAGACGATGATATTGAGAGCTATATAAATAGGTACGAACTATTAGCTACCACGTATGGGTTGGAGAGAGAAAGGTGGAGCTTAAAGTTATCTCAGGGACTTCGTGGGGCAGCTTATGAAGTTTTTGCAAAAATGAGCAGAGGTGATCAGGAAAATTATGACATGCTAAAGCAGGCTCTTTTGTTAAGGTATGAAAAGAATGCAGAGTTTTACAGGAAAAAATTTAGGAATGCTAAACTACTGTCAGGTGAAACCTATCACCAGTTCTCTGCACGAATAGAGACATACTTGGAGAAATGGACTTCTCTGGGGAAAACCCAAGATCTTAAGGAAATGGTCCTTATAGAGCAACTAAGAGAGTCCATGGCTCCAGACCTGAGAAAGTTTCTCATGGAACAAGGTGCAGAGAGGCTGGGTGAGTTGCTAAATGTTGCTGAAAGGTATCAAGCAGCTCAAGCAGAGGTAACAGGTAATAAAAAGAAACAGGTGGACAACTTTAGGGCACCACAGAACTTTAATAAATTTGATCCTAAGGATCAAAATAAAGGTAAGCACCAATTTGATAGGCCACGGTATGAAAATAAAAATAAATTCCCACAATTCGATGAAAGGAAATATGATGAAAGAAAATCTTTCAACCAAGGAAAAAGGTGGTGTAAGAATTGTCAGATGGACAATCATGACACTGACCGTTGCAGAAGGAAACCTGTGTATATGGCAACCCTTCAGGTCAGGTCGACCTCAAGACAGGAGGAGGATATTATGTTAGATACCACTCCAGAAGAGATGAGGAAGGCACAGGCTGGGGATAAAACACTCAAGCCTTGTTTCAGAAAATTGTCAACTTGTCATACAACTCCAGGCAAGGGAGATTTTTACATGAAAAACAAGTTGATGTATAGGAAGACTGGAGCTAGATCCAATGGTCACGGACAGCTGGTTCTTCCAAAAAGATACAGGACAGAATTAATAAGGAGCCTACATGTGAAACCAGATGGGGACCATGAGAAGATAGGTACCATCATTCAAAAGGTGGCTCACAATTATTATTGGCCCAAAGCAAGATGGGACATTGAGAACTTTGTAGAAAGGTGTAGTATAGCACATGAGGGAACACCCACAAGTGGGAACATGGATCAGGACCTGGACACGCCATGGGGCAAAATCAGGCCTGACAATAAAAGGAAAAAATAAATTTGATAAAGTGGACCAAATGGAATGGGAAGCCCCTTTTCACGGACAAGCTTCACTTAACTGTTTTACAATGGCCACTATGCGGAGAGTGCAAAAAGATGTCTTACCCCAGGATAAGCCGAAAATCCCTCAATCGGACTTAAACAAACTGGAGGAAGAAGATGTAGAGAGGAAATCTCTCATCAAGAATTTTAAGAGGGGAGACAGCCCCAAAAGAAAAATTGGTAGCGGTCGTTTTGTGAATGATAATTCTGGGAGGAAAAATCATCACTATAAAGCTTCAAGTGGAAGAGACCATACCGGTGCATGGACAAATAGGTCCACACAATTAAAGGTCCATATGTAGCTTTGTTAAGAACGTGGACTGATGAAAAGGCAGAGGAAAACATTACATCTTCATACCAATATGTGAATGAGCTGACCACTCGGTTAAAAACTGGCTGGAAACTTGCCAATGAAAATTTGAAACAAGCCAGGAAGAAACATGCTGCCTATTATAACAGGAAGGCGAAAGACAGAAATTTGGCTGTGGGAGAGAAGGTACTGCTTCTTTTGCCCGGGAGTCAGAATAAGTTACAAATTGGATGGCAGGGTCCATATACAGTTCTAGAGAAGGTGTCTAGAACAAATTATAAGATAGATAAGAAGGGGAAAGAAAAAATCTATCATGTGAATCTCCTGAAGAAATATTTGGAAAGAGAACATCAGGAAGAGACACACTTGTTGACCTTGTCCATCGCCATGGAGATGAAAAAGGAACCACTTTCATCATTTGAATATCCATTACACCCCTGTGAGACAGCAGCACAGGTGAAAATCAGTACACATTTAACGAAAACTCAGAAAGAGAGAGTGCAACAGGTTCTAAATAATCATGCAGAGGTGTTAACAGACCGACCAGGGCATACAAACCTATTGGAATATGATATGAAATTAATAGACTCCACACCTGTCTGTATGAAACCATATTCGATTCCGTTTGCTAAGGAAAAAGCTTTGAAGGAAGAGATAGACTATCTGTTGAAGGAAGGAATTATTTCGCACAGTGAGTCTTCGTATAGTTCCGGTGTTGTACTTTTAAGGAAGCCCTCTGGAGAACATAGACTCTGTATAGATTACAGGAGACTGAATGCTATTACAGAAGGACAGGTGGATCCATTGCCGGATACAAATCAGCTGTTTGCCAGACTAAATAAAGCTAAATATTTCTCAAAAGTGGATCTGAGTAAAGGATACTATCAGATTCCAGTAAAGCCTGAGGTTAGACCATACCTAGCTTTTAGTACCTCAGAAGGACACTATGAGTTTAATAGATTGCCATTTGGATTGAAGAATGCGCCTAGTGTCTTCTCTAGAATGATGAGAAAATTATTGGATCCTCTGAATAATCCCTGTATAACAAATTTTATGGATGATATCCTTATAGCAACAGAAACATTTGAGGAACACATTGACTCTCTGAACATGCTGTTTGATCGACTTAGGGAGGCAAATTTAACAGCCCGACCAACCAAATGTTGCGTTGGATGTAAAGAATTGGAATTTTTGGGACACACAGTTTATCAGGGAAACATGACCCCTGACCCAAAGAATTTAGAGAAACTACAGAAAGCCCCGAGACCACAAACCAAGAAGGACGTGAGATCCTTTGTCTCATTATGTGGTTTCTACCAGAAGTATATCAAAAACTTTAATTCCATATGTGCACCTTTAACGGAATTGACACGTAAAGGACTTCCAGATCGCATTACATGGACACCACAATGTGAAATGACTTACCAAGAATTGAAGGAAAAGCTCACAAGTAAACCCATTTTGAAATTACCTGACTTAAGTCAAGAATTCATAGTAAGGACGGATGCAAGTAATATTGGGCTAGGTGCAACTTTACTACAGAAATCAGATGCATTGGATGGGGAATTAAGCCCAGTGGCATATGCTAGCAGAAAGTTGAATAAAGCTGAAATCAACTACTCAACTAGCGAAAAAGAATGTCTTGCAGTAATATGGGCAATAAAGAAATTCAATATTTATCTATATGGGAAGGCATTTAAGTTGCAAACTGACCACAAACCTTTATCGTTTTTAGCACAGGCTAAGCATGAGAACTCTAGGTTACTCCGATGGTCTTTGCTTCTGGCTCCATATAATTTTAGCATTGAATATATATCTGGAAAAACAAATCTGGGAGCGGATTTTTTAAGCCGCCATCCGTGTGATGAGAATCACCGTAAACCCCAGAAATAATAATAAATTTCTCTATGTGTATATAGAATAAAGGACTGACATATAATGTCTGTTTTAAGAGGGGAAGTGTCATGAAATATTCTAATCCACATATATAAATTATTAGGTAAATATGAAGCCTAACAAATAAAATTAATAAAGAGAAGAGCAATGGTAAAATGACAGTGCTGTCCCAAAGAATGTACTCGAAATCCCCCTTGTTTTCTGCTTCGTCTGCAAATTGTAACGCTTTCACGTTGATAGTAAAGCTTACTGTATTATTACCCGCCTTCTTCAATGAAACGTGTGCTGTATTTCTTGGAAAAGCATTGAGACGTACTGCGTAATGACCTAAATTAACCCTAACATTAATTATACTGCGTTACCAAAACGAACGAACAGATGGACTAAAGGGATAAAAAGAGAAGGGAGAGGCAGAAAGCCGAACACTAAACCCGCTTCGCGCGATACACAATTACTACCATCACGCGTGTAAGTCTACATGCACTAATTTTTTTTCAGACGGACAGTGATAAAATACACTACCCTTTCCCAGAGTTAGGTTTATAAATCATAACAGACTCTTATTAGAAAAGACAACATTATATGGGTTTACGTTTGAACACATAACAGTACCCAGACAGCACATCTTCTAAACAGGAGATAGAAGAAATTGCATATTTTGAACGCAGCCACGTAGCTCCTTTAAATTAGTATTTTTGGGTTCCTTAGGGTTTGCTGACAAATAATATGTAAAACGTTACGCAAATAGTCCAGGAATTAATAAATTATACCCAAAATAAAATATTGGGGGTGCCTGACAGCATAAAATCATTTCTGCTCATAAAATTTTTTTTATAACGTGTTTGAAAAAACCTTACGTTACATAAATAGCCTACCATGTAAACTCCAAATTGATTGGAGCGCAACAAATAAAAGCCTAACCACGATTGGTCGGGCTATAAATACTATCTTGGTTGTTGGGGGAGACGGGAAAAGATAACATTTTTTCAAACACTTGTCGAAACGTGGCTCATTGGCCAGTCTCGCTGATATACACACTTGGGAGCGTTAGTTCGAGACCACTAATTCAAATAAGCTTGATAAAGCGACAGTACGTTGAAGCCAGCTCACATTTTTGCTAAAATAAAAGCCTGGAACATAGGCAGAACGGAATTTGTGCCAGTTTGTGCCAGAATTCATTGCTAATCAACGTATCTGTGTTTATTTCCATGAAATTGTGGTAAGCTTGAACCATTCAGTATCTTTTAATGAAAAATTGAATGTGAATTGTTGATTTATGCCTGTATATATATGTGTAGTTCAGTGGCAAACGTGAGGTAAAGCCTATAATGCTCCAGCCTGAACAGAGGGTGTCGGAGAGAAGTAAAACGGCATGGAATGGCCAAGTAGTACACTGACACCTGGATGATGGACTAGAAAGAAATAATGCTGGAAGTGCAGAGGCGTAGTAACCATTAAGAAGGGTAATACTGGAATAAAGTATTTCAAATGAAGCTGACTGTTGGCCTAACGCTCTGAACGCAATGTTTGTGCTGTATTGTGATCAGTGTAAAAGAGAATATAAATTAGTTATGAAGTAGAAGGTACATCCTTCTTGATTTCAGGGACAGTGGTCTTGATGGTAGTGAGCAGCACCTGGTCAGAGATTTGCTGAATCCAGAGTCGGACAGCATACTCCTTGGTCTTTTTAGCTATCAGTGAGGTGTCTCCTGAGCCCAGAGGAGAATTCGAGCAGAGGAGTCCTTTCCTGCCGCCATCACTAAAGATAAGCAGAGTTGGCCAGCTGAGCTCAACATTATGTCCCCTCATCTTGAACTGATTTTTTAAAAATTAACATTAAGAGGGGAATTTACTTGTCTTAAAATCAGGAACTGTGAACATCTACAATAATGGTCCCTAAAGACAAACTATTGAAGTCATGATGACAAATACCAACAGAGCTTGAACAAAACAAAACCAGTATTACCTCATTTTACCACTACACAATTGACACACATAGAACATTGGTAATAATATATGTCACTACAATATTCATATTAAATACATTCTGTACATAACTTGTAATTTAAATTGATTGTGATTCCTGGTTCCCTTGTAGTTGAATCAGGACACATATTCATTCATGCCAGTAATGAATACATATTGTTATTTGAAACGTTACTAGTGACTTCTTTAAGATATTCTCATAGAGTGTTATATGTATGTGAGTGTCACAGTGTTGTTAAGAGTAGTGGATTAAATTAAATTGTTTATCTGTCTGTTGTTGTGACTTACACTTCACCATACACATACCCTAGACACATAACGTAGCATCACACTATTCCAGAATAATTCTGACTGAGATATATAGATATGTGGTAGCAAGTAAGGTTATATATATATATAATATACTACTCTTATTAGATATATATATATACCTTCACAGCTGATCTCAGTCAGTACACTAAGTCCCTTATAAGTATTTATAACTTCCCACTTCACCACACACTCATTTTGTGATTCTTACCCTCTCTCCCTTTTTACCTAACCCCTAGTAATTTTCGCTGTTTAGAGCAATGGTGGGCAAGACGTCGATCGCGATATGCCGTTGGACCACTGAAAGATTTCAGGTGGACGGCCAAATATATAAATGTTTTCTTTGTTTGTTTTTTTTTCGTTTTTTTTCTTATTTCTTCAATCTGATCTATTTATTTTAAGGCCATAATATTTTTCGTACCTAAATTTTACGACCTGGTTGATGCGATGCAGTGCAAAATCATCGTCAAATTAAATATGTTATATTACATCTTGAGTAATACTAGAACTTTACAACAGATTGGGACACCATCTATTCAAGCTAAAAATAGGAACTACTGATGAGCGTGACTGTGGCACCGATAAAATGACTGCTGAACATCTGCTTCGAAGATGCTCAATAAACGAGGAACAGAGAAAGTACATATGGCCGTCATCATTACCATTCCTGAAAAAAACTCTACGGAGATGCAAATGGCCTCAAAGTCACTACTGCTTTCTTTGAAAATATTCAAGTAGACGTCTGGGAGTGTACGAAGAAAATGTAGAAGAAGATAATATATACTTGTCTGAATTTGTTCTTATTAAAGTAAAATATCTATTTCCGTTCATGTGGGCATATCTTTTTGTCTTCAGTTAATAAACATTTGCGTTTGCCATAAACGCTTTCTTCATTTCCCACGCTTTGCCGGAATTATTTTATTATTGACAGTTGAAAACTGTCTTAGTAGCCACAATGAAAAATTGAATTTGAAAGACCGTAGCCTTGTTTTTTAAAAAGTAGAAGTAATGGCATGCTAAAATATGCTCGCGCCTTATTTAGATCGAGTATTCTACAGTAATGGCTTGGTAATCTTCGCAGGTACAAAACGAAGTACATTGTTTTGAGCAAACACATTTTAAATATTTTTTCCGCTTCACGGATTCAGACTTGTAGCCAGAGAAATGGTAACATTAAGAACAATACGGAAGTGGCAATGTTATTTGGGACGGATGGAGGTGAAGGTTGTGGGAAGGTACGCGTTGTTCCAATGATAAATTAATGCGGTAATTCGGCCTGTTGCCGGGTGACTGTAATAAGATTGTCCTTTACACAACAAAGTATTATTTCTGTATAGTTATGGCAGCAGATGATGTATTCTTACGCATCCGGTTATGACGTCAATTACAGCAATGTATTGTTGCTAATTATGACAATAGGTGCTGGAATTTATGCTTTCAGATATCCATAATGCAGGTAAATGTTGAAAACAAACGGACACGACACAAATGTAAAAAAAGGATTTTGATAAGAGTAATCTGAAACTTAGAGAACAACAAAAACAACAACTGAAAAGATAAAGATTTTTATAAATCGATGCTTGCGCAAAACAGAAGGATTAAAATGCTACTTCTTCTTCTTCGTACACCCTCAGATGACAACTTGAATATATTCTAAGACAGCTTTGGTCAGTCTGAGCCTGTTGGCATCTCCTTAGAGCTTTTCCAGGATTGGTATTGGTGATGGTCAAATGCGCTTTCTCTGTTCCTCATATGTTGGGCCCTTTTGAAGCAGATGTTCAAGTCATTTTATCAGTGCCACAGTTACACTCATCAGTAGTTCTTATCTTTAACTTGTTGTATAGGTGGTATCCCCATCTCGTGTGTAGTCTGTGTGAAGTCTGAAGATTACCACTTGTTCACTTCCGCTGAGCTGGTAATATGCGTCATTGTGTGTGCGTGTGCGTGTGTGTATTTGTGGCCTGGATGCTCCTGTATCTGCGCTTGTTTAAACTCTTGTCCTCTTCGTAAGTTATGCTTGTGTCAAACTGAGGTTGCTTTCCCCCTCCCTTTGGAAAATCTGTCAGCTTCTTCATTTCCGGGGATGTTGCAGTGAGAGGGGAACCGCTGTATCACAGCTCTTTTGAGTTGCTGACATAGTTTGTGAAGTGTTATTCTTAGGTCATCTAGGTCGGCAATTATTCTGATTCTTCAGCGTTTCAATTATTGATTGGTACTACATGATCACCAATTTCGAATTGATAGAAAGAACTAAGACAAATACCATTGGAACAAAATGGGAGAAGACGATGGCGATGAATGGGAGACATATTGAGAAACACAGTTGACAAAAGATAAACATATTTCCATAGCAGATACTGCCGTCACGGATTGAAGTGTTTGAGACTCCATTATACTTGATATCAGCTTTAGGAGGCGGGGCGACCAGTTTCCTTCCTTGCTGACTTTGCCTTCCTTAATTCAAGAGCAGAGCTAGGTACCCTTTAACAGCTAGGTAGACTGGAACGTGATTTTACGTATTACTGAGCCTGGCAACTTTTCCTTAAGAAGTAGCGCGCTAAAATTCTCAGCCACTCCACGCTCTGTGCGCAGAATAAAAACACTGAAATGATACGAGATCACTAATGAGGAACTAATAGAAATAACACATGGAGATGAGAACTGGAGACGGGAATGAGAGGGAAGAAACAGACAAGAACAGACCTTGAGATGTTGACAGAAGGACTTGGCGTGTGTTTGTCGAAGGCCAATGGTCCTTGTGGAGTTAAAGGAAAATGACTGATTGATTAAAATAAAAAGGAAAAGAATATATAGGGTGTCCATAAAAGATTATACCCTTTTCAAAAAATGTATTCTCGGCCCCATGATATGGTACGAGGATGCTTTCTATCATAAAAATAAGATAATCTCTGCAAGTTTTTAAGCATACCTTACAAAGACTCATAATGTACCTGTTTCTTTCTTTTTTTTTCCACCTACATGACCAGTGTGTTGAAAGACATGTAACAATTACCGGTTGCAACTCATCTGCGAAAGTTTCACTTGAAATACCCGCTGCGCGCATGCGCACTTTATTTAGTCTTTGTAAGTGTCGTGAATTATTCTAATCCCCATATATAAATTAAAACGTAAATGCAAAGCCTAACAAATAAATTTAATAAAAGGAAAGAGAAATGGTAAAAGAACAGTGCTGTCACAATGACTGTACTCGAAATCCCCCCTGTGTTCTCCTTCGTCTGCAAATTGTAACGCTTTCACGTTGATAGTAAAAGCCTACTGTATTATTACCCGCTTTCTTCAATGAAACGTGTACTGTATTTCTTGGAAAAACCTTGAGATACGCAAGCTGATCAATGACCTAAATTTAATATTTCATTCATTCCATACACGGCGTAACTAAAAGACAGATAAAGCAGGAGAGAGAGAGGGGCGAATGAAGGCAGGAAGCATGCAATACTAAACACGCGTCGCGCGATACACAATTGCTGCCATGACGCGTGTAAGGCTACTAGCACTAACTTTTTCAAATCGACAGTGATAAAATTCACTACCCATACCAGAGTTAGGTTTTAAAATCCTGAAAAACGCTTATTGGGAATTATGACATTATACCGGTTTACGTTTGAAAACATGACAGTACCCAGACACCCTCAAGTTTGGAAGTGAGAAGGTAGTAACAGCACGACTATCCTAGAAGAAAATGCATATTGGCTCCATTAAATTCGTATATTTGGGTTCCTTAGGGCTTGCTGACAAAGAATATGTAAAACGTTACGCAAATAGTCTAGGAATTACCAAATTATAACCAAAATAAAATAGTGGGGGTGCCTGACAGCATGAAATCATTTCTGCTCATAAAAATTTTTTTATAACGTGTTTGAAAAAACATTACGTTACGGAAATAGCCTACCATGTTAACTCCTATTTGATTGGAGCGCAACAAATGTAAGACTAAACACGATAGGTCGGGCTATAAATACTATCTTGTGTTGTCAGGGGAAACGTGAAAAGGGGTACTTTTTTGAAAAGATGTGTAGACATGGTTTGATTGGGTAGAGCTGCGAATATACTCAATTCAGAGCGTCTGTTCCTTGCCACATCTTGTAATAAACCTACTAAGAAGCAGTGCGTTGAGCACCAGTGTATATTTTTTTATAAAATAAAGCCTGGGACATCGGCAGATCGGAGTTGTGCTATATTCATTGCCAGTCAACGAAACTGTTTATTATTTCCATGAATTGTGGTAAGCTTGAAATATTCAATATCTTTTAATGAAAATTGAATGTAAATTGATAATTTATGTTTGTATATATGTGTAGTTCAGTAGCGAACATGATGTAAAGCCTATAGTGCTCCAGCCTGAACAGAAGGTGTCGGAGGAAAGTAAAACTGCATGGAATGGCCAAACAGTACACTGACACCTAGATTATTGACTAGAAAGAAATAATGCTGGAATTGCAGAGGCGTAGTAACCATTAGGGAGGAAAATACTGGTATAAAGTATTTCAGATGAAGCTGACAGTTGGCCTAACGCTCTGAACTCAATGTTTGTGATGTATTGTGCTCAGTGTAGAAATAGAGTATAAATTAGTTTTGAAGTAGGAGGTACAACCTTCTTGTTTCAGGGACCGTGGTCTTAAAGTTATTGAGCAGCACCTGGTCAGAGCTTTGCTGAAGCCAGAGGCGGACAGCATACTCCTTGGTCCATATAGCAACCAGTGGGGTGGCTCCAGAACTCATTAAAGTAATCGAGCAGAGGAGTCTTTTACTGCAGTCATCACGAAAGATAAGAGAGTGTGGCCATGGAGCTCAACATTATGTACCCCCATCTTAAAATGACATTGTAAAATAAAATTAAGAGGGGAATTTAATTGTTTTAATGCCAGGAACTGAGAACATCTCCAATACTAGTTCCAACAAAGACAAACTATTGAAGTCATGATGACAAATACCAACAGAGCTTGAACAAAACAAAACCAGTATTACCTCAGATTACTACTACACAACTGACACACATAGGATACTATTAATAATATATGTCACTACAAGATTCATATTGATAAATTCTGTACATATAACTTGTAATTAAAATTGATTGTGATTCCTGGTTCCCTTTGTATTTGAATCAGGACACATATACATTCATGACAGCACTGAATACATATTGTTATTTGAAAAGTTATCAGTGACTCCTTTAAGATATCCTCGTAGAGTGTTTTATGTATGTGAGTGTCACAGTGTTGTCAAGTGTGGTGGAATAAATTAAATTGTTTATCTGTCTGTTGTTGTTATGACTTACACTTCATCATACACATACCCTAGACATATAACGTAGTCATCAAACTATTCCAGAATAATTCTGACTGAGGTATACATATGTGGCAGCAAGTAAGGTTATCTATAATACACTACTCTTATTAGATATAGATACCTTCACAGCTGATCTCAGTCAGTACACTAAGTCCCCTATAAATATTTATAACATCCCACTTTACCACAGTAAGGTAGGCTTAAAACTTGCAGAGATTATCTTACTTTTGTGATAGAAAGCATCCTCGTACCACATCATGGGGCCGAGAATACATTTTTTGAAAAGGGTATAATCTTTCTTTCTGGTGGTTGGAATGTTCTGTCGTACACTTACTTCTGTATATATTCTGGATAAGTCTCTAGGTTTCTTTGAGTAAGAAGAAACTCTATACACATCAATGCTTAAGAGGGAGGTAATCTGATTGCTTTTCCAAAGTTGCTCCGCTTGACCTTTCCTCTTTACCATTTTCCAGAACGTCGATTGGTAGAGCGCTTATTTCTCGAGTTACAATTACAGAGTTGGAAACCTGGTGGCGTCACTTTCCACTCTACCCAGCTGTAAATGGGTTTCCGACTCTGCTCGTGAGTTGGAGAAGGTAAAGGCTGCGTGGAAAGGAACTGATCACTACTTTTCCTAAATTTGAAACATAGTAAAATTATGTTGCTAACACTTCATTCCTCTACGGAATTATTTGATATGGAGTTATCGTCCCTTAATAGTATAATCGATGGTTTGTTAGCCTGCTGAATTTTTCAGTTTATTGCTTGGTTCTGTTCTCTATTCTGTCTTTCGTCGATTTTAAGAATGTGACCTTTACCATTTTTTAAGTGGGTTGTGTCTTCATACCTCCTACTATAAATCTTAGGCTGTAGTTTGGAGTCAACTAACTGTGTCAAAGTTTTCCTTCTTCTTTGTTCGATCCCATATACCTACATCTAATTCGTTAATGAAGTTATCGGTCTGTCTCAGACGTCTCTTATCGTTATACAATTTTTCCGTCAACAGGACTGATGAAGACTATGTTTTTAATCTGCTACCGGTACTCTAGAGAGTCTACATTCTTGGGCAACATGTCTTTACAATTCGCTTGTCGTCCCCACATGGACACATGTCCGCCCAATTTTGATTTTGTTGAACAATTTTGTTTTATTATAAAAGAATTTTGTCTCATTTTGTAAGGCGGGCATCGTTCAAAATAAACACAGAGTGCATATGTCCAAATATAACATTCGGTGTGTCCTGGAATAGTTTTGTTGAATAGGTGGTCCGAAATGTGCCCTCAGCTCCTGTTACAGGCCCCCAAGGCCTGCGCAACGTACCCTCTCACAGCAAAAGTCCAGCCCCTGGCCTTTTCGTGGCTGGAAGGTTTAAACTTTAAACCAACAGGAAAAAGGGGTAAGGGCGAGTTCGTGGCGCACTAAAACCAGAACGCTCCGGATAGATGAAGCTCGTAAGCCTTGGGTGGTAATTAATCTAGGAAAAGAAAGACTCTTTACAAGCTCATATGTAGCCGGGGGACTGCTAACGGCTTAGGAAAGCAAACCCGAATAAAAATGCTTACTGACATCGAATGTGCCGGGCAGAAAGGTACAGATATCTCAGCCCAGCTGTAAACTACGGCACGACATATTGTAAGCTCATAAACAAACAAACGAAAATTGCATCAAAACCAGATTTGGTGGACGTTGCCCATTCTGTAATGCCATATTCTAGAACTCATCTTACGTGCCTTGTGCACAGCTTGTACCGTATACTCTCGTCCGGTACGTTATGTCAGCGAGATTTGTTTACGTTAGCTATCAGCCTTAGCTTTGCGCACAGTTGGTTTTCCTTAAATTTTGCTTGTCCACGCCAATCAGCGACCAAAAGCAATGTCTACGTAGTTTGAGATTTTTTCAGACTTTGATTTTTGTGAGGTTTTTGTCTTCTAATGTCGTGGCACGTTTCTTTCGGCCAGAGCCCATTGGTTAAATCAGAACTCTGTCAACTCAAGTGTAGCGTTGATAAATACTAGGCTCTGATATGGACTACCAGCCTCTACCAGCTAATATGGCTGAAAAAACTTATATTACGAACTCCACATGATTATCATTTAGCTCTTGTTTGAAGCCATAAATAATATTTGAAGGGAAAATCCTTGTTAATGTTGTGTTGTTTTAATTTTTCTTCATTTATCGCGACTAACTATGTTCTTTGAATTATCACATTCATCACGTTTTTTTTATGTAATGTACATTGTAAGCTTTGCGAAGATTTATTAAATTAGACGTTTACACAAAAAGGGAAATAAATCTGCGACATTCATCAGGAAGTGCTAAATAGATATTGTTATGTTCGTGCAAGGAAAGCACAAAGTAAAACAAGAGGGGAAAAACTCTAAACTTCTCCCAGTTTCCGCTCTATATATTTTCTACAATGTCAAGCTGTCATTTAAATTTAATCTAGATGAATGTCGGGTTTGGACCTTTATTATGTTCTCATGTCACTTGCTTGACAAATCCACTGTGTCGTGGACTTTGAAAAAAGTTTATATATAATGAAGGCAAAAGATGTTTCCTGATGTTTATGTTAACTTTCTTAACTTTATCATGTCGGTCCTGAAGTTCAGTTATCTTCATTATTCATTCCTCTTCACGTCCCTTATGGAGCAGGGGGCCATCATTGTAGCTGGCCTCTTTCAGGAAGTCTGCAAAAAAAGCCTTCAATTATCCTTTTCGTATTTTCGTTATCTCAGTTTACCACCGTCTTACAGTAAAAGGTAAAGGATCCAGTTACACGCCTATTGAGGCATATTGGGAATATGGTGTAACGCCCGTATTTTCTTGACCATCGGCACACTAGGGGTGATGTGGTAGCATCACGCCGGCCGCCTTAACCTTCCCAGAAGTTGTTCTGGTACCCAATTCATGAGGCTGGGTCGACCCCGGAGCCGTTTGCGGTCTAAAAAATTCCACCTCAACTGGGGATCGAACCATGGACCACAGAGCTAGGAAACCAGTGCACTAACCACTGAGCTACCGCGGCTCCTGTCTTACAGCAGTCCTACTCATTTTATAAAATTCAGTTACTCTTGAAGTAGTGGTTTCTGCAGCACTTTGTTTAACATGCTGAGGTTGCCAGCAACCTACATGCTAGTCGCCGTTTGTGTTGTCTCCTTCGAGATCACTGGGAATTTCAAGATGCGGGTCCGATACCGATGTTCTTCTTTGTTCGTCCTGAAAAGGACGTTGGTTGCGTTGTGTCCGTTTACAGCGCACCTGCGATATTTGCGCCTTTCGGTCGACACATCCGACTTCAGCACGGCATTTTTTGGGACCGGGTTAGCCTTCCCACTTCGATCCCTACTCTCTCAGCCAGACTGCAGTGATACAGCCTGTTTCCAGGACCACCACTTGGAAGTGGAGTGGGGTCTTGGTCTTGTTCGCTAACCCTGACGCAAGCAGTCAAGCTATGGGTCGCTGAATGCATTTATCACTGTTGCTGCGTCTTCGGTCCCCGATACCGATGTGATTTAATTAGACATCAAATCCAGACTACGCGCAAACTTATCCGAACCTGATAAACTACCGTAAACCTGTCTACCATCAGCTATCTAGTTGACCGGGTCATCATATTTTGGCTAGGCACTGGACACAATAGAATGATGTACAATCTATCCCACAGGTATAGAATTTGTGCAACAGATCTCTGCACCTGTAGCACCAGCCCCATGACAGCCGAACGTCTGCTGCAGTCCTGCCCAACGGACAGCAATGAACGGAGTAGCATGTTGCAACAACCTATTTCTCTCCACGAAAAACTGTTTGGAGATGTCAGGAACCTTGAGCTGACTACTGCCTTGATTAGAGTCATTAATGTGGAAGTCTGAAGGCGAACGAGATGTCAGGAACCTTGAGCTGACGACTGCCTTGATTAGAGTCATTAATGTGGAAGTCTGAAGGCGAATGAGATGTCAGGAACCTTGAGCTGACGACTGCCTTGATTAGAGTCATTAATGTGGAAGTCTGAAGGCGAATGAGATGTCAGGAACCTTGAGCTGACTACTGCCTTGATTAGAGTCATTAATGTGGAAGTCTGAAGGCGAATGAGATGTCAGGAACCTTGAGCTGACGACTGCCTTGATTAGAGTCATTAATGTCGAAGTCTGAAGGCGAATGAGATGTCAGGAACCTTGAGCTGACTACTGCCTTGATTAGAGTCATTAATGTCGAAGTCTGAAGGCGAATGAGATGTCAGGAACCTTGAGCTGACTACTGCCTTGATTAGAGTCATTAATGTGGAAGTCTGAAGGCGAATGAGATGTCAGGAACCTGCCTTGATTAGAGAGCTGAAGGCGAATGAGATGTCAGGAACTGCCTTGATTAGAGTCATTAATGTAGAGTCATTAATGTGTCTTGAATGATTAGAGTCATTAATGTGGAAGTCTGAAGGCGAATGAGATGTCAGGAACCTTGAGCTGACTACTGCCTTGATTAGAGTCATTAATGTGGAAGTCTGAAGGCGAACGAGATGTCAGGAACCTTGAGCTGACTACTGCCTTGATTAGAGTCATTAATGTGGAAGTCTGAAGGCGAATGAGATGTCAGGAACCTTGAGCTGACGACTGCCTTGATTAGAGTCATTAATGTCGAAGTCTGAAGGCGAACGAAGAAGAAACCTAATAATAGAAATGTTTTTAGTGACAATAGTAATCACATCAATGTCCTTGAACTGCTGAAGTAATTAAATGTGTCCCATAGGAGATACTGCCGGAGGGGAGTGAAGTGTTATAGACTTCACCAAAACAAGGTAAACATAGTCCCGTAATAGCTACTATGTTAGAGAATTCACCTATACTAAGTAAAGGTAGTGCCATAGCAAGGTAATGCCCCAGAGGAGTGAAGTGTTACAGACTTTACTATACTAGGTTTCAGCTTTATGAGATGGGGTGATTAGTCCTTTGCCTCCCCTAACTCAAGAAAAGAGTAAGGTACCCATTTACAGCTGGGTATACTAGAATTTGATGCTACCAGATTTCGAACCCGGCATTATCTGGGGTAAAAAAGGTAGTCTCGTAGCAAATATTAGCGTAGGGGAGTGGATGTGTTACAGACTTCACCCTACTTGGTCCAGCATTGAGAGGTGAGCTAACCAGTTCCCTTCCTCGCTGCCTTTTCCTTCCCTGACTCTGGTCAGGTACCCATTTACAGCTGGGTAGACTGGAGCGTGTCGGTACCGTAATTCGAACCCGTGACTTTTGCCGCGACAGACCAGCGCTCTAATCATTCTGCCAATCGGACGCTCATTTTCTGGAGTGGAGGAAAAAAAAAACCCCACACCTAAGGGTCTTTTATGTTTGGACATGCGCCCTAATATAACCGACTAGGTTGAACGGGACGCGCCTCGCCAAAACGTTAAAAAAAATTATCTGGGGTAGTTATAGATAAAACAGAGTACTAAAACATGAAACTATTTGTTTAAAAAAAAAATTATGAATAACTTAAAACACAAGTAAATAAATGGTGCAATCTCTAAACATGACAAAATAATAGTAACCTGTATTATGATTCAAAAATAGAATATTGAATAGTCATCAACATGCCTTATGTGTGAAGATACACACATTTTTTTGTGTCTGTATGTTTTTCTAATATAATAAAATACATATGGGCCTTTAAGATATACAAATAACATACACAAATGGAATTTTAAATAATTTATGTACAACGTGGAATTAATAATTCGAATATAAAGAGATATTGGGGTAGAAATACTTGTGTGACGAGGACCGTTTATGATGATAAGATTACCTCCCTTTGTAACGCTCTCTGCAGAATTATCTATCACTGGAATTAATGATGAGAAACTATGTTTGCAAGTAAGCGGGTGTAGAGACTGAATAGATTGTGTACAGTTACAAACTCCAGATATTTCTAATTATAACCTACCAAGGGTTGAACTCAATTCAGTAATTTTATCCATTAATTAAAACACTGATTGGCTAAGCGGCAAAGCTACCAGGTTTAGAGATGGTAGCGTCACGCGCCAGTCTACCTAGCTGTAAATAGGTACCTGACTCTGCTCGTGTTTTAAGGGAAGCAACATTGTACCTTACCATGCATGCCGTAGAAAGCGATTACAGAGGGTTGGTTCAACTACAACATGGACGAACAAGTGCCCGCTGAACAAGGGGTGAGAAGGTGCTGGCGCTGGCCAGATACATACTAAAAAAGAACATATTGATAACATTACAAGGCAGCAGTGGCGTACTAAGAGGGGTGCGATGGGGGCGGTCCGCCCTGGGTGACAGCCAGGAAGGGGGTGCCATCGGACACTATTAATATAGTAACTTACTGTTAAAATGTTACTATTAGTGTGTTTCTTTATTGAAGCAGGGGTTGTCATAGGTAACATCCGCCCCGGGTGCCAAGTACTTTAGGGACGCCTCTGCAAGGCAGTCCTTGTTCTGGGTAAAAAGGTGGTGTTAAAAAAAAAGGGGGGGGGGGGTGTACGTCTTAATACAGGACAAAGAATAAGGAAAAATCTACATTACGGCGACAAGGCCTTCGTCAGGGACAAACGAACGGGGAGGGGGGGGGGGGGGGGGGGGGAGGAATTGTAGAAATGAAAGAAAAAGAAAAAAGAAAAGGAGAACTAAAGAAAAAAATAACTTGAAAAATAAATATAAAAACAAATACGAAAACACCTCGTGCTACACCATGGCACAACCAAAAACTAGGGTTAGATGGGGGAGGGGGGGGGGCGGGAGGGAGGGAGGGAGGGAGCAAAATAGATGGGAAAGGAAACTAATATAGGGAGACCGAAAAAAATTGGATGGGAAAGGAAACTAGTAGAGGGAGACTGCAAAATAGATGGGAAAGGAAACTAATAGAGGGAGACCGAATAATAGATGGGAAAGGAAATTAATAGAGGGAGGCCAAATAATAGATGGGAAAGGAAACTAATAAAGGGAGGCCGAATAATAGATGGGAAAGAAAATTAATAGAGGGAGACCGAATAATAGATGGGAAAGGAAACTAATAAAGGGAGGCCGAATAATAGATGGGAAAGGAAACTAAAAAAGGGAGGCCGAATAATAGATGGGAAAGGAAACTAATAAAGGGAGGCCGAATAATAGATGGGAAAGGAAACTAATAAAGGGAGGGCGAATAATAGATGGGAAAGGAAACTAATAAAGGGAGGCCGAATAATAGATGGGAAAGGAAACTAATAAAGGGAGGGCGAATAATAGATGGGAGAGGAAATTAATAGAGGGAGACCGAATAATAGATGGGAAAGGAAACTAATAAAGGGAGACCGAATAATAGATGGGAAAGGAAATTAAAAGAGGGAGGCCGAATAATAGATGGGAAAGGAAACTAATAAAGGGAGGCCGAATAATAGATGGGACAGGAAATTAATAGAGGGAGGCCGAATAATAGATGTGAAAGGAAACTAGTAGAGGGAGACTGCAAACTAGATGGGAAAGGAAACTAATAAAGGGAGGCCGAATAATAGATGGGAAAGGAAACTAATAAAGGGAGACCGAATAATAGATGGGAAAGGAAACTAATAAAGGGAGACCGAATAATAGATGGGAAAGGAAACTAATAAAGGGAGGCCGAATAATAGATGGAAAGGAAACTAATAAAGGGAGACCGAATAATAGATGGGAAAGGAAAGTAATAAAGGGAGACCGAAAAATAGATGTGAAAGAAAACAAGAAACATAAATGGGAGAATAAGGAAGACAGTAACAAATCTTGAACGGGTAACACAGAACAGGAAGGCATGGTATGAATGTGTGGAAGGTTCATACTCTAGATCAGTGGTTCTCATCGGTGGCCATATAGCCCCTCAGGGAGACATGCCATCTGTGTATGGGGGCCACAGCAAGATGGTAAACTACCTTTTTTCAACTAACAGCGACTATGGGGGGGGGGGGGGGGGCACAGAGGTAAATGAGGCTCAAAAGGGGGGGGGGGCATAAGCAAAAAACTGTTGAGAACACCTGCTTTAGAGCAACTTTTCCCAAATTCATAATAATGATGTACTTCCTGCGACAGTTTAGTCTTGGCGCTGTACCCTTCTCGAACGATGAGAATTTTATGAAACTTTTAATAATACCACTGTATATATTAACCAATAAATACTGCTTATATAGATGAATCAACAAGGCTAAGTTTGCTAGAATGTGGCATCAAACGTAAGACTAGTATGGATGAACGTATGAGAGAATGCATCTGTCGTGTTTACAACCAGCGCTCAACAGGAACAGTTAGCATTCATACCCTTCGACATTTGTTGAGGGAGACTGAGTACCTTTGGGTTTGTTCGGAGTGCAGTGAAGTCGATTCTGATCAAGAATAACAATACTATATATATATATATATAAATAATAATTAAAAACGTGACACACACTTATAAACATAAATAAACATGCATGTATTTTACAGTACACTATTCCAATATATAAAATTTTAAGGAAGTTTTTTTCTACAATTAAAAAAGTGTGAAAATTTAAGTAAAAATTTTTTCTTTAATTCTGCATAAGACCCCTTGAACTTCTTTCCCCTACCCCCAGGGGTGTGAGCACCATACTTGAGGAAAAACTGTTCTAGGAACTAAAAAGTAATGCTGATGAGGGTAAAAAATTCGTGTTGTTTATTCACTCGTCTAACGCCCTAGAGCATTTATAGAATGGGATTAGGGGAAGGGTATTAAGGTGAAATCCAGGGCACATTGTTTTAAATTCAGATTTGGTTGGCTGAATAAATGTACCTGGGCAAGTTTCCTTTTTTTTACGAACGATAAAAGTGTGTAATCGCATTCAAGAACGATGCTCGCAGTAGTTATTATTTACATCATATTTACACGCGTTTCATTTACGTTAATAATTATTGCTAATATTAAAAACACAATAATTACATTAGCCAAAGCTACATTCAACAACATGAAACATATGCTGTCATCTAAACAGTTAACTCACAAATTAAAACTGAGAATCCGAAAATGTTATATATAAATTCTGCACTACTGTATGGTGTAGAAACATGGACAATGAATAAGCAATTGGAAGAACGAATTGAGACTCTTGAGATGTGGATATATAGAAGAATGGGGCACATCTCATGGAAAGAGAAAAAAAACAACTAAGGAGGTCCTACAAAATCTAGGTATGAAAAGAGAACTAATGAGGGAGATCAAAGTTAGGCCGCTAAAATACTTTGGCCACATGCAGAAGACCATAATAGAATGGAGAGTTGAAGGCAAACGTGCAAGGGGGAAGACAGCGCTATAAGTGGGAAGATAACATCAAGAGATGGACAGGAAAGAGTCTGTCAGTGTGCACCGCCAAGACAAGAGACAGAAGACGTTGGAGATCCATTAGAGCCAACCTTCGTTGTGGAGATGGCAGCTGATGATGATGAATTACATTAGTTTTTCAAAATATCCTGAAGGTTGGACGAATGCATGACAAATGGCTGTACATTTTCCCGTTTGGCATAGTAAATGACTTGCCTAGTTGGAAAATTTGCGCCTTCGCAACTTACTCTGGAAATAATGGTAAATTACAACAAGATTTAACCAGTTAAAATATTTATTATTCGTCAATTGTTCACGGTTAATTCACTATAAACCGTGAATGAAAACAAAATCATTTATTGCAAAAATGATGACATATTGCTGGAAAGTACTTCGGAGCACCTAATTTAAACTTAGTTTATTAAAATTAAGTTGCCGAATAACCGCAGGCTTTTGTTTAGCCTAACAGGTATTCTCAACTGACGGTATCTCTAGTGGCGTTCGATGTTTTCACTTCATCTGCAAGTTAAAGTAAGCGTTATCGCGGTTAAGCATCACGGCGGAATATTTCACATGTTCATCATGGTTAAAACTCATACAGGCTTCTTTTTGTTTATTTAACAGTCCGTTTTGGAATAAGCCTACATGAAAACCTTTCCCTTTTCACCTTCATCTCCCGTACTTCTTGAAGAATAGTCTACTTACTGTCTTATGTAAGAGAAGGGATGGTTAAACCTCAAATAGTAACGTCGCTTTATAAAGGAAGTCTATTCAAAATATGAATTACATGAGACTTGTTCTCTTTGTTTCGTTTCTTTCTTTCCTCCGTTTGGCTTTCAGTTACCTGCAGAGTATAGCCTTCACTTTTTTTTCTTCAGCCAAGCTGCTCTGTCTTGAGCCGTCTGCTCTTTGCATGTCTCTGTATCCTTCTTATGACTTTCCCGTTTTGTATGATTAGAATATTATTTGTCCATATTCTGATATAATTGTTTGTTCCTCCAAATAATCGAGTTGCTGCCAACATATTTGTCCGAGTTCTACTTTTACTTCTTCGTCTTCTGCGTTCAGGTCATTAGCCATGCTAAATCTGAAGATCTGTCACCAGGACGAAGTCAACAATCTTCTCCAGGTCCAGGCAGCAGCCTCGTATATTCTGCCTCAGTTCTGCATCCTCCTGCCAGGCCTAACGTCGTAGATCAGGGGTCGGTAAACTTTTTTTAGAGATGGGCCGGGAAAGTAAACATTTTAGGTCTGGCGGACCAAGAGGATGTGGCAAAATCCAGAATATTTGCAAGATCAGAAAATATCATCTGCGCAGGAATTTATTTATTAGTAAATAAGTATTAGACAAACATAAAGGTATGTTTTCAGGCACTCGTAAGAAATAAATAAGTAGAACACTAGACAACAGAAAAACAACAGACGTGATTGGCTTACCCAGGACTCGAACCCAGGAACTTCCGTTCGACAACCCCGCCTAGCTATGCAAGCGAATCACACTATCCTCCCTGCCATCTAGGCATCACCAATAAATGATGCTTCGATGACGGGTCATTGGTGCGACCCGCAAGACATAACACCGGAAATTTACCATGGGCAGTCCAGCATCGTTGTGCACAATACGATTTTTGAGGAGTTAGAGAGAGGCATGAAATTATAAATTTTTTAAAGACAAAATTACTTTTAAATTAAATGTATTCTCCAGGTTCCTGTGATGTTATAAGAAATAAATTACTCATTCAAAAGGTTTGTATATCGTTAGCAAGCCGGATAAAATGAAGCAGTGGGTCGTATTTGGCCCGAGGGCCGTAGTTTGGCGATCCCTGTCGTAGGTCATTATGGCGTGGACAGTCTTGATGAATGTATGTAAGCTTCTGAACTCCATTAACACATGGACATTCATTAATGTGAGATACCCTGAGGTGATAGAGCTAACCCAGTATTCTGCAGTCACCGGTTCTCAGGTGGAAAAGGATGGTCTGGTGAAGCTTACGAAGATGGTGGATTGAGTAGGATATGTTGTCCACATGTGTAGGGACATTCTACCAAATGCTATATGTTTTGTCAGAGTTCACTGGATTTCGATTTAGGTAATTTCCCTTCTACCCCACTGTCCCTTATCGCTTATTGGGATCTCCGGGCAGACAAAGTATAAGGGCTACTGCTACTACATACATGTCGTATGTGGCTACTAATTTAAGTTTGTGCCTGGGGCTGGCAACCTCGTCAGGTTAAAAATAAATTACTATAGAAACCACAACTACAAGAGAACATGATTGCTTCCTGGGTACCAGCTGTCTCCACGTGTGTCTTTCATTTTTTTCTTTAAGATTTTCAGTACGGTGTAATATCTTTTTATATGACCAAAATATTTTATCCATCTAACGTTAGGGATACTTGAGAGACGAAATGAGACGAAACGAAACGGTACAAAATTCAACCATTTCATTATTTCCATGATTCATAGGGAGAAATAAGTGAAATGACAAAGATAAGGATACTCCCATTTCTGCCTCGATCTTCCTTCATTCGTCCCGTAAGCTAGGAGGTCGTTGGTGTACCATGTCTGTAGTACGCTTTATGTTGTGTTTTACACGCTTGTTTGTCTTATGTCCGTATTTTGTGTACCTTCTTCTTCTTCTTCTTCTTCGTGCACTCTCAGGCATCTATTTGAATATCTTCAAGGAAAGCACTAGTTAGCTTGAGGCTATTTGTATCACCATATACTTTTTTCCAGGAATGGTACTGGTGACATCCATATGTGCTTTCCCTGTTCCTCATATGTTGGGGCATCTTTGAAGTAGATGTTTAGCTGTCGTGTTATCGGTGCCACAGTCACACTCATCGGTCGTTCCTATCTTTAGCTTATTGAATAGATGATATCTCAGTCTGTTGTGGCCCTTGCGGAGTCTGAAGATTACCTCTTGTTCTCTTCTGCTGTGCTGGTAATATGTATCAATGTTGTGTGTGTGTGGCCTGGATGATCTGCATCCCAGTTGGTCCTGTGCCTGCTATTATGCTGAATGTCTTTCCTGTTCATGTCTGAATATTATCTTCCAGCGTGTCTTTAGTCTACCAGGTTTTTTTTGCTCCTTGGAGTGTTCCTTTCTGTACAGTATTCGTACATTTTTTTTCCTGCCATATAAAACATGGTGCTCTCACTGAGGCTCACCGCCTTGTAGGAAGTTTGCACCAAAGCCATCACGTGCTCTTGCGACGTTTGTTTCTGCAGCATTATATTTGACACTATATTCCGTTCGGAAATTCGTGCCCACAGAAAGCGTCAATTTTCTCCAAAACTGTTTGTTGTATGGACATGAATTTTTGCATGCAGTCTTAGATTTTCCATGCAGTTATTAATATATTTTTTGCCCTTACAAAACTCATGTCATGTTCGAATTTTCTTCTTTACGTTCTATAAAAAACTCTTACTGTTGTCTGGGTTAATTTTTAGTAGTTTTACAGGAAAGTTACAAGATCCGTTCAAAAATTTTTTATTTTTTTTAATTAGTTACTCGCGACTGTGTACAATAGGTGCGCACTCGTGCGGACATGTAGTCACTACACTAATTCAAACCAAAAAAACTATTTTTGAACGGATCTTGTAACTTTCCTGTAAAACTACTAAAAATTAACCCAGACAACAGTTAGAGTTTTTTATATAACGTAAAGAAGAAAATTCGAACATGACATGAGTTTTGTAAGGGCAAAAAATATATTAATAACTGCATGGAAAATCTAAGACTGCATGCAAAAATTCATGTCCATACAACAAACAGTTTTGGAGAAAATTGACACTTTCTGTGTGCACGAATTTCCGAACGGACTATAGTGTAAAAGCCCGTCATAAGACGGGAATTAAATTCAAAAGCACCAATACCTAACGTCAATTTTACTTATTGAAAAGTATTTAAAAACACCACTGTGCATCACCACAGTACACAAACTACGTAGCAGCAGCGAGGATCCCAATGTGTTGTATACGGGATCACACATTCTATAAAAATATTTTTGTGCTCACCGTCATTTGCGCATTCTTTTTTGGTAAGTGTTACTATTTTCGTGAGAGTACATATAAAGGAAACAATACAATTAATGTCTAACTTTCAACCAAAGTTGCATCACTTAGCGGTTAGTGACAGAAAAAGCTGGGATTTTATATATATATATATATATATATATATATATATATATATATATATATATATATATATATATATATATATATATATATATATATATATATATATATATATATATATATATATATATATATGTATATGTATATATATATATATATATATATATATATATATATATATATATATATATATATATATATATATATATATATATATATATATATATATATATATATATATATATATATATATATATATATATATATGTATATGTATATGTATATGTATATATATATATATATATATACATATATATATATATATATATATATATATATATATATATATATATATATATATATATATATATATATATATATATATATATATATATATATATATATATATATATGTATGTATGTATGTATGTATGTATGTATATATATATATATATATATATATATATATATATATATATATATATATATATATATATATATATATATATATATATATATATATATATATATATATATGTATGTATGTATGTATGTATGTATGTATATATATATATATATATATATATATATATATATATATATATATATATATATATATATATATATATATATATATATATATATATTGATGATGTTCCCACCCTCATGCACAACTTCATAATAGTTATCTCTTATGACATGTCCGAGGGAGAGAAAGACGCGAAAGATACACAGAGAAGGGAAATAGAGGCAGATATTACAGAAATAAAGAAGATATGAGAAGAACTTGAACAGATAACATTGGACATGAAGACTCGAAACCTAGTTTCATCACGCTCCAATCTCCCAAGCTGTAAATGGGTACCTGACCGTGCTTTCATTTAGGGAAGATAAAGGCGGCGAGGAAGGGAACTGGTCACCCCACCTTATAAGAAAACTGGACTTAGTATGGAGAAATCTCTAACACTTCACACCCCTAAGGCAGTTTCTGCTATGGGACTACCTTTTTTTTTTGGCTCCACGAGAAGCTGAAAGATTATGCATGAATGAATGTAGGACTGCGTGAATGATTGAATGAATGAATGAATGAAACAGTATGAGCGAAATTTTGAAGAAATATGGATGACCTTTCAAAGCTGCACCTTCAAACAAGTGCAGTCTCCCCAAAGCAATAACTTAGTTGTTACACACACGAACACCTGCGAACATTGGGACAGATTAAATTAGCTGCCATCTTCAGGTTGAAGGTCGGCTCCAATGGATCTCCAGAGCCATCTGGCTCTTGCCTAGACTCTACTAGACTCTTTCTTGTCTATCCCTTGTTGTTATCTTCCCACGTGTAGCGCAGTCTTCCTCTTGCAGTGTGTCTATCATTTTTTTCTTTATGATTTTCAGTACGGTGTAATATTTTTTTATATGACCAAAATATTATATCCGTCTAACGTCAGGGATACCTGAGGCGAAATGAGACTAAACAAAACCGTACAAAATTCAACCATTTCATTATTTCCATACCACTATCAAAACGTGATCAATTCACAAGCCTTCGGAGTTTTAACAATAAATTTGCGGATAGGAGTAGGAACGAAGATGCCATATATTTTGCAAGTATCTATTTAACACACAAACTTACTTGAAAATAAGAAACGTTTTCTTTTTCGGTGGCGAGAAAAATAGGCGTCGAGAAATATGGATTGTCTTTCCAATGTACGTCTGTGTCAGTATCTTCCTAGTCTTCTCTTCCAAAGGCTGTAAACTGTTGAACTTCACGATGTGCCCTTTCTGGGTCGCTTTCGTTGTTGAGATAGTGGGAGGTTTGAGAAGTGAATGAGCGATGACATCTCATAGCCGAAGTTAAATAAGTCCCGATCTGCCTGGCTGATTACAAGCTTTGACACTGAGCTATAGTAGGTACGGTTCATCGGTTCTCGTCGATGACTCGGGGGCAAATTTTGATTGATTCTCGCTTCGTTTTTGTGTTTCGTGGCCATCTTAAACAGTCTTAGCGGTAGCTTGAGAGAGTCAGAGCAGAATAGAAGGGTGAGCGAAAGAATGATTGAATGACTGAGTGGATGATCGAAAGATGCCTATTAATCAGTCAAAGTGACAATCATTAATCATTTGTAAGGCCGAACCATCCATAACTAAAGTTGGCTGCGTTTATGATTTTTGCGTGTGTTCGTTTCTTTTAACAATAAATAAACATAACATAAAATAAAAACCAAAAGACAACAACAACACTATAGTGCATTCGAATATAAACACATCCAAGACGGCAGTTTTCCCACAAGTAATTTTAACATAACAACAGTCAACTTCCGTTTGATGGATGATGAATGGGTACACGCTTATACTACAGAGACAAAAATAGCAAAAACTGATGTTCAACAGAAATTGCAATAAAGTTTAAAAAAAAAAAATACCAACAGTAGTAAGGTCAAGTAGCTCTTCGTTCATTCATAGCCCTTCAGCTCCCCTAGGAGCATAGGCCTTCAACAAACTTATGCCAAGACTTCATGTCCGGTACCATCTCCTCATGGTCTCTCCATGTTTTTTTCATTTCTTTCATGCTGTGTCTCCAGTTCTCGTCTCTGTGTGTTCTTAGGTCTCTTTCTACCTGTCTCATCTTGGGAATTCAAAAAAAAAGGACTGTCTCGTAATGCTATCAGCAGGTTTCCTCAATGTGTGTCCTATCTATTGCCACCATCGTCTTCTCATCCCTTCTCCACTGGAATTTGTCTGATTCGTGTCATCAGTTCCACATTTGTGATCTCGTCATGTTACTTCAATCTTACTATTCTACGCAAGCACCCATTTATGATAGTCTGTAGCTTGAGTAGCACTTATCTGATTACAAACGATGTTAACACTTAAACAAAATATTCTCAACTCTTTTTGAACACGCACACCCGTTTCTGATTTTCTCTTGTTTATATGGGTTTTGTTTATCATGGGTGTTGTTAATTTTATAAACTTTTTTGTCCCTATTTGCGTCAAATCGACAATTATCACATTAATAAGTTTAAAAAAATCACGTGGTTGGCAACCACAGCATGTACAGAAAAGCCAACCTCTGATCATTACGTTTTGTTTTCCGTTCTGTGTCGTAAAGTTACAGAGGTGATAGAAGAGATATAGCTAACCTTTCTGTTTCGCATCTACCATCTTCCGTTATTACGTGACAAGCGAAACAGAAGTTAAGAGAATAAGAAGAGCACAGATACATTCAGTAACATGATACAGATACTAACATCTAAACAACTAACTCACAAATTCAAACTGAGAATCATCAAATGCTATATATATCCTTCATTGCCGTGTAGTTTAGAAACATGAACAAGCAATTAGGGTAAAAAGTTGACACCTTTGATATGTGGATATATAGAAGAAGTGGGCAAGGTCTCGTGGACAGAGAAGAAAACAAATAAAGAGGCCCTAGACAACATAGGAATAAAACGAGAATTAATGACGGTGATCAAAATTAGACAGCTAAAATATTTTGGCCAAGTAAAAAGACACAACACCTTACTGAAGACCACATAGAAGGACGAAATGAAGGCAAACGTGCAAGATGAAGACATCGCTATAAGTGAGAAGATAACATCAAGAGATGGACAGGAAAGAGTCTATCAGAGTGCACCATCAAGACAAGAGACAGAACACGTTGGAGATCCATTACAGCCGACCTTCGATGTGGAGATGGCAGCTGATGATGATGATAGCTAGCTTTTGCCATTGTTACCTGGTATATTCTAAGGCGAATGTCGGTCCACAGCGATCGCCAACAGCAGAACACCCCAACTTCAAATGATCTTAGCCTGTGACACGAACATCCCAAGCGGAAGCGCAAAGGGCTTATATGGAGGTATGGGCTAAAAAAATGTAGAGTTGGCAAAATGATGTTGGACATTTAGACCGTTAGGAGAAAGACAACCCATTTCAAAAACTTTATAGTCTTTACCATTAGGACTGGAAAAAACATTCATTGGAGGCTTCGTAAGTTTCCTGCTTGAGGTAAAGTTCATCTTCCCTCCCATTTCTATTTTCTGACCATCAGAAAAGTATGCGTCTTAGCCTGTGAAATGAACATCCCAAGCGGAAGCGCAAAGGGTTTTCTGGGAGGTATGGGGTAAAACAAATGTAAAGGTAGTCTCATAGCAGATATTGTCCTTCTTCTTTTCTTTTCTTTGATCCTTAGCCGCCGACCGTCAAAGCAGTCAGTGGCCATCACGCCTTGTGGACTCTTGTAGGGCAACAACAAATTGATTCCACTTTGCACGGTCGGTGGCCATGTTTCGTACAGTGCCCCAACTCTGGTTCATTCTTTGCCTCTCAGCCTCCACAGTCCTCCGCCACGTTGTTTTTGGTTAGCCTCTCTTTCGTTTTACTTCAGGGGTCCATAGCATAGCTGTTCTTGTGATGGCATCGGGGTCTCTTCTGGCAAAGACAGATGTACATTAATTTCGTTGATTTTGAAAAGGCTTTTGACAGTATACATAGGGACAGATAGATCACTTCTGCATAAGCGCAAAATTTCGCTCATCAGTTCAAGACGTTAGAGCATACAGAGGTGCAGAGATCGGAAGCGATCATAACCTCTGCATAGCTAAACTGAGAATTAAACTGAAGAAGTTATACCAACCGAATAAAAATAGAAGAATAGATGTACACAGACTGCAATCAAATGATATAAAGGAGGAATATAATGTCAAAATGAACAACTATTTCGATGCTTTAGGCAAAATTGACAATGATATCACCACCAAGACAATCGATACTAAATGGGAACAACTGAGAACAGCAATGACAGAAGCAGCTGTAGCGACCACCGGATACATAGTAGATAAAAAGAAAAAATGGATGAGAGAAGATACTTGGGATAAAATACAAGAAAGGAAAACAGCAAAACTTAAACTACTAGCGGCAAGTACACATAATGCAGTTGAATCTTGCAAACTAACTTATAACTTGTTAAATAAAGAAGTGAAGACAAAAACTCGAAGAGATAAAAGACATTTCATCAATGAACTGGCCGTAGAAGCTGAAAATGCTGTAAGAACTGGTAATAGTAGGTGCCTTTATCAAATTACAAAACAACTATGTCACCAGCCTACTGCTATGGAAACACCTGTTAAAGGTAAATTAGGGAATTCAATACCAACAGAAAAAGAACAAATGAAGAGATGGGCTGAGCACTTCATGGAGGTGCTAAACAGACCAACAGTAACACCTGATTTTAATAATGAAACACCCACAACCACATTGCCAATAACTTGCGATGAATTCACGCTGGACGAGATCAAACAAGCCGTTAAAAGATTAAAAAATTTTAAAGCTGCTGGAGTTGACGAAATTTCAGGGGAAATGATTAAAGCAGTTAATGACAACAACCTCTTGAGAATTTTAGATATTATAAATGAAGTATGGAGAGAAGAACAACCACCACAACAATGGAAAGACAGTATTATTGTAAAGTTACCGAAGAAAGGTGATCTATCAGACTGTAATAACTGGCGTGGTATATCTCTATTATCAGTACCTGGAAAATTATTATGTTGCATGATGTTAGAAAGACTTAAATTGCATGCTGACGAAAAGATCAGAGAAGAACAAGCGGGTTTCAGGCCGAAACGATCATGTATTGATCAAATATTCACACTAAGAACAATTATAGAAGAATCAGTGGAAATGCAATCGCCACTTATTATCACCTTCGTCGATTTTCAAAAAGCCTTTGATAGTCTACACCGCCCATCATTGTGGAAGATACTTACAATCTATGGTTTTCCAACAAAATATGTGAATATAATCAAAGCGCTATATGACAATGCAAGATGTTGTGTTAGAACAAATAAAGGGAATACAGAATGGTTTACAGTAGAAACAGGGGTGAAACAATGCTGTATTATGTCACCACTACTTTTTGGAATAGCTATTGATTGGGTTATGAGAAACTATACCCACAATGAACAATTAGGTATAAAATGGACAAATGGAAAATTCCTGGGGGACCTGGATTTCGCAGATGATTTAGCATTCTTAAGTTCAACACCCAGACAATCCCAAGAAGCAGTAAATAATTTGTGTCATCTCTCGGTTAAAATAGGTCTCCAAATAAATGCCTCTAAACTAAAGCTATGAACTTTTCTAACGAGACCTTTGATATCATCTTGAACGGGGAAAAACTACAGAAAGTTGAAAGTTTCAATTATTTAGGCAGTAAAATGACTCAGGATGGTGACACAACAAGAGAAATCCATACTAGAATTGCTTTGGCAGCTAGCGCCTTCAATAGATTATCTAACATTTGGAAATTACGATCATTGAATATACATACCAAGCTTCGTCTGTTTAATTCAAATGTTATCTCAGTGTTAACATACGGCTGTGAGAGTTGGAAAATAACAAAATCATTGGAGAACAAGCTGAATACATTCGAGAACAAATGTCTTAGAAAACTCAACAACATCAGTTGGAAAGAATTCAAGACTAATCGACAAATAAGAGAAGACTCTAGGCAGAAATATGTCTCCGACTATATAAGGAAAAGACGATGGTCATATATCGGTCATGTCCTACGAATGCAAAACAACAGAATACCACTACAGGCGCTCACTTGGGTTCCTGAGGGTAAGAGGAAAAAAGGAAGACCAAAAGAAACACTCAGAAGAACAATAATAAGAGAAGGAAGAACGTTGGGCCTAAATATTTTGTGCAAGAGCTAAGAGGAGTGGCGTCACAACGAACAACCTGGAGAGCACTGGTTTCTGCCTTATGCGCCGTGTTTGGTGCTTAAAGAATTTATTATTATTATTATAGGGACAGTTTATGGAAAATACTGAGGGCTTATGGAATTCCAAGCTGCTTAGTGTCAATCATAAAAAGCCTCTATGCCAACTTTACGTGTAGCGTAGGGCAGAGCAACCTAACCTTTGAGGTGAAGACAGGAATACGACTGGGATGCCCCTTATCAACCACTCTATTTTTAACAGTCAAAGACTAGGTGATGCGCCAGACAACAGAGGGCATTCCAAGAGGAATAAGATGGACTACATTTTCTACATTGGAAGATCTGGAATATGCAGATGACATTGCACTACTAGCACCTTCACATCAACACATCCAGGAAAAAAACGGATAGTGCAGGTGGGCTTAAACATCAATCTAAAGAAAACAGATGTCATGACGCTCAATGTGAGCAACCCTGAGCCCATATCAGCAAGAATCAGCAACTGGAACAGACAGACACCTTCACATACGTAGGATGCATAGTAACACCAGACGGCAGAGCAAGCAAAGACATCAACAACAGAATGAACAAAGCAAGAACAGCCTTTTATAGTCTAAACAACATCTGGAAGTCCTCTCAGTACAGCACAAGCACAAAATTAAGATTATATCAGAGCTGTGTGCTTTCTGTGCTTCTCTATGGTGCGGAATGCTGGAGAGTTACAGAGAAGAACATGTCGAAATTTTCCTCTTTTCACACAACATGCCTAAGAAAAATTCTCCTAATCTTTTGGCCGAATACCATCACCAACCAAGATCTGCTTACTCGGAGCAAGCAAGAGGGCATGCACACCATCATAGCTGGCAGACGCAGGAGCTGGGTTGGCCATGTCCTCAGAAGAGACCCCGAGATATTGTCGTAGGGGAAGGGAATGTTAGAGACTTCACGGTACTTTGTCCAGCTTTATGATATACAGTGACCAGTTCACTTCCTCGCTGCCTTTTCTTCTTCTCTTCTCCGTATGTGTTTGGTCCCCCTCTGTCTCTCTTCATAAAGCTGGGCCTAGTATAGTGAAGGCTTTAACAATTCCCTCCCTACGGCAGTATCTGCTATGGGAAACAAAGTTTCTCATCCCTGGCCCAATATTCCACACACTCTGAAAAGTACGGTATACTCATTCAATAGCAGACTAACATGATTATGTTTCAAATCATTGTCTAATGTACTGTATGTAGGGCTTGCATTTTATTTATTTGTTGTTGTTGTTTTTTTCCTCAGGACCATCCGAATGGTAACATCGCCTAGCTACGGAAGCTAATCACACTATCCTCCTGCCAACTAGGCACCACTAACCACTACAGGCCCCGTGTCTCCCCTCTTGATTTGTTTAGAATCACATTGTTTTTTTTAATTCAAAGATTTGTATCATTTGTTTTTATGTTGCATTCTTTGTTTTTGTTAGGGAGCCAGCTGCTATAGTGGTTCCTAAAAAATATGATGAAGACCAAAAGCAGCAATAGCCATCTCAAGGGGGGGGGGGTTATTTTATTTATTTGTATATTTTTCTTTATGTATGCAAGGAATTGGTTTGGGGTGAAATCACTGTAGGCTGGCCAAATTGCCTAAGAAATGACATTTACAAGAGACCTAAAAAACAACGAAATAATGTTACTTTCAGTGCCAGGGAAAATATTAAAATAGTATTATCCTTGGGCGATTAATACAGTCCGTAGATAGACATGTTTCGTTGGCGCCGCTACTGCCGTAAAATCCTCACGTCCTGCACAGAGCCACTTCCCAGTACCCATCACCTGCCATCTCTCCATTGTAGAATTCTCTTGCATGCGGCCATCCAGACAAGAGCCAGTATTAAGTCTGGTGCTCATGTGATTCCTCCAAGCTTAGTGTGCAATGCTGGGTTCTCAGCATGCTGCACCACAGAAAAAAGGGGGGGGGGGGGAATTGTGATGCTGCGCCAATTTGATGCAGCTTTAGGGCCCTGCATAGGCTACTAGACTGACCCTGGGATTCGCCTGAGAGCATGGGGGAAATCCTGCGCATCTCCTTGGCTGTAATCCTAGCGTGCCTGTGGGTTTCCTGCACCCCAGAAAGGAGCCAGATATGCACTGTTTTAGCATTTGGGAGGGTAAGAGGAGTGTTTCTGTATCTCTCTGAGATATGTAGCCAAGGTAGTGTTTACATTGCTCAATCCCCGCCACCAAGTCGCCTGCTGGTTATGCCGAGTTCTCTTGGGCTCTAGGTATGTGACCAAAAGTTCAAGGCGAAAGGATGGTCACGTCATGAGAATGTGTGCCTTTACGGTGGGTTCCATTCATCAGAGAGCAGCGCCTACTAGTTCCCATTCCCCCAAGTCTGTTCAGTATAGCTCTGGCTCCCTTCTTACTACGGACGGGTGTGTATGGTGTTAGTGCACCAGGTTTATTATCGAGGTTTGTTCCTCTAGATCCGTTGTGTTCAGCTTGGGGATTCACACCCCAGTGACCAGGGCCACCTCGCGGAGGGTGTGGCTCTTCACCACGCACAACGATCTTTGGGTTTGAGAGGTTATGCTAGGCCAAGAGGCTGACACCACAGAGGATGCTCCTTTCATGAAAAATAGTTCACTAGGTTTAGGGTGAAGCAGGGGGAGGAATCCATATGGAGGAAACCCCACTAACCACAACACCGACACATCATACCCTCTGTCTGTGATACAGACTTGACCCCACACCTTAACAACACCAACCACCTTACAGAACCGTTTGAGATGAGAATTGGAGTGCGGCAGGGATGCCTCTTGTCTCCATTTCTTATCTTACTGGTTATAGGCTGGGTTAGAAAAACAACGACACTTACTATCAGAAATAAATTTAGAGGACTCCGGTGCACAACTCTACAGTCTAGATTTTGCGAACGATCTGGTTCTTCTGTTCCATAAATGTAATCAGATGCGAGGCAAAAATAAAATCTTTGATGAGATGTCATAGCAATTGGGTTTGAAAATACAAAAGAAAATACAAATATTATAAGAATAAATGCAGCAAATGATAAGTTAATAATGAGGAAGCGCCCTCAAAATATGTAGAGTCATACATATATATTCTTATATTTCCCTGTTAGCTTCTTTGCGTTGTTGTACAGGTCCCTCAAATTTCCTTTGGCTGCAGCTTCCTCTGCTTCCCTTGCCAACTCTTCAATATACTTCATCTTGTCTCGTTTGATGTTTCTTCTTACTTCTTTGTTTGCTTCTATGTATACGTCATGAGCCTTGGCTTTGGAGCTTCTGGTTTTGCTTCTGTTTCAATCTGCTTTCTTGTTTCTCCTGTCTTCTATCTTGGTAATGGTTTCTGTTGTTATCCATGCTTTTGTGCTGATGTTCTCTTTTTCTCAGTACTTCTTCACATGTCTCGTTCCATATATTTTTTACTTGTTGCCAGTGGTCTTCCGTATCTGCTTCATCTTCCAGCTGTTCGAGTACTTGGTATTTGTTGGATAATGTGATCGGAAATTTTTCTCTTATTTTCTGATTTCTTAGATATCCCACATTATACTGCTGTCTATAGCTATATACTGTTGTAAATTTCTTGAGTTTTAATTTTGTTTTAGCCAACAGAAGATGGTGGTCTGATATCACATCTGCTCCTCTACATACGTTTACATCATGAAATGATGACCTAAACTTCTTACTTATGCATATCTGATCAATCTGATTCTCAGTTCTGTGGTCTGGTGATATCCATGTTGCTTTATGTATTCTTTTATGTGGAAATATGCTTCCTCCTATAGCTAGTTGATTTGGCCTCATAAAAGATAAGAATGGACAATTGCTTAGTGCTACACAAGAGCAAATGAAGAGATGGACAGAACATTTTGAGGAACTTCTCAATAGACCAGCTCCAACTAATCCCCCAGACATCCAGCCAACAGAAGAGGAGCTACAAATCAGCTGTGAACGACCAAGTAGAGAAGAAATAAAGAAAGCCATAAAGCTTCTGAAAGATGGCAAAGCAGCTGGTCCATATGGAATTCCAGCAGAGGCCATCAAAACAGATATTGACTCCTCTACAGAGATATTATAAAAACTACTTGGCAAAGTCTGGGAGAGCGAGGAAATACCAGCAGAATGGAAGGAAGGTTATCTGGTCAAGTTGCCTAAGAAGGGAAATTTACAAGAGTGCACAAATTATAGAGGAATAATGTTACTATCAGTGCCAGGAAAAGTATTAAACAGACCAGATAGCCACATTGAGAATAATAGGTGAACAAAGTTTGGAATGGAATTCACCGATATACATCGGATTCGTGGACTTATGAAAAGGCATTTGACAGTGTAGACAGAGAATCACTTTGGAAATTGATGAGGCATTATGGAGTTCCCATGATGATCATTAACTTAATAAGGAAGACCTATGAAGACATGACATGCAGAATTCTTAATGAAGGATAACTTACAGAACCGTTTAGGATTAGAACGGGAGTGAGACAGGGATGCCTCTTGTCTAAATTTCTTTTCTTACTAGCAATAGATTGGGTTATGAAAACATTGACATCACACGACAGAAATGGAATAGTGTAATCTGACTAAACAGCTTGATGATCTGGATTTTGCAGATGACTTAGCTCTTCTGTCTGTTAACGATAATCAGATGCAAGAGAACATGAAAATTCTCCAGAAAATTCTCGATGAGAGGTCACAACAAGTGGGCCTGAAAATACATAGGGAAAAGACAAAGATTATGAGAATAAATGCAAGAAATTAAAACAATGTTTAACTTGAAGAAACACCTCTAAAGGATGTAGAATCGTACACATATCTTGGCAGTAAAATAGACAGAGTTGGAGGGACAGACAGTGATATCAAAATAAGAATACAAAAAGCAAGAGGAGCTTTCATTGCATTGGGAAACATACCAATGGAGAACAAGAGAAATCAAGTACAACACGGAAATAAGAATATTCAACTCAAATGTCATGTCAGTCCTATTGTATGGCTCTGAGACATGGAGAGCAACAAAAACAACAACCAAAAAGCTACAGACTTTTATAAACGGGTGTGTGCCAGAGAGTTATGTAAATAGATTACATATTTCAGCACGTTTTTGCTTCCACCCAAATTCCACTTTTCTTCCTTATTAGTTAGGCACGTTTTGTTAACGCAGTACCCCTAACTCCGATTCATTCATCTGTTTCATTCATAATTTTGTCACGACTTATTTTTTTTTCTCTATTGTCTTAACAGGCACTAGGAATGTTTAAAACTAGACCGTTTCACGTGTAGAGAGAGGGGACGGGTCGTATAATTGTAGAATCAAGAGCGATAATTAAAAAGTTGTACCTTTTGATAGATGCACGTAGAAAGAGAAAAGGGGGAGATAAGCTATTGAAAAAAATCAAGGGCGATTATCCAAAAGTCGTACTTTTGTTAGTTACATTGGTCAGGGGGAGATAATTACAGTTCTCCCCATCTCATCGTTCGTTCGTGAATGTAATTAAGCTACGGAACGAGGGAGGTCAAAAAGACAGTTTGCATGCTGCCGGGGTCTGGCCGTCGGCAAAAGGTGGCAAAATTAACTTTGATTCAAAATTTGACCACGGAATTCCCCAAAGGTGTTATGTCTCACACTGGTCAGCGACTTTTTGTCTATTTCATATATATATTCCAGCTTTCCAACTCAGTTTATCCAGTACCCACAAATTTTCAGACGTCTAGCTTCGATATTCTAGATCCATTATAGCAGTGGAATTTCTTAGTTTGTTCGATTGGAGATAGTCATTTTGTGTTGCGGTAAATATTTATAATAGCCTCTTGAGTGATTTAATTGTTAAGTCCGGCATTATATTTCACTAAGATTTTTCTGTGTTGAATGATTTAATTTTTAAAGTCCGTCATGATAGTTCACTGGGATTTTTGTGCTAATTGACTAGCGAATTAAAACAACATAGAGCTAACTTTTTAATTTAATTACTTGCTATTAACTAGTAAGAGATATTTTGGTCAACTAGTAAATGCACTATTCATTATGAGTACTGACGAAATAAATATTTATTTCTAATTCATTATGAGCAATTTTATAAATGACTAGCGCTTATTTCACGGGGTTTTTGTTAAGCAATAAATAAGATATACACTTGCGTTTTTCTAATTAAATTTAATAGCCGAGTGGATTAAATTATACCTCCACGCGGGTTATTTTTAGGATAGAATACTGATTGTGATTAAATGTTGCATTTTGCTTCCTATAAATCTAGTACGGGTCACAACACAAAACCTACCAGCGGCTTCAATATAAATCTGAGAAAACGGGTCTAAGTACAACAGACGCCAAACAAACATTCGTATGCACCCAGCGGGTCTTTGAGGTTTACCGGTTCGGCTCTCTTGGTTTACCCAGAAAGAGAGAGAGAGAGAGAGAGAGAGAGAGAGAGTACCAACAAAAGACAAGAAGAATAATTGTAACTGGACCTATAGCTATCCAGATTTCCTTTTCTTACATTATCATCTACATTCAGCCCGCTGTGGCGAATAATATCAAATTTAACATTACCTGACTACCGACCACTTGTGTTGTGGCGAGGATTTATCCTGAAGAAAAGATTTATCTACCTGACATTCTATTTTACTATCGAATATTTCAAGCTACTGTACACTGTGACTATTTTGATCTCCAAGTTGTGTTTCATACCTGGACTAATTGCTGTGACATGAACAGAGTCAATAAAACAAAATAACAAAATAGGCGTTCATCAAATAAGTGGATTAAAGTCATTTGAAGAACTGGGGCTTATTTTGCCAAAAGAACCGACACTGAATCTGTTACCTGGAGCATGGAGATATGTTCAAGCTGTTGTCAACACTTATTCGGTAAGCGAGAATGAAATGTGATCACATGTTTGTCAGAGCGTGTGAAAGCAGGGATGAATAATTCTTATATTGTATAACTAATATATTCACTTTGTTTTTTTTCTTCTTATGTTTGCTAATACTGTTCATTTTTTCAGAATAGACTAACTAGAAACTCTGTTCTTTACAGTATAGTCATATTCTATACCATAGTGCTAATCTTTTGACCTTTTGGGGGTTAATTAACTTCTTCTTGTGGGAACTTGTCTCAACAGAGGCGATTGCGCTTATGTGTCTATTCCTTTATTAATTCCGTAACCTATGATTTTTATATTCTGATATTTTTTGATAATAACTGTTGTGAAGTTTCTTTATGGTAAATAAAAGTAACATAAAACTTAATTACCTGTGTCGGTCAGCTCATCCCAATATCCCTACCCATAAATATATAGTGTCACGTTTGTGCGTCTAAGTGTCGTCACTTATCTGTGTGTGTGTATGTGAGTGGTTGATAATATATATATATATATATATATATATATATATATATATATATATATATATATATATATATATATATATCCCAACGGGCTGATCACCCGTTTGCCAGTCACTTTGATTACGGAAACAACGACAAACGGATTGATTTGTCATTGCCCTAAAGACGCCATTAGGCGTGATGGGAACAACGGCAGAGAAAATCTATTCGCTGTTGCCCTTAAGACGCCACTAGGCGTAATGGCCACTGACTGCTTTGCCGGTCATTGGCTAAGGACGGAAGAAGAAGAAAGAAGATATATATATATAGGTATACTGTGATCAACAAATTTCTGTTGTAGAGATAGGCTGGACTAGAGTATCTTCTCCATCCAGGGACAGACTCTACCTTTCACCATGTCACTCGTGAAATCTATTTCATTACCTTACCTCTCACTGAGCACCACCTTTTTTCAGTTCTATTCAGACGGGACATATCGATCTTAAATACCTATCTAAAATCTACGACAGGCTGCTTGCGTAGAATAGAAGGACTGAAATGGTAAAGTCACAAATTTGGAATTGATGACAAGAACCAGACAAGTGCCAGTGGAACAAGAGTTGAGAAGAAGATAGGACACACATTGAGGAGACCTGTTGATAGCATGACAAGGCAGTCCTTGTTCTGGAATCCACAGGGAAAGAGAGGCAAAGGTATACCAAAAAACACATGGAGAAGAGAACTGGATACAGAGGTGAAAATGATGAGGAAAACGTGGAAATAACTTGAGCGGATGGCATGGGATAGGAAGACGTGGCATGTGTTTGTTGAAGGCCTATGCTCCTCGGGGAGCTAAAGAGTATTGATTGATTGACATACATATTCTTGGTATTGTGCATTATAAGTTCAATTCTCGAAAGCGGTTTCTTTTTTGTTGTTGTGATATTGATCTTTTGTCGAAAACTTTTCTAGAATTTTACTATTTCACTCTCAGGTAATGCTTTAATTTTACTGTTTTCCTCAGCCATTTTAGCTGCCTTTATTCTTGATCGAAACTGATAGTCATGGTGTTTTCTTGTCTCTCTTCTTCGTTATTCTTGAATTGCTTGTTATTTATAAGTGTTACTGTTTTCTCTGATTTCGGCTAGCTTTCGTGCTGTGGATGGCGTCTTCGTCTGCGTTGAATATTTTGCTTTGTTTTTCTTTCTGATGTCCTTCTATTTATTTATTACTTTGATCCTTTTTTTTAAAAATTATCTCTGTGTTTTGATTTGCAGCATTGACAATACCTGCCCAGCTGTAGAGACTTTTGCATACCCAAGCGTATTGCGTTAAGAAAACAACTGCCCAATAAATGTTCCTTGCAACATTATAGCATCATCTCCCCAATCTCCACCTCCAGTGGGGTTATTTATTTATTTATTTGAATCATTTACTAAATGAGGCAATTTTTCCACGGGTGTTATTACAATATGATTTTGATACCTTAAATTATGATTTTTTTTTAAATGTATGAAGAACAATATCCAGTTCAGCCTCTGAAGGTAGGGCCAGATTTAGGCATAAGCTAAACAGGCTACAGCTTAGGGCATCACAGTCTGAAAGGGTCTCTATAACAGTGGCGTAGCGAGGTGTGGGGCTTACCGTCACAAAATGTTATAGGAATAGTTGTAGCAGGGGTAAGTATAATGCTAATTTCCACGTATAATGACAGTTCCGACGTACATCTTACATGATTTGCATAAATAAATTTTTAAACGTAAGTATAATTTATTTCAAAGAAATTGCCTAACTACTTCCTTTTATATTTTTCAGTGAAAATGTCTGTTACCAATTACCAAATAAGGCATCCACAGCTTCCTATAGTTCAGAGCCTCACCATGTCCAAATCCAGACAGTAAGATCATCAATGTACTAGAAACAGTTATAGATAAAGGGTCAGAATTAGTCAAAGAAACCAGGAAATGTGTAATTAAAGGAATACCTGAACAGTTCCAAAGGAAGAAATAAGAACTAGACTACAAACAGAAAATCCAAAATATAGGATTCTTAAACTGGAAACATCTGGAAGTCCTCCCAATACAGCACAAGCACAAAATTAAGATTATATCAGAGCTGTGTGCTTTCTGTGCTTCTCTGTGGTGCGGAATGCTGGAGAGTTACAGAGAAGGAAATGTCGAAATTGTCCTCTTTTCACACAACATGCCTAAGAAAAATTCACCGAATCTTTTGGCCAAATACCATTACTAACCAAGATCTGCTTACTCGTAGCAAGCAAGAGGACATGCACACCATCATAGCTGGCAGACGCTGGAGCTGGGTTGGTCATGTCCTCAGAAGAGACCCCGATGCCATCACAAGAACAGCTGTGCTTTGGACCCCTGAGGGAGGGCGAGAGAGAGAGGCCGACCGGAAACAGCCTGGCGGGGGGCTGTGGAGGCTGAGATGTAAGGGGTGAACCAGGGTTGGGGCACTGTACGAAGGATGGCCACCGACCGAGCAAAGTGGAATCAATTTGTTGTTGCCCTACAAGACGCCACTAGGCGTGATGGCCACTGACTGCTTTGACGGTCGGCGGCTAAGGATCAAAGAAGAAGAAGAAGAAACTGGAAAGGATATCACAGCAATTAGGAACTTCAACTGTAATAATAGTTACATTAGAAGGACGAGAAATCCCATCACATTTCTTCAGTGGCAGTACTAAAATCAAAACAGAAGCTTACATACCACCAGTCATTCAATGCTCAAACTGCCAGAAATTTGGCCACACCAAAAGAACATGTAGAAGTAAGCATAAATGTCGATATTGTGCAGGGGACCAAACCAATGATCACTGCAAATTAGTAGAAGATGATAAAGATTACAGAACAAGAAATATAAACAGAAAATGGGCAAATTGTCTAGGAAACCACAGTGCACGTTTCCTATGATGTCCACATTACCAACAAACAAATTACTTACTTACTTAGTCGTTCCCCTTCTACCGTGAGGTGTAGAGGTTTGGAAGAGAGAGCGCCAGACTATCCTATCGGCAGTCTTCCTCCTGGCCTGGTTCCATTCTAGTCCTCGGTCCTTCAAAGATTACCAACAAACAAAACTAGCTCTAATAAAATCAGTCAGTACTAACACACCATTTAAGGTAGCACTACAACAACATCAATAATCAGTCGCTACATTTACAACTCCGTCACCAAGAGAAATCACAGTCAGAACCAGAAATGCTGAAATAACCCAAAAGAAAAATAAAGTCCAAAAAATACTGACAAAAGAAAGCAATCTACCAGAAGAAAGTGAAATAATCAAATCATCGATAACAGAAGATACAGTGAGAAAGGCAGAAGAAATCTTGAAAACCATGAGAAAAATACAGCATGAAGTAGCTAAAGATGTGGCTAAATTAGCAGAGAATGAAGATTTACTGAAAAGGATTGAATCAGAAAGACAACTCATAAGGAGTGAGCTAAAACGAACAGATAAAAACCAACAAGAAATGTGGAATGAAAAAATGACAGATTGTCAAAAACGTATTCATCCGTATCAAACATTGGGAATGCCTTTATGCTGAATCTTCAAAGTGAACTACAAACTCACTTTAACAGAGAAACCGAAAATCTAGGAGACTTTGTTGTTAACAAATAAATAAATATATTATACACTTCTCAGACTAAAAGAGTACAACACTATTTATAATAAACTTAACAATTAAATAATGGACGTACAGAACATTAGAATAATACACTGGAATTGCAGAAGTGCCAAAAAAAAATACCAGCATTAATAGGCATGTATAAACAATCTAAAGTAATATTTGCCATTCAAGAGACTAATCTTAATCCGAGTCAACGGTTTACCATCCCTGAATATAAAGTCTTTTGAAATGATAGGACAGAAACTCAAAAAGGAGGAGGTGTGGCATTTCTAGTTAATAAAACTTATATAATAACTGACTGTGAATCATTTAGAACATACAATTTTGAAGGAATAACTATAACAATGTCTACTGAGTTAGAAGAAATAAAAATAGTTAACCTTTACTGTTCAAGTGGAAGCATAAACGAAAGAGATATCTCAGACGTGAATAAAAGAATAAACAACAGAACTATCATAGTGGGAGATTTCAATGCTCATCATACAGCTTGGGGAGGCAATGTAATAGACAAATCAGGAAAACTACTGTTGGACTTCATTGAAAACAATGAACTAATAATACTGAATGATGGATCAGTAACAAGAATTAACCCTTGTGCAAATCAGCAAGACACAGCTATTGATATAAGCTTTGTAACACCAAATCTTGCTAATGCAAAATGGGAAGTTATTGGGGATACAAATTCAGATCATTTACCCATTGAAATAACACTAAAAGATAATTACAAACCTAACAAACTGGTAGAAAAACTGAAATTTTACTATAATAAAGCTAATTGGGTAGCTTTTCAGGTAGAAATGGAAGAGATAAAAATGAATAATATAGAAAATGAAAATATAGATGTATTTGCAGATAATCTCACAAAAGAAATATTACTAAAAGCTGTTAAACATATCCCAAATGCATATATGCCAGAACACAAAATTCCACACCGCATTAAGGAAACAAAAAAGAATGAACATTGGAACAAAAACCCAGTACCATGGTGGACAGTTAGATGTACAGAAATTCAAAAACAAAGAAAACAAGCTTTACAAGAATATAGAAAGCATAGATCTGAAGATAATTTAGATATTTATAAGAACATAAGAAATGAATCAAACAGAATAATACTAAAGGCAAAAGAAAATCATTGGAGAAGTTTCTGCCAAACACTGAACCCTACAACTAACTCTACAACAGATGTGTGGAATAAGTTAAAAGCCATTAAAGGCAGAACTAAACATATGATAATACCTAATATAAAAAGACCTGAAATGGCAGAGACTGACTGGCAGAAAGTAGAGGTGCTAGCCAGGTACTACCATAGAGTTAGTTCTAAGGAAAATTTAGGACAGGCTGAAGTCAACAGAAGAGCAACACTTCTTAAAAAACTCAGTAAAGATGTACCTTATAATACTGAAGATTTATCATATTTAAATGCAGATATTACAATGGAAGAAGTTGAAAATACAATAAAGGACAACACAAATACATCAGCAGGACATGACATCTTGAGCTATGAAATCTTGAAACACATACCAAAAAGTACCATAGAAATTATAACATCCCTTTTTAACAAAATTTGGAATACAGGAAAAATTCCCAAAACATGGAAAACAGCAGTAATTATTCCAACACTAAAACCAGAAAAAGATGCCCATGATGCCAGTTCATACAGGCCAATTTCTTTAACTTCCCATCTAGGTAAAATATTAGAAACCATAGTAAATAAAAGATTAAAGTTTTATTTAGAAAAGAATAATTTATATAATTAAACTCAGTCAGGATTTAGGAAGAACAGATGCACTATGGATCAGATAATTAAATTGGAACATGAAGTAAAATCAGGATTTCAAAAGAAAGAAAAAACTGTGGTAGTATTTTTAGATATAGCTAGGGCTTATGATGAATGCTGGAGAGAGGGTGCTCTCTTTAAAATGAAGAAGATAGGAGTAACCGGTAAAATGTATAATTATTTAGAGAATTTTCTGCAAGATAGATATTTCACTGTTCAGGTAAACAATGATAGATCAGAACTGTATGAACAACAAAATGGAATACCCCAAGGATCAGTAATGTCTCCTTCAATTTTTACAATAATGGTAAATGATTTAGGTGAGGAATTTAATGATATAACAAATAAATTGTCACAGTTTGCAGATGATGTTGCTATATGGAAGACTGTGAGACATCTGCCAAAATTATATAAGGATCTACAGAAGCAAATAAATAAAGTATGTAAATGGATGACAAAATGGGGTTTTCAGCTGAATACAAATAAAACATTGGGAATGATCTTCAGTAAAGGTAGGGTTGTAAAAAATAAAATTATAGATATAAATATCCAAGGGCAAAATATTAAAACAGTGCAAACCACTCGATATCTAGGAATGATATTGGACCAACAGCTGAACTGAAATAAACACATAGATAAACTAGTGGAGTCTTGCAGAGGATTGACTAACTTATTAAGATATTTGAAAGGTAATGGATGGGGTGCAAGCACTAAGACAATGCTCACTTTTTATAAATCTTTTATTAGAGGAAAAATAGATTATGGAAGTATAATATATGACTCTGCTGCACACAGTAACAAGATTAAATTAGACAGAATTCAGCATCAGGCTTTATGTACAATAGCAGGTGCAATCAGATCAACATCAACGGGAGCTATAGAGGTGGCTTTAGGAATCATACCCTTAGAATTACGGAGAAAAGAGTTAAGACTAAATTACATGAACAGAGTTATGTTAGATAAGTCTCACCCAGCACATACAGCTTTTACCAGATGCCAACTAACAACTCAGGCCAAGCCAATGAATACCACTAGATACCCTACAGGATGGAAGTGTATGGAGGAAATTGTCCATCTGGGTACATTAATTACATCAATTAATAACAGTTGTGAATACAAGCCAGTGATTCCGCCCTGGTAGATCAAGAAATCAGACACGGACTACCACCTAGCAGAAATACTTAAGAAAACAAATAATATAGAAAATATTTAAAACACAGCCAATAAATATATACAACAAATATCAAAAGACAGCATTACTGTGTACACAGATGGATCCAAGGGAGAGGATGGAAAATTGGGGATAGGAATATATATTCCAATATGGAAAATGGCAAAAGAATATAGCATCATGGAAAATACATCCATTTTCACTGCAGAGATGGTGGCAATACTAAAAGCACTAGAAATATTCTCTAATAACCCTCCCAAAAAATTAACAGTTTTAACTGACTCTCTTTCAACAATTAAAGCACTTAGAAACTTACGAGAATGTAGTAGACCTGATATAGCAGAGGAGATTTTTCTGGCTACTACATACTTATATTCCAGAGGATGTTCAGTATTAATTGCTTGGATACCTTCACATGTTGGCATAGAAGGAAATGAAAAGGCAGATAAAGAAGCCAAGAAAGGTAGATCTGATAAAAATCTAATAAATGTAGCGATGAGTAAATCAGAAATTAAGAGCTTAATTAAAGATTTAATAACAGATCAATGGAAAGCAGAGTGGGATAAAAATCTGAAAGGAAGACATGCATATAAGATGTTCAGGGCTCCAACAAGAAAATGTCAGATATCTAGGGAACTGAAAATTCCCAGTAATAAGAAACTTCTCAGACTACAGCTAGGAAAAGGCTATTTCAGAATAGAAGAACCTTACTGTGCAGGATGTCTTCAAGACAATAATATAGAACATTTCTTGTTAAAATGTAAGAGGTATGACCAAATGAGAATACCAATATTGGATTATTTGCAGGCATCCAACTTACCTATAAATATAGAGGAGGTGTTGAGAATAGACAGACCTAGGGAACTGCATAATATAGTCAAACAATATTTAACACGAACACATGTTAATATATAGTGGCTGGGAATGTGAAAGTCTGATGCTGTTCTTACAATGCATGTGACTTTAAACAGATGAAAGTCAATTAAATATCTGGTAAAGTCTGTTATATAACTGGAAACACCAGGCCTTTACACCCCTCCACTTTAATATTATTCATGTTCATAGTTTCTTCTTGAATTTTTGTTTTTGTTTTTAACGTATAAGTCTAAGCACAATTGTGATTATCCCTATTTACAAATGTGATGACACTTTCTCATGTTGGCAGTTGTTCATATTATTTGGAATTAAAAACAATATATATCCTAATTATAACCCATCAGAGGTTGAACGGGATTTTTGTTTATTTTCAATAATTTAAAAAAAAATTTTAAAAAATATCCAATGTCATTATTTAGCGATTAATACATCATACTTATCTTGATTTGTTTGGGAGATGCAAAATATGTATGTTTGAAATACGTTAAATCGTTAGAAAACATCCACATAAGAGCAGTGATAACAAAGCACTTGAAGGTGAAGGACGTAGATCAGACATCCATGTATCAGAAACACAAAAGCGTCCCACTGTGAACACTAAAGAACTTATAGATCCAGCTACATTCACGGACACGTTAGACCTGGGCAATGCACTGAGTCGCTTGCTGGCATGGCTAGAACATAGAGAACACGTGTCCACTAAGGTAAAGATATGGCTGTTCCTCTTCTTAGTTCTCAACAGAGGTCCAATTATATCCATGAATATGATGGGGAAAAAAAGGAATACATCCCGAGCCTTTAATTGACATGCGAGTCTTTACAGACTCCTCAGATTCTGCAGTGAGCAGAATCTGATCATTACCAACACAAAGTTCCCCCATAAGCGCATACATGCATACACTAGGTGTGAACCAACAAAGAATGAGAAGTCAGTGATCGACTATGCCATTGTTAGGAGGAGCTCATTCAAATATGTCCGGGATGCTAGAGTCTGGAGGGGGCCAGAGATTGGAAGTGATCACTACCTGCTTACAATCAAAAGAACAACTGAAAGAGTTGCTCAGCCTAGGAACTGTCCAGCACCACGCAAGAAACCAAGTAAACGAACGGAAGAAATGAGCATTAAGACCTACAAGCTGAAAGAGCCAGAAATTAAGACCAGATATCAGGGGCTTATTGCTACAGCGGTGAGAAACACAGAAGAACAACCTGATGACTTGGAAACCCTGTGGCTTAAATTCAAGGACATCATAAAGACAGCTGCTGCAGAAGCATGTGGTGAAGTCCGACTTGGGAACAAGAGAAAGAGGACACCTTAGTGGACAGAGGAAGTCAAAGAGAAAATAAGATTAAAGAAAATGGCATGGAAACAATATTTAGGAGCTAAAAACACAGCAGGACAAATAGAGAAATATAGAGAATATGTGATACTCAGAACAGAAGCAAAGAACAAGGTGCTAGCAGCAAAACAGAAGTCCTGGGAAGAATTTGGAGAAAAGCTAGAAAAGGATGCGCAAGAAAACCAGAAATTGTTCTATAAGACCCTAAAGAACATGAGGAAGGAAAAACAATGCCCTCTTAAATTTATAAAGGACAAGCAAGGCAAATTGCTTACTGCCCCGAAGGAAGTAATGGAAAGATGGAAAGAATATTTCTCAGAACTCCTTGATGGTGAGCAAGGTAGAGCATCAGAAATGATAACCACTAGCACAGAAGAGGATACAAATGGTGATGAAGATGACATAAAGATGGAAGAACTGAAGGCAGCACTGGAGAAAATCAAGATGGGCAAAGCAGCAGGGCATGATGGTATAACACCAGAAATGGTTAAGTACATGGGAGCATCAGGCGACCTATTACTCCTAAGGGTCCTACAGGCAGCATGGTGCAACAAGGCCATACCAAAGGATTGGGAGATTGCCATTATAACACCGATTTTCAAAAAGGGTGACAATCGACAATGTGGAAACCACAGAGGCATATCCCTTCTCAGTGTCCCTGGTAAAATCTACTCTAGAATCCTAGAGCAGAGACTCCGATGCCTAGCTGAGCCACAATTGGATGAAGCCCAGTGCGGATTCCGAGCAAACCGAAGTACTCAAGACCTAATCTTCACACTCAGGCAGCTGAGTGAAAAGGCCCTTGAGTACAAGAGTGAGATCCATCTTTGTTTCATAGATCTGGAAAAGGCGTTTGACAGGGTCCCCTGGAGCGAACTTTGGGACTGTTTGGCAAGGAAGAACATTCCAGCACCTCTGATTCATGCTATACAGAGCTTCTACAAGTCTTGCAGAAATTATGTGAGGACAGCAAACTATAAGTCAGAAGAGTTCAGGACCACCACTGGTGTAAGACAAGGCGATATCCTGTCACCTTATCTTTTCATACTCCTCATGGACGATGTCATCAAGGCATGTAAGGAGAGAACAAGAAAGTATTCAGTGGGGTACTGGAAGATGAGACAGGTCTGTATTTCAGAGCTAGCATTTGCTGATGATGTTGTCCTGAATGCTAAATCAGAGACACATCTCCAATCCAACCTGCAAGTCTGGAAGGAAGAGCTGGAGAAGAGAGGGATGGTCATAAGCAGCTCTAAAACAAAATCCATGGTGATATCACGAGAAGAAAGAAAACATCAGATTAAGTTGGGAGAATAGGTCCTGGAGCAGGTCGACCACTTTAAATATCTCGGAGCTATTATAGACCGAAAGGGGGGCATCAAAGAAGAGTTGGCCACTCGAAAAGCAGCGGCTGGGAGACTTTATCAGGCCATAAATCGAGGATTCCTCAGCAAGAAAGAGGTTGGTAAGAAAACGAAGATGGCTGTATACCGCTCCACCTATGTCCCAGTCTTGACATATGGATGCGAGTCATGGGCAATGACTACAACCCACAAAAGCCAGATTCAAACCTCAGAAATGAGGTATCTGAGGAAGGTGGTTGAAGTAACAAGAAGAGACATGGTCCGCAACCAGACGATACGTCAAGGCCTAAAATCCCACCCGCTGCAGACCCAAATAGAACAGTCCCGACTAAGATGGTTTGGCCATGTCTGCAGAATGGGAGAAGATCGGCTACCACGACAAGCATGGGAAACAAAGAGCCAGGGATCCAGACCTCCAGGACGACCCAGAGTCCGCTGGGAGGACAATATTAGACAATCTTTGAAGGACCGAGGACTAGAATGGAACCAAGCCAGGAAAAAGACAGCCGATAGGATAGTCTGGCGCTCTCTCTTCCAAACCTCTACACCTCACGGTAGAAGAGGAACGACTAAGTAAGTAAGTAAGTCTTTACAGTCGAAAAGTTCACCCATAAGAAATTTAATTTCAGGCTTAGTTTATCTTGTAAACCAATCACCACTGTATGATGTTTTGATTCGTATCACCCACTTACGCGTCTATTATCATTTGTAAAGGGCTGTTTATTTGAAATAGATCTTCTTCTTCTTCTTTCGTTCGCTTGAACTATATTGTCTATATCTGCAATGTTGTTTCTTGTATAAACTTCACTGTCTTTTGTAGTTCATACAGGGGTCCATATAGTTTTGCTTCCAGTGTTGTTTCTCTGGGCCAGTGGGTTTGCCTCAATATATCATATTCGGGGCAATCTTGCAGTACGTGCTCCGCTGTCTGGGGTGCCTGTCCACATGTACACATGGCTGAATTGCCAATCTTGAATTTTGTATACATGTGGCTGCGGAGGCGGTTGTGTCCTGTTTTGAAATAGATCAATAAACAACCTTAGATAATAGATGTGCAGATGATACAGTTTTGTAAGCTAAAAGTGATCAGGAATTATAATAACTTGTGAAACAAGTAAACAGCATAAGTCGTGAATATGTACTGGACACTGACATTGAGAAGACAAAAGCTATGATAATTAGCAAAACAAACTATAAGCCAACACTAAAGATAAAAATAAATGGAAAATTTCTGGACCAACTTAAGAGGTTCTCATATCTTGGTCATATGATAGCAGAAAACAGCTGATATGAAACAGAAATCAGAAGGAGAATAGGAATGGCCAAAGCTACATTCAACAGCATGAGACAAATACTAACAATCTAAACAATTAGCTTACAAATTAAAACTGAGAACTATGAAATATCATATATATTCTTCATGAACAAATGTCGTAAAAAACAATGGTCAATTAAATTGGAAGAAAGAAAAGAGGCCCTTGAGATGTGGATGTCTAGACGATTGGAAATGAGAATAAATCAAATAAAGAAGTCCTAGAAAACCTAGGAATGCAAAGAGAAATAATGAAAGAGGTTAAAATCAGACAGCTAACATATTTTGGTCAATTGAAAATACATAACACATTGCTAACGACCATAATGGCATGCTGAGCTGAAGGCAGACGTGCAAGACGAAGGCAGCGGTATAAATGGGAAGATAAATTCAAGAGATGGACAGGAAACAGCTATCAAGGCAAGAGATGGAAGACGCCGAAGATCCATTGCTGTTGACCTTCGTGTGCAGATGGCAGCTGGTGAAGATGATGATAATAGACAAGTGGTGACTTTGACAGTGTTAAAAAACGCGGCATTATGGGAGATAACAAAAACTTTGAGCACGTTAGTATTCTCAAGGGAAGTAAAAAAAAAAAGTTTTAATTAACCATGGGAAATAAAAGTAACAAAAAAATGTAATTACATTTATATTATAAAACTTGTAAAAATTGTTCATTTCTTACTAAAAAATTAAAAATGTTTAAACAAAAAGTAAATATTATGTATTATATAAGATTAAAAGTTTAAAATTTTGTTTTAATAAAAATAAAGACATAAAAATATTAGCTAGTTAAATTTTTTCAGCCAGTCTTAAGTTTTAGTATTAGAACTAGTCTTGCAGCTTACAGTTTTCATCAACACAACCAAAAGTCAAATTTAGTCATCCATTTAAATTTATTTTTAAATGGTAATTTATTTTTTTAGCTCGGCTTTAAAAGCCGACACAACAAAAATTGTTTAAAAAGTAACTAATAATTTTCATTTCTAGTTTTTTTTTTTTTTGTAGGTCAGGCATACAGAACCAGTGTTGCCACAGCTGGGTATTTTAACTAGATCTGGGTATTTTGGCTTCCGTCTGGGTATTATTTTTTTCAAAATCTGCATTAATCTGGGTATATTTGACAATTGGCATTTACAATGTTTGTATATTCTGTGCACTGAGCATTATATTTATCATCATCTCATCTCAGCCCGTAACCCGTCATGGGTCGTAGGGGTGCCATGGTGGAAGCATCAGCAGACAGGGTCCTCCACTGCTCTCTATCCTCAGCAATGCGTACAAGTGTGGAAAAACCGTGTCCTGCCCATTCTTTGATGTTATCAGCCCAGGATTTTCTCTGCCTTCCTCTTCTCCGTTTACCTTCGACTGTTCCCTGAAGGATCGTTTTCGAAAGGGAGTCATGACGAGTTACATGCCCAAACCAGGCAAGCTTTCGACGTTTCACTGTTGACAAAAGTGGTTCTTGGTGGCCTGCATAGGTGTTTATCTTCTCTCTAACATAGACATTTGTTTTGTGCTCTTTATAGCAAATGCGCAAAATTCTTCTATAACATTATGCTCGAAAGCCTGAATCCTTCGCTCCGTATCTGCAGTGAGTGTCCAGCTCTCACACCCATACAAGAGAATAGATAATACAAGTGATTTGTATAATTTGATCTTCACAGGAAAACTGATGTTACTTTTCCAGATCACATTCAACCTTGTCATGGCAGCTGAGGCCATCTCAAGTCTTGTCTTGATTTCTTTAATTGATCTTCCATCACTGCATATAGTGGACACCCGAGGATATTTAAAGTGTTAACTTCTTCTAACGTTTGCCCATTTAACGAAAATGTTGGTCGGAACATGTTTCTTATGGCTATTCACCAATATCTTGCTTTTTTTCTATATTAATTTCCATCCCATACGTTCTTGTTACTTTCTCCAGTCTAGAGGTAAGGTCTTGAAGTTCTGATTCTGATCCAGCTATCAGATCAATATCATCAGCAAAACGTAGGTTGCACAGAGGTCGGCCTCCAATCGATATGGTTGATTTATAATCGTAGAGAGCCTCTTGCATAATATGTTCTAGATAAATGTTAAAGAGCAAGGGGACAGGATACATTCCTGCCGAACTCCTACAGTTGTTTTGAAAAAATTCTCCAATGTCGTTGCTTGCAAAAACAGCACTGCTTGCGTCCTTGTATAGTGCTTCAATGATATCTATGATGTTGGTATCAAAATTGAAGAACTCATTACTTGCCATAAGCAAGATGGGCAATGCAGACTCGATCGAATGGTATTTTGTGAAATCGATGGTTAAGTTATGGTATAAATCGACCTGTTATGTTGGAGATGTTTTTCGATAAGTAATCTAATATTGAAGATTTGTTCTGAGGTACTTCTTTTTGGTCTAAAGCCAGCCTGTTCCTCTGACAAGATTTCTTCTGATTTCTGTTTTATTCTGTTCAAAAGTATCCTTAACATCACCTTACTTGGATGACTAATAAGGCTAATGGTTCTGTAGTTCTTGCACATTTTTAGATTTCCTTTCTTTGGAAGCGGTATTACTAATGACTGCGTCCATTCTTTTGGCCATTTTTTTGTACTCCATATCTTCTGGCAAATTGTTGTCATGTTTTTTACTATATCTGGTCCTCCATATTTCAAGAGCTCTGCTGGGATATTATCCACACCCGGTGACTTCCCTCCTTTCATCGAACATATAGCCTCTTCCACTTCTTCCCGTAATATTGCTGCATTTCAGAGTTCCCTGTTTTCGCACTAAGTAATGTTGTTTAATATGCCTACCACTAGTGTCAAGGTTTACAGTTATATAATTCTTTACAATATTCTGTCCATCTTCTCATTACAGCTGTTCAAGGCATTGAGCAGAGCCCCATTGAAATCTCTATGACAGTTACCCTGGGCTGTTGGGGTTTTGATAGTTTTCTTAATGTGTCAAAAGCTGCCTTGCTGTTACCTTTTATTAGCCCCGTATTAATGGACTCACATTGATCAGCTACCCATTTTTCTTTGGCCTGTTTCATTTTCTTCCTAATATTTTTATTCACCATACTGTATTGCCATGCTGCTTCAGGAACCTCTTTCTTAACCTTTTTCATTTTTCTGGAAGGAAGAGCTGGAACTTCAGAGGGATGGTCATAAGCAGCTGTAAAAAAACAAAATCCATGGTTTGATTACTTTCTTTTAAAGTAAAACTGTTCTGATTAAATGAGCAGAACATGTTCTCTGTGATTGCAGTCGACCAATTTAAATACCTCCAAAAAGTATAGAGCCGAAAGGGAGGCATCCAACAGTTGGCCACTCAAAATTCAACCGCGATTTTTCAGGATCTTTCGAGATTCCTGTCTAGAAAGAATTGGTAACTGAGAACAAGTTTTGCTTATACCGCTCTTTTTAAGTTTAAGCTTGAGCGTCATCAGTACCATGTCGTGATCACTACCAATGTCGGCGCCAGGAAAAGTCCTAGTCTTGGCTTTATTAATACTGGACTTGAATCTTTTGGATACAAGAATAAAATCAATTTGGCCATGTATCTCAGTTTTTGGGGCATGCCACGTTGTTCTTCTTGATAACTTATGAGGAAATAGTGTATTTGCAATGGTTAGTTTATAGTTGCTGGCAAATTCTAGTAGCCTTAGTCCTCGATCGTTAGTTTCACCTGTCCCAAATCTCCCCACTGTACCAGCCCAGTGACCGTATGCATCTGGCCCTATTTTAGCATTCCAATCACCTAACACGATGAGAAGATCTTTCTTTGGAATTAATATTTATATTATAATTAAATGTAAAAAATTATGTGCTTTATATTTTTTTATTCCACTTAAATTTAATTCTTGTTTTTAACCACATCAATGACATTGTTTTTTACTCGTAGCAGTAGTTGTTGTTATTGTAGTAGCAGTGGCAGTAGTTGTTGTTATTGTAGTAGCAGTGGCAGTAGTTGTTGTTATTGTAGTAGCAGTAGTTGTTGTTATTGTAGTAGCAGTGGCAGTAGTTGTTGTTATTGTAGTAGCAGTAGCAGTAGTTGTTGTTATTGTAGTAGCAGTGGCAGTAGTTGTTGTTATTGTAGTAGCAGTGGCAGTAGTTGTTGTTATTGTAGTAGCAGTGGCAGTAGTTGTTGTTATTGTAGTAGCAGTGGCAGTAGTTGTTGTTATTGTAGTAGCAGTGGCAGTAGTTGTTGTTATTGTAGTAGTAGTTGTTGTTGTTAATATTGTAGTATTTGTTGTTGTTGGTGTTATTGTAGTAGTTATCAGCTATCTATTTCCTGTTATTCTGTTAATGGCTGTCATCTACAATACTCAGTCATTTTTGCGATGTGTTTGAAAGTATTCCTTTTAAATTTTAGACTTGAGCTGATAAACAGCATATTGTTGTTTTGTCAAAAAATAATTAAAATTAAGATTATAAAATGAGCGATGATGAAGGTACGCTAGGTAGTTGTAGCAGCATGACGACACACACGCAACCGCGTAAAAATGTGAAGCCATGGTATCAGCAGGCTTTTTGTGAGGAATGGTTAACAGACAGCAAACTGAAGGATTAGATAAAGCCGGACTCTGGCAATCGCTATGCTGCGATTTGTACGGTCTGTTCCTGTACATTAACTAATGCCAACAAAACAGCTTTATTGGCACATAAAAGCACACAGAAGCACAAGAAAAGCTCCGAAGCCAAAAGCAAAACTCTGAACATTAACAAGTTTTTCATCAAACCAAAAGAGCCCTGTCTCCAAGACAAAATTGCTAAAGCGGAGATACTGTTGTCGGCTTTCATGGCAGAACATAATACTCCGTTTTCGCAAGCTGATAAATTGATTGAATGTTGCAAGCAGATGTTTCCAGACAGCACAATTGCTAAAACAAAATGTCACTGAAGCGCACCAAGGCTGCCTATGTGATGCAGTACGGGATTGATCATTTTGAGTGGCTTGAAGTTATAAACATTTGCAGAGATCATAAATTCCACGTTGTCAATTCATGCATATGATCTTGACGAAGGGGAAGTTGTTGACATGGATGCCGAGTCGCTGACAAGTGACAATTTTCCCCAGTAACAAGTTACAACTAACATTGTATATTTGATTTGAGGAACATGTTGTTAATGTAAATACTGTAAGTATGTTACTGTTAAAGTATGTTATTTTCAAGAGTTTATATTCTTCTTCTTCTTCTTCTTCTTTCTTTGATCCTTAGCCGCCGACCGTCAAAGCAGTCAGTGGCCATCACGCCTAGTGGCGTCTTGCAATAAGGCAAACAAAAAATGCCGTTGATTCGAAATTTGCTCGGTGTAAACAGACGGCGGCCATCCTTCGTACAGTGCCCCAACTCTGGTTCATTCTTTTATTGGGGTGTTAATAAAATCATTTTTATATAATTGTGAATTTTCGGTAATAAAAAAATAAAATAAAAATGAAGAAATAAATAAAAATTGGTAGCACACAGATTATTTGTGCTAAAGTTGCACTAAAAGATTGTGTAAGCATCGTCTATCCTGTGTATTTGAGGCATAAAATAATATGGGTATTTCTGGGTTTTTTTTAAGACGAAAATCTGGGTTTATCTCTAGAACTTGAGTGGCAACCTTGGGCATAACCTATTGCCCGTGATGGAAAGACACTCGAAACTGGGTTAGGATTAGGCTAGTCATTAGACCGCGGTTAGTTTGTAGGCCTAATTAGAGGAAGCGACACGTCGAACACAGCGATAGCCACTTGTGCAATATGGTGGAAACCTGTGTCTTCAACAGAGCCCATAAATACGAATTATTGCTGTTAACATAGAGAAACAACACAGTATCAACTTAACGCATATTCCTCCCAGGAATCCTTTGTTAATGGTATGTAGGCCCTATGTAGATCTTTTTAGGCCTTCTGACAAAGCTCACTACACAGTCAGCATTTACTTACATAGTCGATCCCCTTCTACCGTGAGGTGTAGAGGTAGTCAGCATTTACACGCAGTGCAATTTCTCCACATGAACTGGTCTGTGCAATGACGCAGCTGCCCTGTCATGGCAAGCAACTGGTTCTCTTTGGTGTATGCACCTTAAGTAAGCCTACCAGCAATGGAGCACTTGTAGTTCCCAGCACAATATATTTCTATTTTACTATCAGCACATCTATACTTGTGCTTTACACCACCACTTTAAAAATGCACATTTATTGGATCTTCATGCTGCCCATGAACTCTGCAAATCCACATGAAGCTATCACTGCCTTGTTTGAATTCAGTCAGACTCATGCTTGTCTTATGCCATGGACATTCATGAAGATCTGAAATGAAAGCCCTCCATGATACTGAAATGCAAGAACACACACTTTTCTCCATTTTGCAGCAACATAAGAAAAACGTGCCAAATCAAACAGCTCTCTAATTGTAGACACCATAGCACATGCAGATAAACAGCTTACTATCAATCAGTGCCCCAGATTCTAATTCAACCGCCAGCTAATGTCTACTGTTCTATCATTCCATAACTAGTAATGAAACGGCAGAGCTGATAGAGAACTGTATATAGCTAGAAGCAACATGACACACTTATCGATAGCCTCATGTCCAACTTGGTGACCTGTGTCTACTTTTCTTAAAAGCTACAGAAAACAGTTGTCAAAAAAGCCAAAATAGAGAGAGAGAGATTCACTTGAACTTGAAAATATTAGGCTGAGAGACAATATTGCACCAAAATAGGTACACGATTGGAGCTGTTTAAAAATCTACACACATGAAATTTTTAAAACTGTTAATGTTATTTATTGGTTGAAATGAAGCATAGTGGGCCATTGTTTGATACAGCTTTAAAAAAGAATTCAGAGATGTAGCAGTTAGGGTTAAGTTTAGGTATCCTAAACCATAACCTTAAACCTAATCCCTAACGACGTTGGTGACTTACTAGCATGACATCGAAGAACACAGCCCACTCTTCATTTCAACCATCAGCTTATTTATGTTATTACTGTTAATTACTTGACTGGTTTTATAATTCAGAGGTTTTCAATTTTACTAACATAAACTTTTCTAATCAGTATTTACTTTATTCTTGTAAATTTTCAAATGAATGAACGTCCCTATTTTTCTCTTGGAGAAGTTTGGGAACACCACTGTTGCTCTCTAACACACACCACATCTCCACCACCGTCCCCTTATGCAGGACGTATCTCATATGCTGTTGCTGGGGTAGGTTTTGTAACACTTTGTTTTACATCTTGAGGTTGTAACATGAATAAGCCAATCCATAACCACAGGGGGTCATTTTGGCTAAGAAGTATGGTGTCTGCCTCTAATTCTAAAGATAGCGTGGTTGCTGCCAGTACATGGAATATGCTTACTTACTTATTCGTTCATCTTCTACTGTGAGGTGTAGAGGTTTGTAAGAGAGAGCACCATACTATTCTATGGGCTGTCTTCCTCCTGGCTTAGTTCCATTCTAGTCCTCTGTCCTTCAAAGATTGTCTAATGTTGTCCTCCCAGCAGACTTTGGGCCGTAAGGAGGCAGCCCCTCCACCATGCAAAGGCACAACAGGCCAATCACCTGTTTGTCTTAAAAACCTGATTACACAGGGAATATAATTGATGGAAATTTGTTCAGAACCTGTGGTTCCTAATGATGTCATACTCCCCCCGACCTCCTGGGTAGTGGGATTGGATGTCTCGCCTTCTTGGATAAGGGCAAAAAAATAGTAGGTCCTGTGTGCAAGTTGCGCACGTTAAAAATCCTTCAGCAGTTGGAAATCTTAAAGAGTAAGCCATGCAGCCGCTGCCCTGGCAAAATTTTAAAATTAGGAAACCTTCCCAGCACAAAAATGTTTATAGAATGTGTGATTCCTGTATACACAGATTTGGATCCTCATCGGTGCTACGGAGTTTGAGCACTGGGCTGAGATCCTCCTTGTGTGATCTAACCACACCTAATTTGCCCCTTACAACATGCCAGGTCGGAGCAGTACCCCTGTTCTCTCTTAGTCTCCCCAGGAAAAACAGGATATTTATTTTGTAATGTGCTATTTTTTTTAAATTTCAGTAGCGGACGAGTCTTAACTGAAGCAACTTGGATATACCGTTCAATGAGTGGTGAACCAGTTAACAAAAAAACTTGCAGCATGTTGAAGATTGGAACTCATGATGGGAAGTTCCACTGTGATGAAGTTCTTGCCTGTTTTCTACTGAAGCAGCTGGACAAGTTTAAAAATGCAGAGATTATTAGGTACCTGTCTTGTATGTTTATGCAAATACTATTAATCATGATAACAGTTTTTATATTGAAGTAGTGTTACCCATAGCATCTTCTTCTTCTTGGATCGTTAGCCCCTAACTGACAAAGCAGTCAGTGGCCATCTGGCCTAGTGGCGTCTTGTAGGGCAGCAACAAACTGACCCCATTTTGCTCAGTCGGTAGCCATCCTTTGTGCCGTGCCTCAACTCTGGTTCATGCTTTGCATCTCAGCCTCCACTGTTCTCTGCAAGGCTGTCTTTGAGCTGCCTTTCTTTCGCTGACTTTATGGGGTCCATAGCATAGCTGTTCAGGTGATGGTTTCAGGGTCCCTTCTGAGGACATGACCAACCCAGTTCCAGCATCTGCCTGCAATGATGGTGTGCATGCCTTTTTTGACTGCATCGTGTAAGCAGTTCCTGTTACCAATAGCATAGCGTTGGCATAAATAAAGAAGACATGTAAAGACTTTAAGCTGATTGAACATGATATGAGGACTTGGAATGCATCACTTGAAGGAGCTGATTGAGCATGATATGAGGACTTGGAATGCATCACTTGAAGGAGCTGATTGAGCATGATATGAGGACTTGGAATGCATCACTTGAAGGCCTGTGCTCCTTGGGATACTGAATGGTGATGTTGATAGTGTTGGCAGGATTAGATCAAGTGCCATCTCCACATCTCAGCTTCTACGTATCCAACATTTTCTGTCTCTTGCCTTGACGGTGCACTCGGATAGATTATTTCATGTCCATCTCTTGATGTTATCTCCCCACTCTGATAGATTATTTCATGTCCATCTCTTGATGTTATCTCCCCACTCTGATAGATTATTTCATGTCCATCTCTTGATGTTATCTCCCCACTCTGATAGATTATTTCATGTCCATCTCTTGATGTTATCTCCCCACTCTCAGCACTTTCATTGTCTTGCCCATTTGCCTTCACTCTTCCTTCTGTTAATGTTTTCAATAAAATAGTATGTCTGTTTTAGTTTGCTTATGTCACAGTTTTCAAGAAAATGGTGTGTCTGTTATAGTTTGCTTGTCACAGTTTTCAAGAAAATGGTGTGTCTGTTATAGTTTGCTTGTCACAGTTTTCAACTAAAAAAACAAAAATTTGTATGTGAAGCAATCCACTTTCTTGGGGATGTTATCAGAAGAAGAAAGCTGGAATATATTGTGACAACGGGAACGATTGAGGAGAAAAGAGAGAAAGGAAGACAAAGAGAGAAGATACTGGACAGTTTCTTGTTCTTCTTCGTACACTCTCTGACGTCTGCTTGAATGTTTTCAAAGAAAGCAGTAGTCAGCTCCGTAAAGCTTTTCCACGATTAGTACTGGTGTCAGCCATATGTGCTTTCTCTGTTCCTCATATGTTGGGCAACTTTGAAGCAGACGTTCAGCAGTCATTTTATCTATGCCACAGTTACACTGATCGGTAGTTCCTATCTTTAGCTTGTTGAATAGATGGTATCCCAATCTGTTGTGGCCAGTGCAGAGTCTTAAGATTACCACTTGTTCTCTTCTGTTGAGCTGGTAGTATACATCATTTTGTGTGTAACCTGGATGCTCTAAATCCCATTTGTATCTGATTCTGATAAAACTCTTTGCCTCCTCGAAAGTTATGCTTGCATCAGGCTGAGGTAGCTTTCTGCTTTCCTTTGCCAGTCTGTCAGCCTCTTCATTGCTGGTGATGTTACAGTGAGATGGGATCCATTGAATCACAACACTTTTGAATCGTTGACATAGTTTGTGGAGCACTATTCTGAGGTCATCCAGTTCTGCATTTTGACATCATGGCATAGAAAGAAATCAACAGCAGAATTAATAAATAGTACTGGTTACTGGAAGTTGTGGAACGAACGAACAAACAAACTTTATTTTCAAAGGGTTAAGAATTGGGCACATAGGCCCATCTGACATTCTGCCCTTCCTCTCTCTCTCTCTCTCTCTCTCTCTCTCTCTCTCTCTCTCTCTCTCTCTCTCTCTCTCTCTCTCTCTCTCTCTCTCTCTCTCATCATGTGGAGAGATATGAAGACCAGGTGTGGTGCTTGAAGAAGAAAAATAATTTGTCTCATTTGTAATAAGAATTATTGTGTTTTTAATGCACTTATTTGAACATCACTTCATGTTTTTAGCTGCATTTTTTTCTTGGATTATCTTGTGTGTGTGTTTACAGAACAAGGAACCCTGTCCTGCTAGATACTTGCGACATTGTTGTAGATGTTGGTGGGGTCTATGATCCAAGCAAACACAGATATGATCATCATCAAAGGTATGTTTTCTCTTGGCACAGCGCTGTTCCACTTCAGCATTGTATAATTAGTCATATGTGGATCAGATAATCTTCCATTAAAGCAGTTCTGTATTACTCACTTGTGAAGCAAATAATCTGCCTGTAAAACAATTTTACGGTTAAATACTTGTTTATGCATTACACTTGCGAATGAATGTTAATAGTGATTACTTATTATTAAAGTTAAGAATGTTTTAATTTGAAAACACTTTCAGAATTGTATAATTGCATGGCAGAAATGTATAAAAGCAATAATGCCTATTTCTTTACCCTGATGAAATGAAGATTTCATTCTTTCGTTTGAATGCGCCCATAGATTTTTATTTATTTATTTTTTGCCAGACTCCAACATAAACAGTACAACTTTTAAGCTTTGTCTGTAACCAAGGCTCCCCATCTCTGATTGAAATAGTCATGGGCCTCAGGGCTGCAACCTCATCCATTTTCAATGGGCCTAGATGTAGATTCATGTCATATGAGATCATTAGGGAAAATGACCAATAGTCCTTGTTATGTCTGGAGGTGCTAATGACAGAGACAATAATTCTGCATCAAACCATCAGTGACCCACCTCTGTAATTTTATTTCAGGAGTTTTAATGAGAGCATGCAAAGTTTAAAGCCTGGAAAGAAGTGGGTGACCAAACTATCCAGTGCAGGTCTTGTGTATCTTCATTTTGGAACTGACATAATTGCCAGCGTGTTGAAAATTCAACCAGATGATTCCAAAATATACACAATTTATGACAAGGTTTATGAAAACTTCATTGAAGAAATCGATGCCATTGACAACGGAATAAATCAGACAGACTCAGAGCTAAGGTAACTGTCTTATATTGTCACTGACATATATGAGTGCCCACAAAATAAAATTTTGGCGGCTGGCCCAAACACTTTACTTACCAAGCAAAACTAGCCAACAGATATTGACATTTAGATTTGTAATAAAAAGCATTTTATTTGTAAAATAGTTTTGTCTCATTTATCTTATCTAAGCATTTATGATGTTTATCCTGGTAAAGGAAAGTGGATTTTGATTTATATTCTGCTGTTCCAGTTTTTCATAAATAAATGCAGTTAGATAGCATTCAATAGTGGTAGAATGAATGACAGTATTAAATTCAGAAGCAAAAACAACCAACTTATTGCCATCACTTGTACCCTTGGTAAATGTTTAATTCGGAAGTTCTTAAGTAACAGGTGCAAGTCTGCTGCTGAATTATAAGTGTCAATGCTCTTGAAACCTCAGGAACTGAGAGTTCAGTATTGGCATACAGGCATACCTTGCTTTATTGCGTTTCGCAGATATTGCGCTTTTCCCCCAAAATATTCATGTTCATTTATTAGAATGTGCCTTCCTCTTTCGATAGATTTTGGCAAAAAGATTACAATTCGCTGAAGGCTCAGATGATAAAGATTAGCATTTTTTTTAGCAACAAAGTATTTTAAATTTTACAGTACACTGTTTTTAGACCTAGCGCTATTGCGCACTTAATAGACATAGTGTAAACATGATTTTAGGCTTTTATATGCACTGGGAAGCCAAATTTAATGGGTGTGACCCGCTTTATTGCGATAGTCTGGAATCGAACCCGCAATAACTCAGAGGTATGCCTGTATTTACATCATTCTGTAGTTTTCTATTGTGTGAACTGTTTTCCTAGGGCACCAAATAACCTGTCTGTATGTATCAGGCTAGCAACCTCATTGTGTAAAAAAAATTGCTACAGAAATCAGCAGAGAAAGTGCCGTGTGACCCATTTCTTCATATGAAGCCACACAAAAAAATAAAAGTGAAATGAGAATTGTTTCATTATCTCTTCATCTACTTGTAACGAACATAAAGATATGGGAAACTTCTGGAACTCATTCATGTTTTGAATTCTTGGGGAAGCAGAAAGTAAAATGCTTCTGCCTTGAGATTCTGTATACAATTACGGTCTGAAAAGAGTAGCTTATGATTATTCATTCTGTCATTATTGTTATTGTTAATCAGAATCGACCTCACTGCACTCTGGGCAAACCTATAGGTGCTCAGTCTCCCTCAGCAAATGTCGAAGAGTATGAATGCTAATTGTACCTGGAGCACGCTGGTTGTACATACGACGGATGCATCCTCTCTCACGTCCATTTCTGCTAGTCCCACGTTTTATGCCAAACTCCAACAGTCTCAGCCTTGTTGATTCATCCACTGCGGTGTCATTATCCAGCAGGCGATCATTAATAGCCCTTAGTATCTCTCCCTTATCCATGTCCAGTGTAGGGTGCTCTCGAGGCCAGTTTGTCAGCTCTCTCATTGCCACGTACCCCTGCATGACCATGACAGTAGATCCACACCAGTTCTTGAAGACTTGAGGATTCTATTGATGTTTTCCATTCCTGCCGCAGCCGTTCATTCTGAACTTTCCGAAGCGTGGCTTGAGAGTGTGACAATATAACTGCCCTGGTTGATGGAGTTTCAGACAGCCACTTCAGTGCTGCAGTAACTGCCTCTACTTCCATTCTCACGCTGAAGGTTGTTGTCATGTAGGCTCGACTGTTCAGAGAAGCCCCATCCTGATTTCTCACCATGCACTACAGACCCATCAGTGTACACAATGGCATCATCATTCCCAGCATGATCACTTATCTGCTGATTAATCTCCAGCTCTGCTTTTCCATTGCCCCAAGATCTGCACTCTCTGCCAAGGCTAATGTTCACTTGCTGGTAGTTTATCCAGTTCTCTCCTGACTCACTCCACTCTTCCCCTTTGGATACATTTTCAACCCTGGTCACCTGACCAATCGTAATCTCTACCTGTGCCATCGATGACATCCCCCTCTTGATTCTTGCTCCTTTTGTCAGTGGTTACCCGCTTATAGGCTTTTGCCTGGGCCATCGAATATCTGGATCTAATCGACAGCAATCCGAGCATGTATCTCATTGTCACAGTAGGGGTATCACGCGTACAGCCCAAAGCTAGTCGCATCCCTTCATTTTGAATGCATTCTAGTCGTTCACATTGTGACACTGACTGTGAGTATTCCTAGCCCGTACTCGATTACTGAAATCACGAGTTGATGATACAGGAGAAACAAAAATCTCTGTTCCAAGCGCGCAGCAGCCATTGGTTTTTAAGGCTGCCAGTCCTCGCTTGCACTTCTGTATGATCAGTTCGACATGGTACTTGAACGATAGCCCACGATCAAATGTTACTCCCACATACTTCAGCCTGTCTTGCCTTTCAATGTTCTGCCCACTGAAAGTGATATTTGGAAGGTCTGCTTTCACTATGGAGTTGTTGAAAGAGCACCACATCACACAGGCCTTGTTGGGGTTGACCTTTGATCTGCTTTCCTCACACCACTTAAAAACCGCCTGTAGTATTGTATGAACAAATTCTGCTGAATTTGTTCATACAATACCGTTGAACATCTTCATAATGTTTGACTACAACAATAGTCACAGAAAACAGTTAATATGATCCTTGCAAGTTAACCCATCAAGAAATAGTGACAAAGAACTATGGTGTGCAATTTCTGTCTCATGTTATGAAAACAGCACCATTTCTCCTGTATTCAGTTTCTTTTTTTCCATTTCCTTCCACCTTTCACTCCTGCCAAGGAAATAAGCCAGTCAATACACACAGACAGTTGGAAACTAATATTTAAAAAAAAAACATTTATAAGTGGCAGTATGTGTTTCAGTTTTTATAAGGCGGATTAAGGAATTATAACACTTTTTAAATAAAAAAACCTCTAACCAGGCACAGAATGTTTACTAGGAAGACAAACTTTTTAAAACTAAACCACCGATATGCCATATATTTTAATAATTCTTTCTATCAGTTTGCGTTGGCTTCATTGCAAACAAAACGGGAAAAATCGTTACATAATTTTTTACGAAGAACTTATGTAGCTAGAAAAGAGAAGGGAAGTTTGGTTTTTAAAAAGGTGGTGTGATCCAACTAATGTAGACAATGAAAGAAAGAATTGTTCATAATAAAGTTTGTGACTATTTGTGAAGAACTAAAGTTTGTGACTATTTGTGAAGAACTAAAGTTTGTGACTATTTGTGAAGAACTAAAGTTTGTGACTTTGTGAAGAACTAAAGTTTGTGACTATTTGTGAAGAACTAAAGTTTGTGACTATTTGTGAAGAACTAAAGTTTGTGACTTTTTGTGAAGAACTAAATTTCTGACATTCCAGTTTTCATCCATAGGTATAGAATAACAACAAATCTCAGCAGTCGTGTTAATGGACTCAACCCAAAATGGAACGACAAAGGAGTTGATGAAATGGTGAGTATAGACATTCATATTTCACTAAGAAGTGGTCAGTGCAATGGTGAGTATTGACAGGTCATCTGATAAAAGAGAAGACAGCACAGAATAACTACAATGGAAAAAAATATTGCTGAAACACTGTGCTGTATCTACTTACTTGCTTACTTAGTCGTTTGTTTTCTACCGTAGGGTGTAGAGGTTTGCCAGAAAGGGCGCTATACTATCCTATCGGCCGTCTTCCTCCTGGTCTGGTTCCAGCCTAGTCCTCGGTCCTTCAGAGATTGTCTAATGTTGTCCTCCCAGCGTCATCCTGGAGGTCTGGATCACTAGCTCTTAGTTTCCCATACTTATCGTGGTAGCTGATCTTCTCCCATTCTGCAGACATGGCCAAACCATCTTAGTTTGGACTGTTCAACTTGGGTCTGCAGGGGCTGGGTTTTGAGACATTGCCATATCGTCAGGTTGTGTACCATGTCCCTTCTTGTTACTTGAACCTCCTTCCTCAGATACCTCATTTCTGTGGTTTGGAGCTTGCTTTTGTGGGTTGTAGTCATTGTCCATGACTCGCATCCTTAAGTCAAGACTGAAACATAGGTGGAGCAGTATACAGCCATCTTCATCCTCTTGCCAACTTCTTTTGTGCTGAGGAATCCTCGATTTATGGCCTGAAAAAATCTTCTTTGATACCTCCCTTCCAGTCTATAACAGCTTGACGGTATTAAAAATGGTTGACCTGTTCTCCCAGCATAATCTTATATCTTCTTTCCTCTTATGATATCACCATGGTTTTTGTTTTGGAGCTGCTGATGACTATCCCTCTCTTCTCCAGCTCTTCCCTCCAGACTTACAGGTTGGATTGAAAATGTGCATTTGATTTAGCGATCAGGGCAACATCATCGGCAAATGCCAGCTCTGAAATACAAACCTGTCTCATCTTCCAGTACACCACTGTGCTGCATGAAGAAAGTAAAGGGATTGACAGTCAAGTCAGATATGTCCTATATTTTTGTCTGACCATCATAATATGTAAATATATTAAACACCGCAACAAAATCTGGCTTTTTACAAATGATGTACATCAAAACATTAAAATGATAAGAAAGGTTTTTTTTTTTTTTTTTAAAGAAATACTGAAATCTGTAAATGTGCTGAGAGATTATCTCTGTTTAATAAGGGCATGTCTAGAATGTCAGATTCTGAGAAAATCTGCACTTTTAGTTGGGGTCTTTCGTGGAAACAGTAGCAAAAAAAACTAGGGATGAAAACATAATTAATGAGAGTAGACACATAAAATATTTACAATATAAAAAAGACTTAAGGTCAGTTGGATTGTTATCTCTTTATTTTGTATGTACAGACACCTGCTTTGAAGAAAACATGGGCTAGGAATAATGATTTTTCTTGTTATAACAAATGCTCACTCAGGCATGTCATCATACAAGTCAATGAATATGAGGTTGTATATGAGGCTGGCAACCTCACAGTGTAAAACTAATTGCCACAGCTGCTAGAGTATGTGATTGCGCTTGGCGCAGGCTTCTAAATAATGATGATGAAGTGACAAATAAAAACCACATGGCAGAGACCTTGTAGACCACGATGACAAGCATGAACCAGAGTTGTGGCACCACGCAAAGGATGGCTACCGACCAAGAGCGGGTTTATTGCTGCACTACAAGACCCAGTATGTGTGATATCAGTGATTTCTTCGTCAGTCAGCAACTAAGGATCCAAAAAGAAAAAACAAAGTGAGAAATGACCATGGTGTGGTTTTAGAATCAGCAGAATCAATGCTATCTCAGAGAGTGACTATGAGGTTGTGCATGGAGCTAGCAACCTCATCAGTAAAACAGGCTGCTACATAGGCCACTACTATAACAGCTCATGAAACGCTTTCATATAGGCTTCATGCAAGTAGGTGTTCTGTGTGGTTGTAGTGGGTTTGATGGTATTGTATGATGGTGATATTACTAAATGTAATGTATGAGGCCAGCTGTGAAGGCTCCTGAGATAAAATGTAGTTGTGAATTGTCAGAAGGCCTTTCTTGCTACCACTACGACCTCACACTCAATTTTTTTTTCTTAATGAATGTATCTATGTAAAATGTCTAGGGTAATGTGGTGTGATAGTTATAGATACACCCACAGATATTTAAGCAGACTAATAATATTTAACAAATATTATAATACACTGAACTAACTCAAGAGTGTAAAATTTTTGATAGAATTATATTACATTTATTTGTTCTGGATCAAGTTTTATGTTGACCAGAACTTTTTTTTTAAAAAAAGATTTAAAAATTATGAAAGAAATGCATGGAATGTTACATAATAAATGCAAGAGTGTACATATATAAGTACTAGACTAGTTAGTTTTATTAAAATGTTCTAGTAGTCATCTACTTGGGAGGATAGTTAATGCTTGTGCTGTTGGGGTGGCCTCATCACACCTGTCTATATTGACTACACAGTGTCCAGTAAATTGCAGGAATTTTATGGGGTATTAGTAACTAAAAGGCGTTGGTGAACTTCCAGCAGACCAGAGGCTCACTCAACTTGCATATATAGCTCTGGTGCTGAAATCTGGTGGTCCCACCTCTCCGTGCTGGCGGGCAATAATAGTGGTCTCTGTCACAACGTACTGCACAGATACACTCGAGTAAAATCACCAACTGAATGGACACCGCCTTGTTGACAACTGAAACTCACAGCTCTGCAATCAAAGTATTGGCTATGTGTCAAAATTCTATTCTCTACCCACGTCTGGACACAACACGGACACAACAACCACATCATACAGACAGGTCAGATCTCTCTGACCAAACAGCACATTTACCATGGTGGTTTTATATCAGATAGGTCCTCCCAGACTATAGATTCTGAAAAATATTTATTAGTTTCCTTCCCTAAAAGTGGATAGGTAATATGTTTCATTATTCTCAACACTTGATCTGTCTTTCCTAACCCTTGCTGGAGTTTATGTATATTGTTGGTCCCTAGACCCTGACTTGGGCGGGGGGTCTAGAGCAAATCCCTACTTGTTTGTAAGGCTAGATTATGATATGGCAGTATCAAATCACTCGAACATTAAACAATATTCAAAATATACAAAGAAATAATTTCAATCTTACCAGATTATGAATAAAGAACCTGGCAAAGGGGCGACCGACCCCAACCAGGCGCGTCCACGGGTGGCGGATAGTGGAACGACCTCCAGATATGGTGTGTCAGCTGCGAATAAAGTCAGCATAGCTGGACGAATAAGCAGTCGCGGACCAAACGGCGATGTCCTCCCAGCAGGACGGGGAAGGGTAACAGGTGGCACTGATACCCCCACTGAAATCCCCCATATGTCCTACGACGGGTGCATCAAGCGAGTAAGAGCCGCTATAAGCTCTAGCCACGGGGAAGGTAAACCTCGGTAAACAAACCAATCTGCTGCCTTGCAGCTACCACCGGGAGATGGAAAGGCTATGGGAGACAACCCTGAACAACAAACACAACCCGGCCTGCCGAAGACGGAGTGTGTTAGCTACGGCGCAGACACCGGGAAAAATTAGGACACACACGCTTTTGCGGTATGGAGTCATGCGACAATCTCGACTTACGTCATGGCGTCGCTCCTATCAGCTACAACCGGGGAGGAGCGGAGCCGGGCCCCTAGCCTCGAAAGGGCCCACCCAAGCAACCGGTGCCTTTGCCAACCAAATGGTCGGGGGAAGGCAAAGTAGAGCAACTGACCAACCAACCCACTATCTTACAGTGGCTCAATGGAATGCAGAAGGAGTGAGGAACAAGAAACCGGAGTTACAAGAATTCCTCAGGGAAAATAACATTGATATAATCTGCATCCAAGAAACTCACCTAAAAGATACCCAACGATTCTTTGTACGTGGATACCAATCCTTCCGCCAAGATAGGGCAAAAAGAACTAAGGGAGGAATCCTCACACTGATTAAAACCTCAATCCCAGCAGTAGAGACACACAGATCTGGTGAGGATGAACTTGAATACATAACAGTCCAACTACTGCTGCCCAGTGGAGACTTAATGATCACAAACTGCTACAGCCCTCCAACCACAACTCTGGAGCTACACAAAGTGAAGCTTGCAGCATCGAGACACCTCATTATGGGTGACTTCAATAGCCACTCACCCAGCTGGGGCTATAACGCAACAGATCCAAGAGGAGAAGAGGTGGAAGATTGGATGGTAGAGAATAAACTAATTCTAATAAACCAACCAGAGGATAAGCCCACCTTCTATTCCAGAGTATGGAAAACAACGAGCACACCAGATCTTGCTATGGCTACAGATGACATACATCGACTCACCACCAGAACAGTAAATACTCAACTTGGGGGAAGTGACCATGTACCAGTCACATTACAGATATCTGAGATAAGAAGTGCAGGAGAAATCAATATGTCTCCTAGCTGGAATTTCAAAAAAGCAAACTGGGGATTTTTTAAAGAACAAGCCGACAATTTCTGTCAGAACATTGCCCACTCAAATAACATCAATAAAAACATCTCCATCATCAGTGAGGCAATCATCCAAGCAGCAAAGAAGTCAATTCCACGAGGTAAACGACGAGACTACAAACCATACTGGAGTGACAACCTGGGAAAACTCCATAGTGAATTAAATAAAGCACGGGAAACTATGGAGCAAAATCCCACATTAGAGAACACACAGAGGCACAACAGCATAAAACAAGCCTTCAATGAACAAAAGAAAGCTGAAATCCAAAGGAGCTGGCACCAGAAGACCAGCAGTCTCAACATGGAAAAGGACTCAAGCAAGCTATGGAATCTGACAAGAGTACTAAATGAAGAAACAACAACCAGCTACTGTAAGACTGTCATCAAGGAAAATGAAAAATACCACACAGGAAAGATGGCAGCAAACATCCTGGCAGATTTCTACAAGGAAGAAAGCACCACATCACTTTCACATGCACGGATCCAAGAAGTACGTAAGGAAGTAAAAGAAAAACTGAAGCACCAAAACCCAGATATCTGCATGAAGTCACCCCTTACTATGAGAGAACTCAGTGCTGCCATAACAAAACTAAAGAACAGAAAAGCTCCAGGAAAAGATGGCATCACAAATGATATGATCAAGAACCTTGGACCTGTAGCCAGGAACAAGCTCCTCCTAATCTTCAATCAATCATGGAGTACTGGAAAATTTCCAGATCAATGGCGAGAAGCAATCATTGTTCCCATCAGAAAGAAACAAAAGGAGAAAACAAGCAAGTCCAGCTACCGACCAGTTAGCCTTCTGAGCTGTCTGGGTAAGGTAATGGAAAGAATGGTGAACTCAAGATTACTGAAACATCTGGAAAAAAACCATCTGCTTGATAACACACAGTCAGCATTTAGGAAAAATCGCAGCACCGAAGACCAACTAGTATATCTAGCCCAGGAAGTAGAAAATGCTTTTCAGGAGAAAAAGAAAGTGCTGGCGGTTTTTGTAGACTTGACAAAAGCTTTTGATAAGGTATGGAAAGAAGGACTCCTCCTTAAGATGCTCAACAGCAAAATTGAAGGGAGAATGTTCAACTGGATACGGGACTTTCTTCGATACCGCACAGCAAGAGTAAAACTTGACGGGAAACTGAGCCATCGCGTCACTCTACAACAGGGTGTGCCACAAGGAGGAGTTATCTCCCCCACACTTTTTATCATATATATAAATGATATTGCAGAGAAACTGTCCGGGCATATCTCCAGGGCTCTTCATGCTGATGATTTTGCTGCCTGGTGTGCTGCTGAACATTTGCCTACTGCGAAGTTCAGGATGCAAGCAGCGCTAAATACCATCGGTAAATGGGCATCAGATTGGGGAGTACAGATAAACCTCTCCAAGACAGTAGCAACCTGCTTCTCTCTGTCAAATCGCCGAGAAACGATCAAACTGCAGCTAAATGGAAGTGAACTTCCAATCGAGGAAAACCCAACATACCTAGGAGTCAAGTTGGATAAGAGACTCACCTGGAAGCCGCACATAAAAGCAGTAGAACAGAGAGCAATAAGAAAGCTCTCTATTATGAAGAAACTGGCTGGCACAAGTTGGGGGGCAAATACCAACATACTTAAAAAAGTCTATACAGGCACAGTCAGACCTGTACTTGAATATGGCATGTCAGCCTGGGCCACAGCATCTAAAACAAACACAGAATGTCTAGGGAAAGTGCAAAATTCAGGCCTTAGGCTAATCACTGGAGGGATGAAGACTTCTCCAATCCAGGCAATGGAGCGATACACCAACATCCGCTCTCTTGATGACAGACGTGAGGAAAAGGTATTCACTCACAGTGAGAAGCTTCTACGAATGCCAAGTCATCCAATGCATGCCAAACTCCATAGTGTGACAAAGAACAGGCTGAAAAGAACCAGCTTCCTAAACATCTCCAAACATCTGCATCGATGCCATGAAGACCTCCTCCCAAATCGATCTACTGAGATTGAAATGTTAATTGATTACGAGGAGCCAGACGACTGCCATGGAAATATATCTATCATCACAGAAGTCCCTGAAATAAAAAAGAAAGGCCACCTGACCCCTCAACAACTAAAAACTTTGGCTCAAGAAATGATTGAAGAAAAGTACAACCCGAAGGAGTGGACACATGCATACACAGATGGATCTGCTGAGGGGGCAGTAAAGAACGGTGGAGGAGGCATTTTTATAAGATTCCTAAATGGAAAGATCATTCGAAAGGCCTTCCCAACTGGAAAGATCTCCTCCAATTTTAGGGCAGAAGCTATGGCACTACTGCAAGCCCTGAAGATCCTCACCAGACCTGAACAGCAGCCACAAGCTAAGATAGTAATCTTCACTGACTGCAGATCATTACTTGAATCAATACAAAACACCAGAAATGATAACATGATGAATGAGATCAGATCTGAGCTTAACATCATCCAAAGGTCATCAACCATTGCCCTTCAGTGGTTACCTGCCCATTGTGGAATCGCTGGTAATGAGAAAGCAGATGCTCTATCAAGAAGCGGCAGTAAAATGGAACAATACAGCCACCCATTGCCCTATCGGGAAGCAAAAACCATCATCCACAACAAGTACAAAAATCAGTGGAAGGAGGAAGGGGATATATACAGCAGAGATGACCCAATCCACCACCTAAACAGACACCAACAGACGACAATTTTCCGCCTGAGAACTGGACACTGCAGATTACTTGGACATCTCTATCGCCTCAAGATATCCCACACGAATGAATGCCCTTGTGGAACTGATATCCAGACTCCAGAACACATTCTCCAGAACTGTCCAACCCATGATAAATTGCGACGTGCGACCTGGCCAAAGGGTGATGAGCTCCAGCAGAAGCTATGGGGCTGCCGCGCCGACCTGGAAAAGACTGTGGACTTCGTCCTGGCGACAGGCCTGCAGATTTAGCATGACTACAAACCGAACGCAGAAGAAGAAGAAGAATGAATAAAGAACACAGAAATGCTAGCAAAACTCAGCTGAGCTGCTGGCTATAGTATGGCGTCCCTGAACTTATTTCACTTTCTTTCATTTGGAAATCACCACACTTTAAAATACTGTGTCTATCATCGAACAACTATTGAGGAATGGCCCCACTTGCGCGTCTGAGCGCCGATAAAATGATTGTCTGTGGCCAATCACTGCCTAGGTTTATTTCAAATTCAAATTTCCTACCCTAAAGTCATGCTTCAGTCAAGTATGGGTGTTTATCTGTTAGTCTGTCCGTCTCTACTTGTTTTTTTTCAAAAACGTACTTGATTTTTGAACCAACCTTTCTCTCCCCTCCAAAATTTTGTCGTTAAAAGTTATATTTAGACACAGCTCCCACCAATGTCCCTTCGCTTCCCTACTAAGTAGATTTGAACACCTGCGTCTCGAGGTCGTGTTTTTTTGTGCAAATAGCGACACTTTTTTATTCCATACAGTCTGTCGCTGATGTGAACAACACTGTCTTTTGTCATTATCTTCAATATTATCTATCCGTCTGTAAAATTAAGAACATATTAGTTCACTGCTCAGAATGGGCCATCCGGCCAGCTAATTTTTATATTCCTAACATTAATATTACGAAAAAGTTACTTTTTAATTTTTGTAATATTCCAAACATCTGCGTTCTGCCGCTGAATTCAAATCAAAGGCTTGGTATCGCAAAAGCGACCAATAAATGACTGTGGCGTAACATATCCAAGGTCCCTTCTGTCGAGTTCCTTACTTTATGTCAACTTGGGAAACGTGACTTTTCTCCGTTTCCCCCCCAATTGCGTCTCCTTAGCCTTTCTAGTCTCACGCAATCTTTCCAGTCATATTTTTTCCTTTTTATCCGCCGTTCCCCTCCTGTCTGGCAAGTCAATTTTTATGGAGGGTGATGACCCGCGGTCTGGGCGATCATGTACTATCAGCAGCCTACGCATTATGTTTTTATCCTTACATGTTATCTTTGGAGGTATTTTACCGTTGTATCTCTGTCAATTTCACTACAGTGGTGCCTCATACCTATATGAGTAAAGGTACTCCCATTCATAGCAGATACTGCCGAAGGGGGGTGAAATGTCAGAGACTTCATAATAGTCTGTCTCAGCTTATACGAGGTGGGTTGACCGGTTCCCTTCCTTGCAGGGTCTTTGCCTTCCCTAACTCAAAAGCAAGGTCAGGTACCCATTTACAACTGGTTAGAAACTATGCCTCAAGAGACAGGCTTTCTAACCGCTCTTCCAGATTGATGCTTCTAGAGGATAGCGAAAGGAGAATTATGGTGCATTGAAGTGATCAATGCTCACAAAGGTAAGATGCATAATGAGCTAGACATCAGAAAAAGCACCTAAAGATTCGAACATAGTCCATTCAAGTGACAGCTTCTTTTTGCCTTGACAAGGATTCGTTCATTATGCTTGAGCTCCTCAAGGAGCATATCATCATCACCACCCTTCAGGTCCCAAGGAAAATAAGCCTTCAGCAAAGTCATGCCAAATCCTCCATCAGCTCGAGGTCTTTCCAAGTCATGGTCATCATTTTCAATTCTATCTCCAGTTGTCTTCTCCGTGTGTTTTTCGGTTGACCTCTACCACTTTTACCCGGGGGATTGCAGAATGATTTCTGCCTGGAAGGTCCGTCAACAGATTTGCTCAATGTGTGTCCTGTCTTAAGCCAGCATCTTCTTCTCATCTCTTGTTCAGATGATACTTTTCTGGTTCTATTTGTTTTACATGATGAGTTTGCAAATCCTTTGCATATTCACACAGACGCCACCACTCCCCACAGGAACTACACATGGCAAGTTCAGCACAGAAATAAGGATATTCAACTCAAATGTCAAGGCAGTCCAATTGTATGGCTGTGAAACATGGAGAACAACAAAATCAACAACCAAGAAGTTACAAACTTTCATAAGTAGATGCTTACATAGAACAGAGGGGGTTGAAATGGTATGACAAGATTCTTCTTCTTCAAGTACCATGCCTAGTGGTGTAGGAGATCACGCCTCTTCATAACTTCCTGTCTCCAGTACAATTTATCAATTCTGCTGTTGACTTCTTTCCATGCCACGATGTCAAACTGTCCAGTATTTGCTCTCTTTGTCATCCCCTATCTCTTTTTCCTTTAATCTTACCTGTTGTTACGATATATTCCAGCTTTCGTCTTCTCATAACATGCCCAAAAAAAGTGGATTGCTTCTCTAACTTGTGAAATAAGTTTCCTTTGTGCATTGGCCTCTTTCAGGACCTCCTCATTACTTTTTTTGGCTGCCCTTGGTACTTTGTTGATGACAAGATTACCAATAGCAATTTGGAATTGACAGAAAGAATCACATACCAGTGGTAGAGATGGTGATGTTAGATGGAACACACATTGAGGAAGCCAGCTCATAGCAGTGCAAGGCAATCCTTTTTCTGGAATCCCCGGAGCAAGAAAGGTATAGGGACGAAAAAACACATGGAGAACAGATATGAAAGGCGTAAAGATCTTCATGGATGGCACAGGACAGGAAAGCATGGCCTGAATTTGTTGAAGGCCTTTGGTCCCTCCGTATGGAGCTGACAATTAATGAAAGTCTTCTAGTTTATATAAATAATTTATAATCTTCTTCAGATAATTTTAGTGATCACATTGTTATTGCCATGTGGAAAGTAATTTATGCAACAACTCTTTGTCAATGGAAGTAAGAGTTCTTCAGTGTTGTATTGAACCAATCATGACATATGGAAGTGAGTCATAGACTATTAGTAAACAAGTAGGAAAAGCACAGGAGACCACAGAGATGTTTTCTTTTAACAGAAGAAAAAATGAGTAATGAGGATGTCTGGAAAGAGGCCAAATCACAAAGGAAGCTTATTCCTCATGTTAGATGGAAGCAATGCACTTTCTTTGGGCATGTTATGGGAAGAAGGAAGATGGAATACATTGTGACAACAGGAAAGATAGAAGGAAAAACATATAAAGGGCGACGATTCTGGATAGTCTGACGCCATGGCATGGAAAGAAGTCAACAACAGAATTGATCAATAGTACGGTAGACAGGAAGTTGTGGAGAGACGTGATCACCTATGCCAATAGGCATGGTGCTTTAAGAAGAAAAAGTATTACCATGTTCTACCAGGATTCGAAAGGGGGGCAAAGAATAATAATACTGTAACCTATCAAGCATGTCTTAAAAAGTGACTAAGGAGGGTTGGGCATAAAGCCAGCTACTCATCCTGTAGAAACTTAAAAAGGTCAAGGTAGTCCCATAGTAGATACATACTGCCGTAGGGGAGTGAAGTGTTAAAGACTTCACCATACTACAGATACCAGATTTACTAGGTGGGATGACCAGTTCCTTTCCTCGCTGTCTTTGCCTTCACCAACTCAAGAACGGAGTATGGTACCCATTTACAGCTGGGTAGACTGGAGAGTGGCACTATCACAGGTTTCAATCCCGTGACCCGGTAACTTTGCTACGAGAGACAAGTGCTGTAGCAGCAAAAAGCCACAAAAACTCAGCAGGTAAAGTTAGGTCAACGAAAACAAATAATTAAAATTTTTCTGGGCCATCCAAAATGAAGAAAGGTTCTCTATTAAGAAGATGCTGATTATGGACAAAACACACATGAAGAAAATAACTGGAGGCAGACATTAAAGGAATAAAGTAGACATGAAAAGATCTTGAGCAGATGGCACAAGACAGGAACTGGTACAAATTTGTTGAATACCTATACTCCCTTGGTAGCTGAAGACTAATGATGACTGTGAAATCATTATCATAGACAGTTTCTAGTGAGCAGATGAGCATTATCTAATAGGGGCGTTTTCTAATGAGCGCATAATTATTGTCAGCAGGTAGATGCTAGCGGACAGATCATTTGTTTAGAAGATGGTGGCGCACCCTGGAAGGATCACCTCTTTCAACTAGAAGAAGAACTGAGTCTGCCTCGTCCAATCCTGTATGTGCTCTTCCCTGATCAGAACAAAAACTGGAGAATACAGTGTGTCCCAGTCAGCTTGAGTTCGTTTGAAAACAGGTAACATGGCTTGGTTCTCTGGGTTGCCAACCTGAGGTACACATACTCCTAGGGAGGGCTAAAGAAGCTTGTTAAGGGGGTATAAGGAATGTTTGATAAATAGCTGTCTTCTTCTTCTTTGATCCTTAGCCGCCGACCGTCAAAGCAGTCAGTGGCCATTACGCCTGGTGGCTCTTGTAGGGCAACAACAAATTGATTCCACTTTGCTCAGTCGGCGGCCATCCATCGTACAGTGCCCCAACTCTGGTTCATTCTTTGCATCTCAGCCTCCACAGTCCTCCGTCAAGTTGTTTTTGGTCGGCCTCTCTTTCGTTTTCCTTCAGGGGTCCATAGCATAGCTGTTCTTGTGATGGCATCGGGGTCTCTTCTGAGGACATGGCCAACCCAGCTCCAGCGTCTGCCAGCTATGATGGTGTGCATGTCCTCTTGCTTGCTCCGAGTAAGCAGATCTTGGTTGGTGATGGTATTCTGCCAAAAGATTCAGAGAATTTTTCTTAGGCATGTTGTGTGAAAAGAGGACAATTTCGACATTTCCTTCTCTGTAACTCTCCAGCTCTCCGCGCCAGAGAAGCACAGAAAGCACACAGCTCTGATATAATCCTAATTTTGTGCTTGTGCTGTACTGAGAGGACTTCCAGATGTTGTTTAGACTAAAAAAGGCTGTTCTTGCTTTGTTCATTCTGTTGTTGTCTTTGCTTGCTCCGCCGTCTGGTATTACTATGCATCCTAGGTATGTGAAGGCATCTGTCTGTTCCAGTTGCTGATTCCTTACTGATATGGGCTCAGGGTTGCTCACATTGAGCGTCATGACCTCTGTCTTCTTTAGGTTGATGTTCAAGCCCACCTGCTGGCTATACTTATTAAGTCTATCCGTTTTTTCCTGGATGTGTTGATGTGAATGTGCTAGCAGTGCAATGTCATCTGCATATTCCAGATCTTCGAATGTAGAAAATGTAGTCCATCTTATTCCTCTTGGATTGCCCTCTGTTGTCTGGCGCATCACCCAGTCTATGACTGTTAAAAATAGAGTGGTTGATAAGGGGCATCCCTGTCGTACTGCTGTCTTCACTTCAAAGGTTAGGTTGCTCTGCCCAATGCTGCACGTAAAGTTGGCATAAAGGCTTTTTATGATAGCTGTATTATGAAATATTCCAAAAACGGTAGTATTAGTGGCAGAAGTTTTTGACTGGAGAGAGAGCGGTGAGTTCTGGTCTCGGTAAAATCATAAAATAAACTGCAGGCTGAACATGATATTAGGGTACCTGTTTGAAAAACTTTAATGGTAAAGGTAGTCTCATAGCAGATACTGCAGCAGGGGAGTGAAATGTTAGAGACTTCACTATACTAGGTCCAGTTGAGAGGTGGGGTGACCAGTTCCCTTCCTCGCTGCCTTTTCCTTCCCTAATTCAAGAGCAAATTCAGGCACCCATTTACAGCCTGAAGCGTGCAGATACTATGAATCAAACCTAACACCTTTGCCCCGCGAGACCAGCGCTCTAACCACTCTGTCAATTAGACGCTTATCAAAACACCAGGAATAAAACTGTTGGTTACAAGAAACTGAATCAAAGGTCTCATTAATTTATTAGGCTGTGGTGTGATAAACCTTTAACATCGATTTTATGCTTAAAAATGTACAGAATTCTCTTTGTAGAAATTTATGCATGGTAAACTCTTAACATTTGTTTTATTTTATGTTGCATATAACGGTTTATATTGAAAAATGGTTCATATGGAATAATGGGTGAGGGACGAACCCCTGACTTTGTTGAATTACGGGTTGTCAAGGATGATGTAGCTCAGGGCAACCGTCATGCTGCTTTCTGTCTCATTGTCTAGAGATGTGAGTGGTTGCAAAATAATAGCCATGTGTTCAATCTCTCTAGATCACTAAAATGGAACTGATGACAAGATTCAGTGGTACAAGAGAAGAAGATGCTGGAGATGGATAGGATACACATTGAGGACACCTGTTGATAGCATTACTAGACAGTCCTTGTTCTGGAATCAGTCCTTGTTAAGAGAGGTTGAGGGAGACCAAGGAACACATGGAGAAGTGTGTTGGAGACAGACGTGAAGGGGATGAAAAAGACCAGGAAAGACCTTGACCTGATGGCACAGGACAGGAAGACTTGGCATAAGTTTGTTGAAGGCAGATGTTCCTTGTAGTTGAAAGGTGGTGATGAAAATATAGTTTGTGCAAATAATGTTAAAATTGATAACACAAAGTAGAAAAACAAAAATTTTAAATCGTACTGCAGTTGATTTTACAAATGAAAATACATCAGAAACACAGAACGTTTTTGGGATTACTCTGCATCAACCAAAGTCATAAACAAGAAACAAAGAGATGAGAAATATATAACAGCTATGAGAAAAGACGGACACAGCAAGTATGTGAAAAACATTAATAATAAATTAACAAATAAAAAGAAATATCAACACAAAGAAACTAACTGCACTAAAGCAACAAAGATTATCAAATAAAACAAATTTAAAAATATGGTCTGATGTAAAAGTTATGTCCAGAGATGAACTAATGTCACTCGGCAAATGCTGAGCACAAATAAAAACTAAAATTGAAAGCAGGAGTAATGGAGGCTAATAAAAACTAACAGAGCTGCAAACCTCAGAAATGAGGTTATCTGAGGGAGGTGGTCCGCAACCAAATGATACATCATGGCCTTGAAACCCAGCCCCTGCAGACCCGAGTGGAACAGTCTCAGTTACGATAGTTTGGCCATTGAGAGAAGATCAGCTACCTCGGCTAATATGTGAAACCAGGAGCCAAGGATCCAGAATGACTCAGAGTTTGCTGGAAGGACAACCAAGGACTGGACCAGGCCAAAAGGAAGACAGCTGATAGGATAGCATGACACTCTCTGACTAACCTCCGTACCCCAAGGTAGAAGAGGAACCATTAAGTAAGTATGTAAAGTCTAGGGCTGAGATTGATTTTTAAAAATCTCGAAAAATTTGATAAATAATAAAAAAAAATCATAAATAACATTTGTTTTTGAAGTCGCTAAGGACTTTATTTATTTTACTTGTTATAAGGCAACATTGTCCTGAAAATATAATGAAAATACTGAAAAGTTACGACCAAAGAATTTATTATCATTGACCGTATTTGCCAAATTCTTTATCGCAAACCTCTAACATAGCAACTGCTGTCGCACTTGAGGAAAAAAAAACATAAACATTGCTAAAGATGGAATAATCAATTAAAATTTGTTTGAATCAATTAATCAGTTTAAAAAGTTGTTAAAGATCCCAGCCCTAGTAAAAACCAACAGAAAAAAGGAACGGTAGAGAAGAAAAGTACACAATTTGAAAAGGACAAAAACAAAGATAAGATGAAGATAGAGGAGTTTCTGGGAAGGAAAAATGGTATTGTCATCTTTGTTGGCTGTTTATGATTATGGCTAATGAAAGTTAACCCTGAAATGTCCAGAGTGTGTAGTGTGTTGTTCATTTTGGAGTAGGGTCTTGGTCAGCTCTGGTTCCCTAACGCAAGCAGTCGCTGACTGCATTCTCGTTTGTTGCGTCTTTGGGTCCTATATATATTTAACTTTCACTATTGTTTGTCATTATAAAGATTGACCTTGACTTAGAATTTTCTTTTCTTGCATGTTCCTCAGACTGTCAATCAAGGAAGAATGGCGAGGTCTCAGGGATGAAGAGTTATCACAGACAAGTGGAATTAAAGACGGTGTATTTGTGCATACATCAGGTTTTATAGGAGGGAACAAAACCTTTGAAGGTGTATTAGAAATGGCCAGGAAGTGCATACCACAGTAAACCATCAGAGTAGAGCTAAATCTCAATAATCTGGACTAGCCAGCATTTTATTTTTAATATGGGGTGTGCATGAGCTAAACCAGATGTGTCTTTGGCAGTGAGAATTGTTTTGGAGAATATCTGTGTTTAACTCTCGCAAGCATTTGGTCAGTTCAGCAGATTTGCATAGTGTGAGTGTGATTGTCCAGAGTATACATAGTTTTATTGTACCGTACAGTAGTTATAGCATCTTTTAAAGGAAGCAAATATTTTTTGTCATTACATCGAAGATTGAGATTTCAAACATACTTTCAAATGGAGAAAGTAGATCTTTGTTAGCCACATTTTAAGCATGCAGAGAAATTTGGTGCACTAGAGACTGTGATGGCTTGGTACGAGCAACAAATTGAATGATAGGTTGAGGTACCATCTATATCACAAGTACAGGATTGGTCCCACAGATCTCTGCTCCTGTGGCACCATCCCCATGACAGCTGAACATCTGCTCCAGTCCTGCCCAACTTACAGCAGTGAGCGGAGTGGCATACGGCAACAACCCACTTATCTCAACGAAAACCTGTTAGGAGATGTCAAGGACCTTGAGCTGACTACTGACTTTATTAGAGTCATTAATGTAGAAGTCTGAGGGTGAACGAAGATGAAGAATGATATCCTAATCAACTACTCTTGCTGAAACGACTGAGAGACCTGGCAGCAAAGAAACAAAATTTGTTAATGATGTAGTTGAAAGTTTATTTTAGTCTTACCCATGAATAAATAATGTGTTAAGTACAACTTAGTGTTTGTTATTACTAACCTCCTTTTTTTAAGTCTTCAGAGCAGTATATTTTTTATACATTCCAAAATTCCAGCAAACCTGAAATTTGAACTACCCCTGGCCCCAATTAGTTTGGATTATCAAGGTTCTAATGTACTCTGTATTTAGAAAAAGTTCTTATAGGAGAACAGATGCTGTGTGACTAGTTACTATACGGTGCTTGTGAATTATGCAACATTACATGTAGAAATAGTTCATAACAGTGGAAATAGAGGGTGTGATAGAACAATACTTGATGTTGCCGTAGAGAAGATAGTGAAATGCTTGTCCCAGGAGAGAATTATGTATTCCTTAATTTGTTACGTGTCAGCTGCCTGTGGCTTTCTACAAACTCACAGCAGTCCTTCCTGTACTGTGTCATCTATTCAAATTCTTTCCATGCCATCTTTATCCATTTTGCGTCTGCTTCCAATTCTCTTCTGTGTGTATTGTTTGGTCTCTCTATTTCTCTTGCACTGGGGATTCCAGAAAAAGTAATGGTTAGCAGAACTGTCGGCTGGTGTTTTCATTGTGTGTCCATCGAACTGATGGGGGAAAACAAAATTAGATAAGTACCAGTGGAAAGAAATGAAAGTTCATGTACAGCATAGGACACACAATGAAAACACCAGCCGACACTGGTGATCTTGTAATACCATTTCAGTTCTATTCAGCTCAAGCACCCATTTATGAAAGTCTGTACCTTTTTGGTTATATTTTTTGCTTTTCTTCATGTTTCAGAGCCATATCATAGAACTGTCTTGACATCTGAGTTGAAAATTATTTATAAATAAATTTTTTTGCACTTGACTTGATTTCTTTTGATTTTCATAGACTATATTTCATAGATTCTAAGACACCATACATTGTGAGACGCAATAATTATTTTTATTGCTGTTGACAAACAAAAAATATAATGCTTGAATAAATTGACAATGAAAATTTACTGACATTGGCGTACTGTGTTTTACTAGCTCATTAATTAGACCAGCAATCGACCATTTAAATTCTTATGGTGGCTGTACATTTATTGATGTAAAACAACCAACACACTACATCTTTGTTTTCAGAATTACCTTAATTTTTAAAGACACATACTGGTACATTAGATTTTGTCAAATATCCCCCCTATTGTCTATATGCACGCTAGCTGGCAATCTCTCTCCTGCCCAATGATTACCCCTCTTGCAACTTTCTTTTGACAGTGAATATAATAAGATGCCATCAGTTGTGAGATTTTCTCTCTCTCTTCCCCCTCCCTCCCACACACACATAACACACCTCCCAATTTCAGTGACGTTAAAATGTGAAAAAATGTTGCTTAAGTAGAATCTGTGGAATATGGTATTTTCCCAATGCAGTGAAAGCTCTTCTTGCCTTCTGTATTCTTATTTTAACATCACTGTCTGTTCCTTAACTTTGTCTACATTGCTGCAAAGACATATGTATGAAACTATATATTGGAAGTTAGTGTATTTTTTTTCTCCTGTCAATACAGTGTATGGAAAAAGTGTGGGAATGAAAGAAGTTTCTGTACTTATGATTTTGTTGTTACCTTTGAGTAATAAACTTACATTTGCCAACATGTTCTCATTATGTCTTTTTGCATTCATTATCTTTTCTTGTGAAGATGTGTAATCTCTGTTAACTATTTTATCACATTCATGCCAAACCATGTTCAACCACACTTATTACAAACTAACTTCACAAGTTGACACTATATGCTCTGTCAAAAACACAGACATAATAAAAAAAAAGTGGTTATACCACACAAACGTAAGTGGCTATGCCACACTTGATAAGAAACACTTCCTGAACGCTCAATGGCATATCGCAGACTGACTATTCTTCACAGTCATCGTCATATCTAGTAACATTCATTCTCTTGCACACCTCATATTATTTTATGTATGCAGTTGGGGGATGCAACATGGTGCAAAAACCCTAATAAACAACAATCCATCAAAGTTGATTCACAACATGAAGCGAACCCCAACAAGAAGTCGAAGTCGAGAATGTTGTAACCAACTCCGACTTCACACAAAGCTACTGATTCCATGATTCCAACTCCACAAGCTTCGCTTGAAGTCTGTTATGTTTAAGTGGACAGAGAAATAAATATTAGATGTCAGAAGGCTGACTCAACTGATAATGCATCTACACATATCCGTAAGATTATACGAGAGGTGGGTATTATTGTATGGTGTGGAGTTCTGGACATTATGCTATGCACCCCAGAAGGATGGCAAAAGAGAGGCAGACCAAAGGTAACCTGGCGGAGAACTGTGGAGGCTGAAATGCAAAGCATGAGCTAGAGTTGGGGCACTTCATGAAGAATGGCCGCCAACTGAGCAAAGTGGGGACAGTTTGTTACTGCCCTACAAGACACCACAAGGCGTGATGGCCACTGACTGCTTTGTCAGTCAGGGGCTAAAGATCCAAGAAGAAGAAGAAGACTTCCACATGGAGAAAGAATGAACGAACTTTATTTTCAGAGGGTTTAGAATTGGGCACGCTAACCAGTCTGACATTCTGATCTTTCTTTCTCTCGTCTTCTATACTGAATCCATTTAATCTCGCATGCATTTATATGGGGACATAACAACAGATCATCATCATCACCCTTTGGCTCCCTAAGGAGCATTGGCCTTCAACTAATTCAAACAAAGTCTACATGTCCCGTGCCATCCTTTCATGTCTTCTTTATCACTTTATCTTAAATGTTGAGTTATTTTTATTATTTTCTTTGTCATTGTTGTTAAAGTTTTATTTTTTGGCTTAGAGTTTCTACTGAATGGTGTAGATGTCCCATGCCCAACCCTCCTTAGATTCACTTACATCATGTATGGTAGGATACATTATTACTGTTTTTTGTTTGCTTGTCTTTCGGCTCCCTTTTCAGGCCCTGATAATATGCAGGTGAATTGCTGATAAATAGCGTATTAATGCCAACTTTTTGCTTTCAATGTCAAACATGATCACTACCTAAAGCACAGGAGATTTAGATCACAACAAGTGAGATTTGTGCTGAAGAAATCTGTGAATGTCACTTAGATTATGGCAGAAAATAAAGTTAGTGGGAACAATACCATGCATCAGTTGTATGGACACAAAAACATACAATGATATGGACACCTCATCAGAATACAGCCCAATCAGCAACCAACAGAGGTCCTCAACAGCAGACATTCTGAATAAATGGCAAGAGGAGGGCTAATGTTTTTAAACACGCTTAAAGCAAGTCAAATATTTCCTCTTCTTTTGCTCATACAGGAGCATAGGTAGAGTGACCATCTGTCCTCTTTTCCCCAGATTAGTCCTCTTTTCTACCTTAGGAGTGAGCATCCGGACGGCTTTTTTCAAAAGTGCATTTTGTCCTACCTTTTTTTCTGAGGTTGAACATGACTTAGATTAAACATTTATAACACATAAGGAAGGGAAACCTGAGGCCTGTAAACAGTAAATAAATATTAGACAAACATAAAGGTATGTTATTTCTTACAAGTGCCTGAAAACATACCTTTATGTTTGTCTAATATTTAATGACTTAGATTAGTTCTATCTTATGCAATTCTATCAGGAGTATTTTTACAGGTAAATATTAACCGAATTGAAAGGAATGTAGTTCATTTGTTCTAAATTGTGTTCAATTTGTGGTATACATTCTTAAGCAGTGCTTGTATCAAAAATCTGTGCCCTTGAAGATTCCGAATATGCTTGTTGAAATACGAAGAGACAATATGACAACATTTGTTACTCTTAGTATACGAGCTAATTTCATGACTACCTTTACAGATTTTGCAATAAACAATTTATTTATAAAGATAACATAAGTGTTATATATCAAAATGTGAAGAAATGAAACCCCTATATCATGCACATAACTAAATTGTTCAGTGGTTTTAAACATGCATTCACCTATACATTTTCGCTATTGACGGGGATCGATCATCGGCCTCTAAGAGGCCGCTCGTATACTAAGAGTTAAAGGACATTTGCTCATCTAAAACTAGCTCAGTCATGATTTGTCTATTACATTGCCTCCCCAAGCTGTATGATGAGCACTGAAATCTCCCACTATGATAGTTCTGTTGTTTATTCTTTTATTCACGTCTGAGATATCTCTTTTGTTTATGCTTCCACTTGAACAGTAAAGGTTAACTATTTTTATTTCTTCTAACTCAGTAGACACTGTTATAGTTATTCCTTCAAAATTTTCTGTTCTAAATGGTTCCCAGTCAGTTATTATATATGTTTTATTAACTAGAAATGCCACACCTCCTCCTTTTTGAGTTTCTGTCCTATCATTTCCAAAGACTTTATATTCAGGGATGGTAAAACGTTGACTCGGATTAAGATTAGTTTCTTGAATAGCAAATATTACTTTAGATTGTTTAAACATGCCTATTAATGCTGGTATATTTTTTTTGCCACTTCTGCAATTCCACTGTATTATTCTAATGTTCTGTACGTCCATTATTTAATTGTTAAGTTTATTATAAATAGTGTTGTACTCTTTTATTTTGAGAAGTGTATAATATATTTATTTATTTGTTAACAACAAAGTCTCCTAGATTTTCGGTTTCTCTGTTAAAGTGAGTTTGTAGTTCACTTTGAAGATTCAGCATAAAGGCTTTCACAATGTTTGATACAGAATGAATAAGTTTTTGACAATCTGTCATTTTTTCATTCCACATTTCTTCTTGTTTTTTATTTGTTCGTTTTAGCTCACTCCTTATGAGTTGTCTTTCTGACTCAATCCTTTTCAGTAAATCTTCATTCTCTTCTTTGAGTTCTGCTAATTTAGCCGCATCTTTAGCTACTTCATGCTGTATTTTTCTCATGGTTTTCAAGATTTCTTCTGCCTTTCTCACTGTATCTTCTGTTATCGATGATTTGATTATTTCACTTTCTTGTGGTAGATTGCTATCTTTTGTCAGTATTTTTTGGACTTTATTTTTCTTTTGGGTTATTTCAGCATTTCTGGTTCTGACTATGATTTCACTTGGTGATGGAGTTGTAGATGTAGCGACCGGTGATTGATGTTATTGTAGCGCTACTTTAAATGGTGTGTTAGTACTGACTGATTTTATTAGAGCTAGTTTTGTTTGTTGGTAATGTGGACATCCTAGGAAACGTGCACTGTGGTTTCCTAGACAATTTGCACATTTTCTGTTTATATTTCTTGTTCTGTAATCTTTATCATCTTCTACTAATTTGCAGTGATCATAGGTGTGGTCCCCTGCACAATATCGACATTTAGGCTTACTTCTACATGTTCTTTTGGTATGGCCAAATTTCTGGCAGTTTGAGCATTGAATGACTGGTGGTATGTAAGCTCCTGTTTTGATTTTAGTACTGGCACTAAAGAAATGTGATGGGATTTCTTGCCCTTCTAATGTAACTATTATTACAGTTGAAGTTCCAAATTGCTGTGATATCCTTTCCAGTTTAAGGATCCTATATTTTAGATTTTCTGTTTGTAGTCTAGTTCTTATTTCTTCCTCTGGAACTGTTACAGGTATTCCTTTAATTACACATTTCCTGGTTTCTTTGACTAATTCTAGCCTAGCTTTAAGGCTGTGTGCCAATTCTAGCCTAGCTTTAATGCTGTGTGCCAATTCTAGCCTAGCTTTAATGCTGTGTGCCAATTCTAGCCTAGCTTTAATGCTGTGTGCCAATTCTACTTGAACAGGACTTACTTCAATTTGTTTTATTAAAGCTTTTGACTTTTCAGTCATGTTCATTGTAGTATTATGCCAAAATTTGTTCTTTTTATGTGTGTTATTGACCCTTCATCTATAACTGTTTCTAGTACATTAATGATCTTACTGTCTCGTAATGCTCTAATACTTACCACTTTGCCACTGATTTGAAAGATCCCTAACCTTGGGAGGATTTGTTCAACTTTATGAGTAGGCCTATTGATTTGTTGGTCTTTCATATGGTTCTCAACACCCTTATTCTTTGAATCAATGTTCATATTGATTTGTTGGTCTTTCATATGGTTCTCAACACCCTTATTCTTTGAATCAATGTTCAAATTATTGGTTTTCTCTATTATTTTACTCTGACATCTGTGACGTACGTCTAAGTATGACAAATGAATTTCCCTGACTCGATGGATGATAACAGAATATTGGCCTCTCATAACTTTAGAACCCCTGATCATCTGTTGTAACTTTTACCGGCATGCAGCATTTCCACGAGAACCTTACACGCTGGATCATTAATATGTAGCCTGCTATCTTATGTGAACGTTTGAGATCGCATGGCCTTTGATGGGAGGTTAAATCCCGCCCACAACCATTTCTGAGAACGATTTATAGCAATCTTTTCCTTAACGCCGGCCCAAAAGAGGACGGGCCACAGACTCACTCCTGTTTCTAGAGCAATAAACAGCAGATCATTTTCTTACCTGGCTGTCACCTCGCCTGGTGGGAGTTGCCAAAGCTCTCAGAACAGCGGTACCATCAAAGACGGACAGATCTCAGAATTCAATCGCAGCGGCACACGATCTAAAGAATCAGGGAACTTTCAGCTCACAGAGTTAGCTTCTCGGAAAATTTTCGCACTCTTATGCGAGCAGCCTGAGACGGAAGAAAATCCGTAGACCGGGGAAAACGAAGGAATCGCAGCGATTAACACATCGGCGAGGTACCTCGGTTTTTGCTCAAGTTCAAGAAAGGTGCGAAAATTTAACACGCCCTATTCAAGTTACATTCGATAAGTATAAATAGAGAACTCCGAGAAACTGCATTTTATCGTTCGCTCTGACAGAATCCTAGTTGCACTAGCATAGTCGGATTCCTGCTGGATTTCATCTACCTTCGTGACTATTGGAGTGTATTCTTTCTGTGCAGACGGTAATTTATACATTAGCTTTGAGTGATCAGTGGTCGAGTTATTTCAAGTGATTTCAATGGATTGTGGTGTAAATTTAACCTTATTAAATAAACCCATTTTCATAGTTCTAGTGCAAACTAATGTTACAGCTAAAAGTATTTCCTAATACAATTGACGCGTAAATGTATTTTGCAGTCGTTAAAGAGAATTATAACTTTAATACAGTTTAGTTCTGTATAGATAGATGTGTTTTTAATTGTTTTAACTCACGGGAAGTTTTCCTGATTTGTTAATTGACGACGCTAATAAGTAAATAGGCTAACTGTAATTTATTGCGTCAGATTATAATATGATTTGTAATGCATTTCTTGTTTTGATTATCTTTCATTCAGAACGATCATTCAACCTGCATCCCAGCAATTATTAATTATATACAGAGTTCTGCCAAACTCAATTCGATAACTCCAGTAACATATGAACTTTTTAAAGCTAAACTTGTGGCGACCTGTAATGGGCCCCGCTCCTCTGAACGTAACTGAGAATAAAGCCATTCAAGAAACACTTTAAAAATACTAGTTCATATAGAGTCCTTAAAGAAAACTGGAAGCAGAACATATTTTTTTCCCTGCCCCTATTTGTGAAGAAAAAGCATCGATCTACCCGAACACTGTCTGTCACGTATATTCAGTGGATTTTACCCTCCTCCCCCCCCCCCCCTCTCCGAAGAAGAACTTACCTCAGTGTTTTTCTTAACTTGTGACATTACGGAAAAAGGAAGTTATCTCCACCAACTGTGCCAATTTTAGGAACCACACCATACCTCACGCCTAGCCAAGTGCCTGTGACATTCTTTAGGAACTTTATCTAATAAATAAACAGTACCGTTAAACTTCAACGTCCAGCGATTTCGGGACACTTTGTTAACTTCAACAACTCGCAAATCTGGGGCTGTACACGGAAGAAAATACTTTTACCTAAGCCAAGGTTTAGTGCTGTTTTTTGATGTATTTCCTATGAAGTGCCAGAATTCACCTTTCGGTAAGTCTGCATGTGTGTTTGTGGGGATGGCCAGCCCTAGTATGTTTTTTTGAATGAAAGGAGATTTATCTTTTCTTTACCCTTTTAATTAGTTCGACCTTGTACTAAGGTGCATTATATTCCTTGTACGGGATCTCTCCTAGCGGAATCGGGTAACGGTGTTCCTTCTCCCTCCCGTAAAATTTGTTGATTTAAAGGGAGACAATTGAGAACCCTAGCTTTTCCTCTACCCCCCCCCCCCCCCTTTTCTGTAACCCCTTGCCTCAGAGTAATAAATTTACCAGTGGGTTAAATTGCCTATCTCTGATCATACCCCCCCCTTTTCTTGTCTTTGGGACCGGGTTTTGTCTGTTAGTAAATATAAACGGGAAACGGTGGATGGGATATTTCTCCTCAAAAACCCCTCTTCCCTTGTTATATTTGTATTCTGTAACCTTTGATTTTTGACTGTTAATGTACAATTATTTGTGACTCCCTTATAATAATAAAGGTATTAATCTTTATTTGTGTTGGTTGTCGGTTGGCCTAAAACTCCAAACATTTCCATCTGTGTAGGCTGTATTCATGTACGTTGAGCGACAGAATCACCAAATCGGTGAGTGCGCCTGAGCGACTGGAACTGACAAACAATTGTTTGTGCAGAAGAGAGATAGGAGTAGTCTGTGAGAAAACAGATATTGTCGTAATAAGAGACTGTCCTTGCTCCTTCCCAGCGCTTGTGAATCTACTACCTCATTCTCCCAAATCCTTATTCTCACAGAGCCTTCAATATCACTTTACACTCTAAAGGGACCAATATTCATCAGCACCCTCTCAGATAAAAATTACGACAATATATGGTTAGCTCGTTCGAGATTCTGAACTTAGTTAAAATAGAGTGTGGTTGATTGTCTTTGTGAAGTAGGGTATAATCTTTAAAAGTATTACTTCCCCTAGACCAAGCCGTTCAGTATTTTGGGCCAACCACACAATAATTAAGACAGGTTTGTTTTTCCACAGGAACAGGCAGTTAGTGGAAATAAAAGATTGTCACATTTGTATTCTCTGGCAGAGGGAATTGAAAATTTTGGTTATATAATTGCTGGGACTGCGTGATTGTTTTACAATCACTAAAGGTTATGAAGCGTTTGAGTTGAGCTAAGCTAAAGACGGATTGTTCTGATTTTTTAAAATTAAGTTAACTACGTCTCATCTCAAAAATTGTCTTCAGGGACGGAGTTTGTTGTTAGAGAATTAACATTTTCTGGGAAAATTTTTTTTTTTTTTCCTTTTATATTGTTTAATATAAATTTTTCTCTACTGTTAGTAAGAGTAGATTCTTTTCTAGTGTAACTTACCATTTAATTGGCATAGTTGCTTGCGTTACGAGTCTTAAGTGACAATAATAGCGGCGATAAGTTAACACACGAGGTCATTCAGTAAATTTTTTACTTTTTTTTTCTCGTAGCGGCTTTGAGTTTTTCCCCTTCTTGTTCCATCTTACTATTCTCTAGTCTTAGAAGCATCCAGTTCTTTGACAATGGCTGAGAGAATTAGGATAAGATCCATTTTGAGACAGGAAGCGAAAGACTCAGGATTAGACACAGAAGCCGCGAATCTGTTTATCACCCAGGAACTGCAAATATATGACGCGGAGCAACAAAGAGCAGAAGCAGAGAGGAAGGAAGAGAAACAAAGGGCAGAAGCTGAGAGGAAGGAAGAAAAAGAGAGAGAAGAGAGGGCAGAAGCTAGGAAGAAAGAAGCGGACGATCGTCAATTGGAACAGAAGAAAATTGAGGCAGAAATGGAAGCCCGCAGAGAGAGAGAAAGAGAGAGGGAAAGACAACATGAATTAGCGCTCAAGGCTTTAGAGAGTCGGAGTGCCTCTACTTCAAATAATGGAGAGCCGTCTTCGCCCCAGTCTCAAACAATGGATCTCTCCAGCACTCAGTCTGCCCAATTAACTGCGATGTCTTTTGCTTTAGAGTCTTTTCCTAGCCCTAACGAAAAAATTGACAGCTACCTAGAAAAATTCGAAAGGCTCGCAAATCTGTATGGGTTAGAGAGTTCCCGCTGGGCACTGAAACTCTCAACGTCACTAAAAGCGAATGCTTATGACGTATACACAAAGCTGGGACCGAACCAACATGATTACGACATGCTTAAGAAGGCCTTGCTAGAGCGGTTCGAAATGACCGCCCGAAAATTTCTGCAAATGTTCAGAAACAGCCGAAAAGAGAGCACGGAAACATTCCCACAATTCTCTTCACGTCTCACGGGCTATTTGACAAAGTGCATTGAATTATCTGACCTACCTCTTACATATGAGGGACTACTTGAACTTGTTCTTGTGGAACAGATAAAGGCAACTCTGTCAACGAAACCCGTAGATTTTTGGCTGAACAGGGCGCAGTCAGGCTTGAGGACATACTCAATAAGGCCGAACGCTATACCAATGCAATGGCCGAACTTCCCAGCACTAAACGTAAACCCACAGATGAGCCATCTCGTAAACAAAATCTAGAGCAGTCACCCTATTCCTCTAATTCCTCTCAGAATTATAACCAACGAGAAAATAATACCCAGAGACCTCCCCAGGAAAAATCGAAATTCTACAAAACCCGATTACCACTCCCCCAACAACAATTCTGATCAACCCACCAAGCCTACGTGGCAGCGCGGCCACCAAGGTCAAGGAAAAGGAAAGACCCCTACACCAGGAACGTCTGATCAGGGCAAACAAACCGGTCCAAACCGCGTTGGATGTTTGCATACAGCCTCGAAAGGTAGAGTCAATGTCAGTGATTCTCAACCTGAGGGGACCGACCCTCAACTCGAGGAACTGTAATTTTGAATGGTACCTCAACCACTTGTCTCTTTGACACTGGATTAAGTTTTAGTTGTATTGTTGCTAGACACCTAGTCAAACCAGGTCAGGAGACAGAGGAAACCGTCAAACTTAGTGGAGTGTTTAAGAGTGATGCGCCCAGGACGCTGCCTATCGCACTGGTAGAAATACACTCTGACTTTGTCAGAGGAGTTATAAAAGCGGCCATTATGGATGATCCTATCTACCCAGTTATCCTGGGATGTAGATATGTGTTTATTGGGAGACCAAAGGAGCCGATTGTGGCAGCGGTAACCACAAGAGGGCAAGCCAAGAAGGAGAGGGAGCCTGCGCCAAATTTGTTGCCGAACGAACTGAAGGAGGCGCAACAAAAGGACCCTACTCTGGAACTCTGCTTTAAAAAACTGCCCATGGCTAAGGACCCCAGACACAACGGAGACATCTTTTCTAAGGATGGCGTATTGTATCGTAGAACGGGCAACCCGGACACGGGGAATAACCAGCTCCTAGTACCGACGCAGTACCGAAGCCAGATCTTAGAGATGGGGCACTCTCTTCCCTTTAGCGGACATATGGGGCAAAACACCACTATTCAGCGAATAAAAACCCACTATTGGTGGCCAGGAATGAACTCTGACATTATCAGGTATGTGAAATCCTGCGCCCAGTGCCAACGGGTAGCACCCAAGCACTTGACACCCCCAGTACCCATGGGGCAAATGCCAATAGTAGGGACTCCATTTGAACGGGTTGCTGTCGACATCATTGGACCCCTGGAAAGGACCAAAAGAAAGCACAGGTTCATCCTGACTTTAGTCGACACTTGCACAATGTGGGCCGAAGCTGTACCGCTAACATGCATAGATTCCAAGCATGTTGCAGAAGCCCTCGTGCAAATCTTTACACGGTTGGGATTCCCTCAACAAGTTTTGACGGACAATGGATCCCAATTCCGTAGCCTGTTAATGGAGGAGATCTTTAAGATCTTGAGGGCCAAACATATCCACACAAGTCCCTACCATCCGGCCGGAAATGGGCTCGTGGAACGTTTTAATGGCAGCCTCACCACCATGTTACGTAAGCTGGGTCAGGAGAAACCAGAAGACTGGGACCTATATATATCGGCTGCCTTATTCGCCTACCGAGAGGTTCCCCAAGCGTCTACGGGATTCCCGCCTGCTACACTTTTATTTGGCAGACCTATAAAGGGGCCATTAGAAGCCTTACTTCGGTCCCTGACAGACCAAAAGGCTGACGAGACAGTCGTCTCTGCAAGCAAGTATGTATCTGAGCTCAAGGAAAGGCTAAAGCTAGGATGGGATCTAGCTACAACCAACCTTACGAAAGCCCGCGCTAAACACGCTAAAAGATACAACAAAGCTGCAAAAGAGAGAGAGCTCCAACCAGGGGAGAAAGTTTTGTTGCTACTCCCAACCGGAAGCAATAAACTTCGCATCGGATGGCAAGGGCCGTTTACCGTCCTTAAAAAGATCTCACGTACCAATTACAAGATCTCCATCAAAGGAAAGGAGAAGGTCTTCCACATAAATCTGCTAAAGAAATATTTGGAAAGACCGGTGCCATCCTACGAGCATCTCCTGGCTGTCGCCATAGCAACGGAAGACGAGGAAGATGATGATGGTTGCATGGAGTATCCACTGCAACCCACAGAATCCTTTAAAGATGTCAAGTTCGGCGACAATCTCTCACCAGAACAACAAACAGAAACCAGGGCTCTACTAAAACAGTACAGTGCAGTCTTAACGGATGTACCTGGTCGAACAAATCTCATTGAATTTGATATGAAATTAACAAACGAGACCCCTGTTCAAACCAGAGTTTACCCCATCCCGTACGCTAAAGCGGATGCACTTCGCGGAGAAATAGACAAGCTGCGTCAGGCAGGAATTATCAGTGAGTCTACATCTCCTTACAGCTCGAGTGTAGTGCTGTTGCAGAAGCCCAATAAGGAAGTTCGGCTGTGCATTGATTACAGGTTGCTAAACGCTGTAACGGAATTCCAGCCCGAACCTCTCCAAACTGTTTCTGAGTTGTTCACCAAGCTCAGCAAAGCAAAGATCTTCTCCAAGATTGACCTCAGTAAAGGTTATTATCAAATACCAGTCAAGGAGGAAATTAAACCTTTGTTAGCTTTCAGCACTAGCGAAGGACATTACACATTTAATGTGATGCCGTTCGGTTTGCATAACGCACCAGGAGTGTTCACCAGGATGATGAGGAAGCTTCTAGAGCCTTTGCAAAGTCCCCATATCCATAATTTCATGGATGACATATTAATTGCATCAGAAACCTATGAAGAACATATTGCTACGGTTGCTATGCTCCTCAGGAGACTACAGGAAACGGGTCTCACAGCCAGACCTAGCAAATGTCTCATCGGGTTTGAACAGTTAGACTTCCTGGGGCATACTATTTCTCACGGATGCAGTTGGCCTATTAAGAAGAACGTGGAGAAAATTGTGGCAGCAAAAAGACCCCGAACGAAGAAAGACGTACGTTCCTTCATATCGCTATGTGCATACTATCAGAAGTACATCCAGAACTTCAACGGACTGACGGCACCTCTGACTGACCTCACCAAGAAAGGTTGTCCTGATAAGGTCATGTGGAATCAAAAGTGCGAACATGCATACAGCACTTTGAAAGGACAGTTGTCGGCATACCCCATCCTAAGGTTACCTGACCTTAAGAAACCTTTCATACTGAGAGTTGATGCGTCAGGTCAGGGCATCGGGTCAACATTGCTGCAAGCCGATGACAGTGACCTGAACATGCTATTTCCAGTTGCCTATGGCAGTCGGAAACTGAATAAAGCGGAACGCAACTACAGTGTCGTTGAAAGAGAATGTCTCGCTCTGATTCATGGCATCAGACGCCATCATGAGTTTCTGTATGGTACTTCTTTCACGGTGCAAACAGACCATGCTCCACTAGCTTTCCTGGGTGCCAAGAAGGAATTCAACGCAAGGATAATGCGTTGGGCCTTGCTATTGAGTGTTTATTCCTTCAAAGTGGAATATATTCCAGGAAAACAGAATGTCGGAGCTGACTTCTTGAGTAGAAACTGGACCACGGAGGAAGAGGAGAAAATCGACGATGCCAATCACCCAAAAGCTACCGATCAGGGCAGCTTCATTGTCATAAATGAAACATGAAAACGAGTTTCCATGTCTCAAAAGTGGGGACGATTGTGACGTACGTCTAAGTATGACAAATGAATTTCCCTGACTCGATGGATGATAACAGAATATTGGCCTCTCATAACTTTAGAACCCCTGATCATCTGTTGTAACTTTTACCGGCATGCAGCATTTCCACGAGAACCTTACACGCTGGATCATTAATATGTAGCCTGCTATCTTATGTGAACGTTTGAGATCGCATGGCCTTTGATGGGAGGTTAAATCCCGCCCACAACAATTTCTGAGAACGATTTATAGCAATCTTTTCCTTAACGCCGGCCCAAAAGAGGACGGGCCACAGACTCACTCCTGTTTCTAGAGCAATAAACAGCAGATCATTTTCTTACCTGGCTGTCACCTCGCCTGGTGGGAGTTGCCAAAGCTCTCAGAACAGCGGTACCATCAAAGACGGACAGATCTCAGAATTCAATCGCAGCGGCACATGATCTAAAGAATCAGGGAACTTTCAGCTCACAGAGTTAGCTTCTCGGAAAATTTTCGCACTCTTATGCGAGCAGCCTGAGACGTAAGAAAATCCGTAGACCGGGGAAAACGAAGGAATCGCAGCGATTAACACATCGGCGAGGTACCTCGGTTTTTGCTCAAGTTCAAGAAAGGTGCGAAAATTTAACACGCCCTATTCAAGTTACATTCGATAAGTATAAATAGAGAACTCCGAGAAACTGCATTTTATCGTTCGCTCTGACAGAATCCTAGTTGCACTAGCATAGTCGGATTCCTGCTGGATTTCATCTACCTTCGTGACTATTGGAGTGTATTCTTTCTGTGCAGACGGTAATTTATACATTAGCTTCGAGTGATCAGTGGTCGAGTTATTTCAAGTGATTTCAATGGATTGTGGTGTAAATTTAACCTTATTAAATAAACCCATTTTCATAGTTCTAGTGCAAACTAATGTTACAGCTAAAAGTATTTCCTAATACAATTGACGCGTAAATGTATTTTGCAGACGTTAAAGAGAATTATAACTTTAATACAGTTTAGTTCTGTATAGATAGATGTGTTTTTAATTGTTTTAACTCACGGGAAGTTTTCCTGATTTGTTAATTGACGACGCTAATAAGTAAATAGGCTAACTGTAATTTATTGCGTCAGATTATAATATGATTTGTAATGCATTTCTTGTTTTGATTATCTTTCATTCAGAACGATCATTCAACCTGCATCCCAGCAATTATTAATTATATACAGAGTTCTGCCAAACTCAATTCGATAACTCCAGTAACATATGAACTTTTTAAAGCTAAACTTGTGGCGACCTGTAATGGGCCCCGCTCCTCTGAACGTAACTGAGAATAAAGCCATTCAAGAAACACTTTAAAAATACTAGTTCATATAGAGTCCTTAAAGAAAACTGGAAGCAGAACATATTTTATTCACTGCCCCTATTTGTGAAGAAAAAGCATCGATCTACCTGAACACTGTCTGTCACGTATATTCAGTGGATTTTACCCCCCCCCCCCCCCCCCCCCCCCCCCCGAAGAAGAACTTACCTCAGTGTTTTTCTTAACTTGTGACATTACGGAATAAGGAAGTTATCTCCACCAGCTGTGCCAATTTTAGGAACCACACCATACCTCACGCCTAGCCAAGTGCCTGTGACATTCTTTAGGAACTTTATCTAATAAATAAACAGTACCGTTAAACTTCAACGTCCAGCGATTTCGGGACACTTTGTTAACTTCAACAACTCGCAAATCTGGGGCTGTACACGGAAGAAAATACTTTTACCTAAGCCAAGGTTTAGTGCTGTTTTTTGATGTATTTCATATGAAGTGCCAGAATTCACCTTTCGGTAAGTCTGCGTGTGTGTTTGTGGGGATGACCAGCCCTAGTATGTTTTTTTGAATGAAAGGAGATTTATCTTTTCTTTACCCTTTTAATTAGTTCGACCTTGTACTAAGGTGCATTATATTCCTTGTACGGGATCTCTCCTAGCGGGATCGGGTAACTGTGTTCCTTCCCCCTCCCGTAAAATTTGTTGATTTAAAGGGAGACAATTGAGAACCCTAGCTTTTCCTCTACACCCCCCCCCCTTTTCTGTAACCCCTTGCCTCAGAGTAATAAATTTACCAGTGGGTTAAATTGCCTATCTCTGATCATACCCCCCCCTTTTCTTGTCTTTGGGACCGGGTTTTGTCTGTTAGTAAATATAAACGGGAAACGGTGGATGGGATATTTCTCCTCAAAAACCCCTCTTCCCTTGTTATATTTGTATTCTGTAACCTTTGATTTTTGACTGTTAATGTACAATTATTTGTGACTCCCTTATAATAATAAAGGTATTAATCTTTATTTGTGTTGGTTGTCGGTTGGCCTAAAACTCCAAACATTTCCATCTGTGTAGGCTGTATTCATGTACGTTGAGCGACAGAATCACCAAATCGGTGAGTGCGCCTGAGCGACTGGAACTGACAAACAATTGTTTGTGCAGAAGAGAGATAGGAGTAGTCTGTGAGAAAACAGATATTGTCGTAATAAGAGACTGTCCTTGCTCCTTCCCAGCGCTTGTGAATCTACTACCTCATTCTCCCAAATCCTTATTCTCACAGAGCCTTCAATATCACTTTACACTCTAAAGGGACCAATATTCATCAGCACCCTCTCAGATAAAAATTACGACAACATCTTCCTTTTTTCTTAATTGTTTCCTTTGAAGCTTGTATCTTCTGTCCTTCCTTTTCTCTATTTGTATTCCTGATTTCCCCTTGATCATCATTCTGTGAGTCAGCTTGTACTATTTCAGCCCATGATTTTCTGGAGATACTACCTGTTTTCAATCTTGTAAGAGCCGGCATGTCTTTTAGAATAATTGTCCTTATTTAACTTTAAATATAAAGTATAATATTTAGTAGTTTTGATAATGCAAAATGGGAAGTTATTGGGGATACAAATTCAGATCATTTACCCATTGAAATAACACTAAAAGATAATTACAAACCTAACAAACTGGTAGAAAAACCGAAATTTTACTAGTATAATAAAGCTAATTGGGTAGCTTTTCAGGTAGAAATGGAAGAGATAAAAATGAAAATATAGATGTATTTGCAGATAATCTCACAAAAGAAATATTACTAATAGCTGCTAAATATATACCATAATGCATATATGCCAGAACACATAATTCCACACCACATTAAGGAAACAAAAAAGAATGAACACTGGAACAAAAACCCAGTACCATGGTGACCAGTTAGATGTACAGAAATTCAAAAACAAAGAAAACAAGCTCTACAAGAATATAGAAAGCATAGATCTGAAGATAATTTAGATATTTATAAGAACATAAGAAATGAATCAAACAGAATAATACTTAAGGTAAAAGAAAATCATTGGAGAAATTTCTGCCAAACACTGAACCCTACAACTAACTCTACAACAGATGTGTGGAATAAGTTAAAAGCCATTAAAGGCAGAATTAAACATATGATAATACCTAATATAAAAAGACCTGAAAGGGCAGAGACTGACTGGCAGAAAGCAGAGGTGCTGGCCAGGTACTACCATAGAGTTAGTTCTAAGGAAAATCTAGGACAGGCTGAAGTCAACAGAAGAGCAACACTTCTTAAAAAACTCAGTAAAGAAGTACCTTATAATAAATTTATCGTATTTAAATGCAGATATTACAATGGAAGAAGTTGAAAATACAATACAGGACAAAACAAATACATCAGCAGGGCATGGCATCTTGAGCTATGAAATCTTGAAACACATACTAAAAAGTCCCATAGAAATTATAACATCCCTTCTTAACAAAATTTGGAATACAGGAAAAATTCCCAAAACATGGAAAACAGCAGTAATTATTCCAATACTAAAACCAGAAAAAGATGCCCATGATGCCAGTTCATACAGACCAATTTCTTTAACTTCCCATCTAGGAAAAATATTAGAAACCATAGTAAATAAAAGATTAAAGTTTTATTTGGAAAAGAATAATTTTTTATTTATATAATCAAACTCAGTCAGGATTTAGGAAGAACAGATGCACAATGGATCAGATAATTAAATTGGAACATGAAGTAAAATCAGGATTTCAAAAGAAAGAAAAAACTGTGGTAGTATTTTTAGATATAGCTAGGGCTTATGATGAATGCTGGAGAGAGGGTGCTCTCTTTAAAATGAAGAAGATAGGAGTAAACGGTAAAATATATAATTATTTAGAGAATTTTCTGCAAGATAGACATTTCACTGTTCATGTAAACAATGATAGATCAGAACTGTATGAATAACAAAATGGAATACCCCAAGGATCAGTAATGTCTCCTTCAATTTTCACAAAAATGTTAAATGATTTAGGTGAAGAATTTAATGATATAACAAATAAATTGTCACAGTTTGCAGATGATGTTGCTATATGGAGGACTGGGAGACATCTGCCAAAATTATAGAAGGATCTACAGAAGCAAATAAATAAAGTATGTAAATGGATGACAAAATGGGGTTTTCAGCTGAATACAAATAAAACATTGGGAATGATCTTCAGTAAAGATAGGGTTGTAAAAAATAAAATTATAGACATAAATATCCAAGGGCAAAACATTAATACAGTGCAAACCACTCGATATCTAGGAATGATATTGGACCAACAGCTGAACTGGAATAAACACATAGATAATCGAGTGGAGTCTTGCAGAGGATTGACTAACTTATTAAGATATTTGAAAGGTAATGGATGGGGTGCAAGCACTAAGACAATGCTCACTTTTTATAAATCTGTTATTAGAGGAAAAATAGATTATGGAAGTATAATATATGACTCTGCTGCACACAGTAACAAGATTAAATTAGACAGAATTCAGCATCAGGCTTTATGTACAATAGCAGGTGCAATCAGATCAACATCAATGGGAGCTATAGAGGTGGCTTTAGGAATTCTACCCTTAGAATTACGGAGAAAGGAGTTAAGACTAAATTACATGAACAAAGTTATGTTAGATAAGTCTCACCCAGCACATACAGCTTTTACCAGATGCCAACTAACAACTCAGGCCAATCCAATGAATACCACTAGATACCCTATTGGATGGAAGTGTATGGAGGAAATTGTCCGTCTGGGTACATTAATTACATCAATTAATAACAGTTGTGAATACAAGCCAGTGATTCCTCCCTGGGAGATCAAGAAACCAGACTACCACCTAGCAGAAATACTTAAGAAAACAAATAATATAGAAAATATTAAAAACACAGCCAATAAATATATACAACAAATATCAAAAGACGGCATTACTGTGTACACAGATGGATCCAAGGGAGAGGATGGAAAATTGGGGATAGGAATATATATTCCATTATGGAAAATGGCAAAAGAATATAGCATCACGGAAAATACATCCATTTTCACTGCAGAGATGGTGGCAATACTAAAAGCACTAGAAATATTCTCTAATAACCCTCCCCAAAAAAAATTAACAGTTTTAACTGACTCTTTTTCAACAATTAAAGCACTTTGAAACTTACGAGAATATAGTAGACCTGATATAGCAGAGGGGACCCAAAGACGCAGCAATAGAGAACGCAGTCAGCGACTCATAGCTTGACTGCCTGCATCAGGACCAGCGAACCACAGCTGGTCAAGTCCGCACTCCACCTCCACGTGGTGGTCCTGGAAACAGTCTGCAGCAGTGCAGTCTGGCTGAGCGAGTGTGGATCGCAATGGGAAGGCAAACCCGGTCCTAAAAAATGCCGTGCAGAAGTCGGATGTGTTGACCGAAAGGTGCAGATATCACAGCTTAGGCGTAAACAGACACAATGCAACCACCGTCCTTTTCAGGACGAACGAGGAAGAAGAAGAAGATATAGCAGAGGAGATATTTCTGGTTGCTACATACTTATATTCCAGAGGATGTTCAGTCTTAATTGCTTGGATACCTTCACATGTTGGCATAGAAGGAAATGAAAAGGCAGATAAAGAAGCCAAGAAAGGTAGATCTGATAAAAATCTAATAAATGCAGGGATGAGTAAATCAGAGATTAAGAGCTTAATTAAAGATTTAATAACAGATGAATGGAAAGCAGAGTGGGATAAAAATCTGAAAGGAAGACATGCATATAAGGTGTTCAAGGCTCCAACAAGAAAATGTCAGATATCTAGGGAATTGAAAACTCCCAGTAATAAGAAACTTCTCAGACTACAGCTGGGAAAAGGCTATTTCATAATAGAAGAACCTTACTGTGCAGGATGTCTTCAAGACAATAATATAGAACATTTCTTGTTAAAATGTAAGAGGTATGAACAAATAAGAATACCAATATTAGATTATATACAAGCATCCAACTTACCTATAAATATAGAAGAGGTGTTAAGAATAGACAGACCTAGGGAACTGCATAATATAGTCAAACGAGTGCTTATCCTTGTGCAGTTTCAAATAATTATTGCGTTAAATAATATTACATCTGGCAGCTAAAAAAAAATGCTCTCAAGCTCGTGTTGTGTGCTTAAATTTCTTTATGATTTGCTGTGTCACGTAGGGTTTATATTCATTTAATTTCCTACATCTTCTTCCTATTCTTTCACCCGAATTCTCTCTTTTATTATCTCTGTATTTCCTTTTTTTCCTGTATATTTTTCATCCATTCGTTTTGCGAATATTATTTTCATATAATTCGCAAACTTTACCTGTTTTCCTTTCTCTAAAACTGAGAATCGCACCTGGGTGGTATTGCGTACATGTCAGTCGCGCTGGTCGGGCGATAGGCGTGAATTTACAGCATTCGCTAGACATTCGTCTGAGGGTCTCTGGCCTGGGGCGTGAAAATTCACCCGAGGGACATGGAAAGTAGACAGAGAGTCTGCATTTCAGTAAACGCATGAGGTTTTTCGTCAGGAAAAACCCGGCTTAGCGTGAAAATCCACTCCGCACTGCAGACGGTGGTCTGAGATTTGCAACTCATGCAAGCCCTCGGCCACTGATGGCTGTTACGTCACGCGATAAGCGGACGAAGGTGTTATACGGACAGGGGAGACTATTTCGCTTGGCGAAATAAGATTAGGATCCTGTGTCCGATTTTAAAGATATTGGCCCAGTTTGAAACTTTAATTTCATTCTCGCTCATAGACTCACAGTAGATAGGTTGCTCGTAAACAGAATAGCTGTTAGCGAAGTATCTCAGTTTGTTTCGGCAATTTGTCGAACTTCTAGACTTCCAGAAATATTTTCAGCATTTTATTCTTAAGTTGTGCGACTACCTGTAATTCTGTGGTTGAGGTAATTAATATGATAGATATATAGATTTTGTGAGTGTTAAAGTGTTAAATCGCTTAATTCATTTTAATCTATTTCTTTAGCGCAGAAGAGAAATAAAGTGGTAGGCTATTATATTTTCTAGGGAAGCATTCAGTGGAAAGCAGAATAAAATTAAAATGTCTAGCTTATAACGGAAATTGTAGCTATTTATGAATTTAATTTAACCGCTAATACTCAGTCGAGTGTATTTTTCTAAACTAAGTATAAACTCTAGAATCGAGCCTCATGAATGGTGACGGAATACGCACGTGTTCCTAATTCATGAGGATTGCTGATTTTTAAATATAACTTACGTCACGGGAAGTTTAAATGATAAGCAAAGCTCTCTGCTTGCAAGTTTAAATGTAAGTTATAACCAGTACAGATTCTGTTTATTATATTATATGTGTTATTTTTTCCTCCACACAGTGAAAGTTTTGGGGTGACCCTAACTTTACCAGCACCTAGTAGTAGTTTCCATACTTGTGAAGAAATAGACAGTCCTTATTTTGAACCACGTGGGTTTCTTAAGTACCACTGGTCTAACAGTGCATATGCAACCCGAGTTAGCCAGAAATACTATCTCCCAATAACGGGTTTTCAAAGACTGTAATGATAAATACTGGACCTTGGAGCCAGATCTTAATTTCTTCTAGAAAAACTCTACGTAATCTTTCTGCCTGGTGGCGCGAAATACTTCAAGTATTAACTAACATTTCCTGACTATATATATATATATTTGTGGACTAATCTGTGGTGTGACTAAAGTGAATCCTATACTGAGGGAAGGCACCGACCTGACATTCATCATTTCTAGAAACCTACGCTATTGACACTGTGCTCTGCTAACTCCCGCGCCTGGAATAATTTTAGGTGACTTAATCAGACTTTGAACAAATTTGCACACCCAAGTAGTTGTTCCCGGAGACTCCGAGTTAAAATACGTCTTTTGGAACTGGGGACTTCTTGGCAGAAGACTGCATTTGTTTTGAGTCTGTGTGAAGATCTAAAATCAGTGTGTTCCAAGAGGCAGCGAGCAAAGTCGTGAGTACATGTATGAGAGGCCATGGCGGAATGAATGAGTGTACGCTGGTTTGAGTGATATTTTCACTATTATATCCTTGACACCCTGTTGCTGTCCTAATTTTTTTTTCAATCTGCATAATTTGTTGCTAAGGCTAGAGTTCTTGTGTTTTTGTCTTAGGTTAAATCAGATTTTTTTCAAACTCTGTGCATATAATTACGAGATAAAACAAAGAAAACTCTTAGACTCAAACCCTATGTATCTGTGACTCGGGCGCCATCATCTGTTCTCTTAACGGGGCTGGGCTAAACCTAGAGTTAACACTATAACGGGGCTATCATCCTTGCAACATTTCCTTGAATTTTTTATGACTATGTGTATATGTATTTTCCTTGATGTACTTTCTTTGATGTTGTGAGCCGATTTTTTCCTGATATTAAAATCGCTCTTGAACTTAATAATCGTGTTTGGTCAGCTCGTTCTAGATAATATATATATCATTGTTATAGTTTTCCCACGTCTGTGTGTTTACCTGTCGTCACGTGAATGTGCGTGCCTGTGAGTGATAGAAATATACGTAATATGTATATTGGTGTAGTCTGTCTGACGCTGTAACAACTGTTGTAGAAGATAGGTGAGAGAGAGAAGAATTCTTTTCGCTTTCAGAGACAGCCACTATATCAAAATCTATCATCTCACGTGTGTGGAAATTCTATTACCTTTCACTAACTCTCACTGAGTCTATCACCTATTCAAACCTATTCAGAAGGGACCAAACCTAGTCTTAATTCTCCTATCGAAAATCTACGACAAATGGTCGCTCGTTACCGGGAATTGAACCCAAAATCCTAAGGCGATACGACAAATGGGTTCTCGTCCGTAGGATTTTTGAACTTAGAATAGGAAGACGAGTACGACAAATGTGGACTCGTCTATCTGGATTTTGAACTTAAGATTCTGTATTCTGATATAGAGTAAGAGTGTGATGTCTTGATAAGGGTGGAATTAGGATGCCGTCAAATTACCACCTCTATCGACACCAGGTATTACAATGTAAGATGTGGGTGTCTTATCTGGTTTAGATTGTTGCTGTGTGTGTGTTGCAGTAGGACAGTTCAGGGTACACCACAGGCAACATGACGTGTAGAGTCATAAAAATGGTAACTTCGCTTTAGGTTTATACCATTTATTGCACGCCACAAAACAGTCATGATACTTATGTTATTGTCAGCATAGGTACAACGAATGCAGCATTCAAACTCATGTTAACTGACAGTCATGTGGAAGTCAATACTCAATAGTTGTATGGAAAACAAATATCATAGCGAAGCTTGATAAATAATGCATATAACTTCTGCAACCGTGGTCAGCTGCAGATCCTTAATGTTCATAGACAATAATAATTATTCCTTCCTGATGCTAGCAGATCAGATGTATACAATACGTCCGTTTACAAAAATGACTAACCATCTATAATGATAACCTAAAAGTTCGATACAAGAGGAAATACCTTATTTCGGGAAAATCAACCATTACATTATGCCTACCAGGCAGGCTAAAAACACCTACC
>JAMPIV010019314.1:0-18138 GCA_024509875.1 Oreohelix idahoensis
AAAGATTGTTTATATTTTTAATATACGCCCTAATATAACATATTAACCTAGGTTGCAGGGATTGTATCTTACTAAAATGATGCATACGTCTTATTAATTGGGGAAAAAAAATATTATTATTTTGTTAATCGTCACTTATTAGGTCTTACGTCAGGGATGTTCGTTCGCTCTTCGCCATTAAAAATAGTGTAATCCAAATCGCAGTTCTGCTACATTATTACCGTTGTGTTATTGTTGCTGATATTATTAACACACAGACCCTGTTCAATTATCAGTATCCTAAAGAAACCCCTAAAGGCATGAGATATCAGGAACACATTAGCTGTTGTCTTCTTTCGTGTACTGGCTTATTTCATGATATCTTTATTACTATATTATTTTTTTTTTTTGGTAGCTACGCGTATTGGGGGGTGCGGAGATTTTTAGAAAATATATCGATACAAAGCAGTAACCGTGGATATTTCTTCCGTTTGGTTTGTACTGTGAATGTCCGTGGGACGTTCACGTTCCATAAGCCACCGTAAGGTATGGCAATAAGATACGAGCTAAAGAGTACGACATACTTCATGAACAACAAATTGGTGTTTCAGGTGGGAAAATACTTTTCGTTTTATGGAACATAGCCTTTGTTTGGGCTGTTCTTATCTTCGCGTCTGACACGCATCTCCATTTCATGTAATTAGCGTGCCCTGGTATGTGAATCTGCGAAGCTGCTGCAAAACTGCACCATTTATTTTGTGGAGTATTCTGGAGAAGCCATTTTCTTCGAGATGGCCGTTACTTTTATATGTTTACTAATCAGGCTGAGGCCCCACCCCCCCCCCACCCCACGTTTTTTTTTAAGCTGACAGGCACTATTTCACTCATTTCCTATAAACTCTTTTTTTCAGTTTTGTGTTACTGTGTGTGATATAGGTCTAGTGCGCCTGTCTTTATCGCACTGAACCTTTTTCATTATCTTTCTTATTTTATTTCTCTCCCGTTATGCTCTTTCATCATTTTTAAAGTAATCTTACATAATCACGGCTTGTTCATAAGTGTAACTTTAAACACGCCTTTCATATTTTCCAAATTTTGCGTTGTCTTTTGGAATACACCTGGCTCGGTAGTCATTGTTTGACGCAGGAGACGTCCATATGGGGAATAAAAGGAATTCTTTTGATACCTAATCCCCTGTTTAAACAAAACGAGTGTCACCACATTAGGACACAATAGCACACCGCCATAGCGATCGGCAACAAAGGAACCGTGGCACGCACAGAAATGTGGTTACCAAATGGTAGTCTAGGTTTAGAGCGGCAGGTTGTCTACGTGACAAGATAATGAAAGAGACAATAAAGTAAGCCACCACACAACGAGACAAAAGATGGCACACAGGCGAGCGACCCCAGGGGACTTCACTCGAGCCGCAAAATGAGTGAAAATGGGGCAGATATTTTCTGTATCGGTCAGCCAATCCAAAACCACAGGTTTGGCTCGCAAACGAACATGCAGCACGGAGTGAAGAGTTGGTTGCGAGAGCCCGCCCACAGTTGGCGATTGACATGCACTGAAATGACACTCGAGCATGCAAGCGTCACACTGCAAGATGGTATGCGGAATGCTGGACCAGCGGGTGGAGTCATAGGACACAGTCCATGACTTCTGACATATTGGCAACCCGAAATATAACGATATGTTCGCCAGAAGTCAGAATGGATTTTCCAACACAATGGAGCATTGAGTTGTCGCAGTGCATAGCTACTTCACAGCCTGTTCTGTAATTTCATCCCAACGTGAATACATAATTCATATCTGTGGAGCTTAATTTTATTTAGTGTTCTTAAGGAATTTGCAATGGGAAAAGGAGGTAAGTAAATTTTATAAAAATGTTTCTTTTTCATTATTTAAGATTGCTTTTTTGCGCTTTGCCTCATAGCTAAATGTGCAAAAGACTTTTTTCCCATTACTTCTATTCGTAAAGGGTTAATCAAGTCAAAGATTTTTCTTCTGTGATAGTAGTAATTCATAGCTGTATAATTCACTTTAATCTAGATTATTAGATTATCATTACCGACGTACATGGGCACTCACTTTCATACGCAATATTTTAACACCTATCATGTGCGCCTCATGCCATATACCATTACAAGAGAATTAAAAACAGAGTGATCAGTAGTGAGGAATAAGATAAAAAGAAAGTCAACTATTGATATTAGATGTGAAACTTATGAAGTCACTTTTGTGTCTTCAGTCCTGCAGAAGTCTGAGTCTACACATTATGTGTGTGGTGCCTAATCAGGACGAAGCTAGCAAATCAAACGTCCGGATAGCAGAATTCACAATTTAGGACACCAAACTTCCTTATTTACAAGGAAAATCTATATACTCACAAGTTGGTGAATCTATATACCAAAATCACTTAGTCACAAGTCGATTCGCCAAGATTTCAAGCTCAAATTACCAAGTTCATCACGTCAGTGCATGAAGTGAATTTATCTACTCTCATTGTGCAATAGTTAGTTGCTTATCCTTTACAGGACGTGGCAATCAACCCCAACTTTTATTGGCTGTTTGTGATTTTTCTAGGCAATTTTTTCATTCAGTAGTTTGCCATTGCTTTCTGAACGGTACGGCGCTTATACCATTGTTAAAAATCCACACAAAGCGATCTGCTACCAAACCGCCTGCAGCAGGTTTCGAACCTGGTATATCTGGATTATGAAACTGCGTTCATATCCATTAGGCCACAATTGTGCAATGCACGACGTAAATTCACTCGGACAAGCTTCATTGCGCAAAACCCACTTGTTACCAGATCATTTTGTGAAGAGCTCCAGTCTAGTCATTGCCTTGTCAAGATCATTGTCCGGAGACAATTATCAACGGTTTGTTGAAACTAAAGAAATTTCCAAACGTTGAGGGACATTACATCTTACAAGTTCTCACTACAACACGTGCAGGAGTTTCGGCTACACTTACTTATCTTGGAGATAACCCACACGACACATCGTACTCCTACATTGGACAGTCTATGCATACCTGTGTATAATCATACCGTGAGGGAAAGTTGAGAGACACATAGGCAGTGTAGGTTGGACATCAGTATGTTAACACTTAAAATATATCATATCGTCATTTCATTATTTACTTAGGTTCATTCTCATATTTAATTAACTTTATTTTACATTTCCTCTGTGTGTGAATTGTCTTTCACCGTCATTCTTTTTTTTTTTTGCTTTCTATTCACCCTATATATGTATATATTTAACAAATAAACCGTTTAGCCGCTTTGATCTTTACCTAGTTCGTTAATGTACCACCCGTGCCGTTTGTGTTAAGTGTTTACATATAAGTAACATCATTCATTTAGGAGGTGGGGGCTCTTTCTTTATCGAGATCTGAGGGCAGAAGCTAAGGTCGTAGGGAAGTAGAACACTCCATAATTTATTAGAAAACACTATCTAGTGAGCATTTGCCTTCTCTTGTCCTTATCTCCAATAGGTCACTTTCTTTCATAACGAACCAATTGCTGGAGACCTTGACAACATTCCATATGCCATCCCCATAGACTACTGTTGTAATTGTGCTCGATACGACACGATGTGTCACCCATTTCTTGTTAACTATATTTGACTTGTTGCTGTAAAAGCTTAATCGTCAGCGTAACTCAGGTTACTTCTATTATATCTACCAACTTGGTATTCCTGTCTTTAACTCTTTTGACCACATATTTCAATATTGTATAGAGGGAACGGGTTTCTGATGGACAGAGTGGTTAGAGCCGTGGTCTCTCTTGGGTATAGGTGCCAGGTTCGATTGACGTTATCTACACACTCCAGTCTACCTAGCTGTAAATATACACGCTATATCGACCCCCCCCCCCCCCCCACACCCCAAAAAACCCCACATAAACAAATAGGCGACGACTAACAAAATACCGCTGCCTATTTCTCTCCCCTTCCCCCGCGCACACAACAAAAATCGGTGTATGATTTCTGATTTTAATAAGTACCGAACTGCTCACTCATGACTTTATTGCTAAATTAACACGTATCTGTCAGAAGCAGGAGCAGAATTATAACCTGATAACAAACCTCGAGCGACAGTGTATCTGCGCGGATATCTGCGGACCAAATATAGTAGCTTTCGCCACAATATTCGGCCTCATTTATAAATAATAATAATCTGATGATGATTATTATGTTTTACCACGGGAAAATATACGGGTAGATATCCACGCAGATACATTGTCGCTCGAGGTTTGTTATAAGGTGCTGCCATGGCAGTACTGCTGTAGGGGAATGATGTTATAGACTACACTATACTAGGTCTCCGGCTTTATGGCCAGTTCCCTTCCTCACTGGTTTTGCTTTCCCTGCTCAATAGCAGCCAGATACCCATTTATAGCTGAGCAGATGAGCGTGTCGCTATAAGGTTTCGAACGCGGTCATTTGGCGTCGAGACGCAAACGACGTAACCACTCTGGCAGTCAAAGACACCCGTGGTTTATAATTGAAAAATAATTTAATTTACGGAAGATGTTTAAGTAATAAAAGCTTGTTTGCAGTTTTGTCTTTAATCTGATTGAGTATAGCTGTTTTAAAACATTCTGGCTGCGCTCAGTTATGCTGGTTTGTGGACTAAGAAGGTTGAGAAAGGGGACAAGAGAAAAAGTGGAGAACTGGAGGTAAGCAACAAATCTGTTATTATTATTATTATTATTATTATTATTTTCTGGAGAATATCCAGTATCTATCTTGTTGGACCCGCCCACATTAGGACTCGTTAAACGTTCGTGAGTTATCTTTCCTGAATGATAGTAATGATGTATGTTTCCGTGCCTGCCTTCGGTGTTCTCTCTCTTTATTTTATTTTATATTTGTTTTGTTGATTGAGAGGGTACTTTTACAACACTTCATACGATAGCAAAGTTAAGTTGAACAGGATATGTTTGAAACAGTCAGTGTATTCGATAAGGAAGGTGAAGGTAGCGAGGAAGGGAACTGGTCATAAAGCTGGAGACCTAGTATAGTGTAGTCTGTAACATCATTCCACTACGGCAGTACTGCCATGGCAGCACCTTATAACAAACCTCGAGCGACAATGTATCTGCGTGGATTATCTACCCGTATATTTTCCCGTGGTAAAACATAATAATCATCATCAGATTATTATTATTATTTATAAATGAGGCCTAATATTGTGGCGAAAGCTACTATATATGTCCGTGCAGATACACTGTCGCTCGAGGATTGTTATCAGGTTATAATTCCTACCTCATAAAAAGATTTATCTAATGTCTCTAGCACTTCATCCCTCTTCTGAAATTCTGCGGTGGCATAACCGTATGTTTTATTTCGTGTTCCTGTGCTTTTTGTGAATGTTTTTATTACTTATTATTTTAATCTATTTTGCAGAAACAAATCCGTAATTGTAACGTACTGAACTGTGAGGAAAATTATCTCAATTTACGTAGTCTCGAATCACGCACTCGGCTCTGGAACGTAACCTTCGCGAACCCACGCGATCACAATGTACTTAAAGAATTGCTGTTTTCTTACTGGTGTTAAGTAAAAGTGTAAAGCTAATCAGATTTAGTATGATCAGATGGGAGAGGTAATGAAGTAATTCTGTCAGCTTAGATCTCTTACGCTGGAACCTTCCGTACGTAATTTATGCTCGCATAAAATGTCTGTGACATTTCTGTTGCCTGGTGTCCTCATTCGTCGAGTAAAGAAATAATACATCACATACACGTATGTTTATTTATTGTCTCAAGGGTGCCTGTTATTTATCTATATGCGTTTATTAGTTACTACTTACAGGCCTCGAGTTTCCCTTTTTAATTATTTCAGTGTCTACACATCTTTAACTCAATTCAGCCAATGATGTTCTTTGTTGTTCGTCTTCCTCTACGCTCTACCAGCCACAAGTATTTCGGCCTTTTTTTGTGTAATGTTTTTCCTCACCAATAGGAAAGTTAATATGTGATTGAGTTCAAATGTTTGGGTTATTTCAGGGTCCTGTATTCCATAGTGTCGTGAGATTGACCGCCATCACTGATGCACTTTCTGGGGTGCTTAGTTGGCCTATACATTGTGTCCTTTTACGATTCACTCTCGCGGCGAGGCGATGACGCTGTTCAGATGGTCCGTGGTTCGATTCCGAGATGAAGCTATCACTGTTACGCTTTTTTTGTCTGGTGTCCTAATTTATTCTGTCTGTCATGAAATATTCTAATCCACATATATAAATTATTAGGTAAATATGAAGCCTAACAAATAAAATTAATAAAGAGAAGAGCAATGGAAAAATAACAGTGCTGTCACAAAGAAGGTACTCGAAATCCCCCTTGTTTTCTGCTTCGTCTGCAAATTGTAACGCTTTCACGCTGATGGTAAAAGCTTACTGTATTATACCCGCTTTCTTCAATGAAACGTGTGCTGTATTTCTTGGAAAAACATTGAGAGGCAGACTGCGTAATGACCTAAATTAATCCTAACATTAATTATACTGCGTTACCAAAACGAACGAACAGATGGACTAAAGGATAAAAAGAGAAGGGAGAGGCAGAAAGCCGAACACTAAACACGCTTCGCGCGATACACAAATGCTGCCATCACGCGTGTAAGGCCAAGCACTAGCTTTTTTTCAGACGGACAGTGATAAAATACATTAACCATCCCAGAGTTAGGTTTTAAAATCATAAAAAACGCTTATTAGGAAAGATAACAATAGATGGGTTTACGGTTGAAAACATAACAGTACCCAGACAGCACATCTTCGAAACAGGAGGTAGAAGAAATTGCATATTTTGAATGCAGCCATGTAGCTCCTTTAAATTTGTATTTTTGGGTTCCTTAGGGCTTGCTGACAAATAATATGTAAAACGTTACGCAAATAGTCCAGGAATTAATAAATTATACCCAGAATAAAATATTGGGGATGCCTGACAGCATAAAATCATTTCTGCTCATAAAATTTTTTTATAACGTGTTTGAAAAAACTTTGCGTTACAGAAATAGCCTACCATGTAAACTCCCAATTGATTGGAGCGCAACAAATGAAAGCCTAACCACGATTGGTCGGGCTATAAATACTATCTTTCGTTGTTGGGGGAAACGGGGAAAGGTAACATTTTTTCAAACACTTGTCGAAACGGGGCTCATTGGTCAGACTCGCTGATATACACACTTGGGAGCGTTAGTTCGAAACCACTTGTTTAAATAAGCTTGATAAAGCATCAGTGCGTTGAAGCCAGCTTATATTTTGCTAAATAAAAGCCTGGAAGATAAGCAGATGGGAATTTGTGCCAGTTTGTGCCAGAATTCATTGCTAATCAACGTATCTGTGTTTATTTCCATGAAATTGTGGTAAGCTTGAACCATTCAGTATCTTTTAATGAAAATTGAATGTAAATTCTTAATTTATGCCTGTATATATATGTGTAGTTCAGTGGCAAACATGATGTAAAGCCTATAATGCTCCAGCCTGAACAGAGGGTGTCGGAGGAAAGTCAAACGGCATGGAATGGCCAAATAGTACACTGACACCTAGATGATTGACTAGAAAGAAATAATGCTGGAATTGCAGAGGCGTAGTAACCATTAAGGAGGTTAATGCTGGTATAAAGTACTTCAGAATGAAGCTGATAGTTGGCCTAACGCTCTGAACTCAATGTTTGTGCTGTGTTGTGGTCAGTGTAACAAGAGAGTATAAGTTAGTTATGAAGTAGAAGGTACATCCTTCTTGATTTCAGGGACCGTGGTCTTGATGGTACTGAGCAGCACCTGGTCAGAGCTTTGCTGAATCCAGTGTCGGACAGCATACTCCTTGGTCCTTTTAGCTATCAGTGAGGTGTCTCCAGAGCCCAGAGGAGAATTCGAGCAGAGGAGTCCTTTCCTGCCGCCATCACGCCAGATAAGCTAACTTGGCCAGCTGAGCTCAACATTATGTCCCCTCATCTTGAAATGACTTTATAAAATTAACATTAAGAGGGGAATTTACTTGTCTTAATATCAGGAACTGAGAACATCTCCAATAATAGTCCCAAAAGACAAACTATTGAAGTCATGATGACAAATACCAACAGAGCTTGAACAAAACAAAACCAGTATTACCTCATATTACCACTACACAACTGACACACATAGGATATTTTTTTAATAATATATGTCACTACAATATTCATATTGATAAAGTCTGTACATATACTTGTAATTAAAATTGATTGTGATTCCTGGTTCCTTTGTATTTGAATCAGGACACAAATACATTATTGACAGCACTGAATACATATTGTTATTTGAAAAGTTACGAGTGACTTCCTTAAGATATTCTCATAGAGTGTTATATGTATGTGAGTGTCACAGTGTTGTTAAGAGTAGTGGATTAAATTAAATTGTTTATCTGTCTGTTGTTGTGACTTACACTTCATCATACACATACCCTAGACACATAACGTAGTCATCACACTATTCCAGAATAATTCTGACTGAGATATATAGATATGTGGTAGCAAGTAAGGTTATATATAATACACTACTCTTATTAGATATATATACCTTCACAGCTGATCTCAGTCAGTACACTAAGTCCCCTATAAATATTTATAACATCCCACTTCACCACATATATTGGGGTCTCGCTCTTGGGATTTTGAATCTTTCCCTATTAAAAATATTGGGGGTAATTCACTTCAGGGAATATAATAATTAAAAGGTATCCTTGGGTGGAATTAAATAAGGTTGAGCTCACGGTGCCTGTGTTGTCCATTAGATATATATTTAGAATTTGAATTGTTGGTTAGACATTGTAGAAATTTACCTGATAGACAATGGCGGACCTGGCCAAATTTCGATCTGCCGCTGTTCAGACTGCAAAAGAGTTAGGATTAGATGGGCAAGTTATGGTTGCCTATGTCACGACGGAATGTGACAAATTTATTGAACGCGAAGAAAGAAGGTTTGAAGCCGAAAGAAAGTTAGAGGCTGACAAGGAAATTAAGAAGTTACAATTTGAAGCTGAGGCTGAGACTAAGAGGTTGCAAGCTGAGGCTGAGACTAAGAGGTTGCAGATTGAGGCTGACAAAGAGGCTAAGAAATTGGAAGCAGAAAGAGAAGACAAAAGATTAGCTGCAGAAAGAGAAGAGAAGAAATTAGCTGCAGAAAGAGAAGAGAAGAAATTAGCTGCAGAAAGAGAAGAGAAGAGATTAGCTGCAGAGAGGGAAGCAGAAAAGGAGGAGAAGAGATTACAAAGGGAACATGAGTTACGACTAAGGGAGTTTGAGTTTCAAGGCCATGCTCCTGAAAATGGTGCCAGTCCCTTTGCCTCTGATGCTACGGTTACTCAGGGAGCCTCAACCTCAGCTATGAACTTTCATTTAGATCATTTTGTTGAGAAAGACGATGATATTGAGAGCTATATAAATAGGTATGAACTATTAGCTACCACGTATGGGTTAGAGAGAGAAAGGTGGAGCTTAAAGTTATCTCAGGGACTTCGTGGGGCAGCTTATGAAGTTTTTGCAAAAAATGAGCAGAGGTGATCAGGAAAATTATGACATGCTAAAGCAGGCTCTTTTGTTAAGGTATGAAAAGAATGCAGAATTTTATAGGAAAAAATTTAGGAATGCTAAACTACTGTCAGGTGAAACCTATCACCAGTTCTCTGCACGAATAGAGACATACTTGGAGAAATGGACTTCTCTGGGGAAAACCCAAGATCTTAAGGAAATGGTCCTTATAGAGCAATTAAGAGAGTCCATGGCTCCAGACCTGAGAAAGTTTCTCATGGAACAAGGTGCAGAGAGGCTGGGTGAGTTGCTAAATGTTGCTGAAAGGTATCAAGCAGCTCAAGCAGAGGTAACAGGTAATAAAAAGAAACAGGTGGACAACTTTAGGGCACCACAGAACTTTAATAAATTTGATCCTAAGGATCAAAATAAAGGTAAGCACCAATTTGATAGGCCACGGTATGAAAATAAAAATAAATTCCCACAATTCGATGAAAGGAAATATGATGAAAGAAAATCTTTCAACCAAGGAAAAAGGTGGTGTAAGAATTGTCAGATGGACAATCATGACACTGACCGGTGCAGAAGGAAACCTGTGTATATGGCAACCCTTCAGGTCAGGTCGACCTCAAGACAGGAGGAGGATATTATGTTAGATACCACTCCAGAAGAGATGAGGAAGGCACAGGCTGGGGATAAAACACTCAAGCCTTGTTTCAGAAAATTGTCAACTTGTCATACAACTCCAGGCAAGGGAGATTTTTACATGAAAAACAAGTTGATGTATAGGAAGACTGGAGCTAGATCCAATGGTCATGGACAGCTGGTTCTTCCAAAAAGATATAGGACAGAATTAATAAGGAGCCTACATGTGAAACCAGATGGGGACCATGAGAAGATAGGTACCATCATTCAAAAGGTGGCTCACAATTATTATTGGCCCAAGGCAAGATGGGACATTGAGAATTTTGTAGAAAGGTGTAGCATAGCACATGAGGGAACACCCACAAGTGGGAACATGGATCAGGACCTGGACACGCCCCGGGGCAAAATTAGGCCTGACAATAAAAAGAGAAATAGATTTGAAAAAGTGGACCAAATGGAATGGGAAGCCCCTTTTCACGGACAAGCTTCACTTAACTGTTTTACAATGGCCACTATGCGGAGAGTGCAAAAGGATGTCTTACCCCAGGATAAGCCGACAATCCCTCAATCGGACTTAAACAAACTGGAGGAAGAAGATGTAGAGAGGAAATCTCTCATCAAGAATTTTAAGTGGGGAGAAAGCCCCAAAAGAAAAATTGGTAGCGGTCGTTTTGTGAATGATAATTCTGGAAGGAAAAATCATCACTATAAAGCTTCGAGTGGAAGAGACCATACCGGTGCATGGACAAATAGGTCCACACACTTAAAGGTCCATATGTAGCTTTGTTAAGAACGTGGACTGATGAAAAGGCAGAGGAAAACATTACATCTTCATATCAATATGTGAATGAGCTGACCACTCGGTTGAAAACTGGCTGGAAACTTGCCAATGAAAATTTGAAACAAGCCAGGAAGAAACATGCTGCCTATTATAACAGGAAGGCGAAAGACAGAAATTTGGCTGTGGGAGGGAAAGTACTGCTTCTTTTGCCCGGGAGTCAGAATAAGTTACAAATTGGATGGCAGGGTCCATATACAGTTTTAGAGAAGGTATCTAGAACAAATTATAAGATAGATAAGAAGGGGAAAGAAAAAATCTATCATGTGAATCTCCTGAAGAAATATTTGGAAAGAGAACATCAGGAAGAGACACACTTGTTGACCTTGTCCATCGCCATGGAGATGAAAAAGGAACCACTTTCATCAGTTGAATATCCATTACACCCCTGTGAGACAGCAGCACAGGTGAAAATCAGTACACATTTAACGAAAACTCAGAAAGAGAGAGTGCAACAGGTTCTAAATAATCATGCAGAGGTGTTAACAGACCGACCAGGGCATACAAACCTATTGGAATATGATATGAAACTAATAGACTCCACACCTGTCTGTATGAAACCATATTCGATTCCATTTGCTAAGGAGAAAGCTTTGAAGGAAGAGATAGACTATCTGTTGAAGGAAGGAATTATTTCGCACAGTGAGTCTTCGTATAGTTCCGGTGTTGTACTCTTAAGGAAGCCCTCTGGAGAACATAGACTCTGTATAGATTACAGGAGACTGAATGCTATTACAGAAGGACAGGTGGATCCATTGCCGGATACAAATCAGCTGTTTGCCAGACTAAATAAAGCTAAATATTTCTCCAAAGTGGATCTGAGTAAAGGATACTATCAGATTCCAGTAAAGCCTGAGGTTAGACCATACCTAGCTTTTAGTACCTCAGAAGGACACTATGAGTTTAATAGATTGCCATTTGGATTGAAGAATGCGCCTAGTGTCTTCTCTAGAATGATGAGAAAATTATTGGATCCTCTGAATAATCCCTGTATAACAAATTTTATGGATGATATCCTTATAGCAACAGAAACATTTGAGGAACACATTGACTCTCTGAACATGCTGTTTGATCGACTTAGGGAGGCAAATTTAACAGCCCGACCAACCAAATGTTGCGTTGGATGTAAAGAATTGGAATTTTTGGGACACACAGTTTATCAGGGAAACATGACCCCTGACCCAAAGAATTTAGAGAAACTACAGAAAGCCCCGAGACCACAAACCAAGAAGGACGTGAGATCCTTTGTCTCATTATGTGGTTTCTACCAGAAGTATATCAAAAACTTTAATTCCATATGTGCACCTTTAACGGAATTGACACGTAAAGGACATCCAGATCGCATTACATGGACACCACAATGTGAAATGACTTACCAAGAATTGAAGGAAAAGCTCACAAGTAAACCCATTTTGAAATTACCTGACTTAAGTCAAGAATTCATAGTAAGGACGGATGCAAGTAATATTGGGTTAGGTGCAACTTTACTACAGAAATCAGATGCATTGGATGGGGAATTAAGCCCAGTGGCATATGCTAGCAGAAAGTTGAATAAAGCTGAAATCAACTACTCAACTAGCGAAAAAGAATGTCTTGCAGTAATATGGGCAATAAAGAAATTCAATATTTATCTATATGGGAAGGCATTTAAGTTGCAAACCGACCACAAACCTTTATCGTTTCTAGCACAGGCTAAGCATGAGAACTCTAGGTTACTCCGATGGTCTTTGCTTCTGGCTCCATATAATTTTAGCATTGAGTATATATCTGGAAAAACCAATTTGGGAGCGGATTTTTTTAAGCCGCCATCCGTGTGATGAGAATCACCGTAAACACCAGAAATAATAATAAATTTCTCTATGTGTATATAGAATAAAGGACTGACATATAATGTCTGTTTTAAGAGGGGAGGTGTCATGAAATATTCTAATCCACATATATAAATTATTAGGTAAATATGAAGCCTAACAAATAAAATTAATAAAGAGAAGAGCAATGGAAAAATAACAGTGCTGTCACAAAGAAGGTACTCGAAATCCCCCTTGTTTTCTGCTTCGTCTGCAAATTGTAACGCTTTCACGCTGATGGTAAAAGCTTACTGTATTATACCCGCTTTCTTCAATGAAACGTGTGCTGTATTTCTTGGAAAAACATTGAGAGCTACTGCGTAATGACCTAAATTAATCCTAACATTAATTATACTGCGTTACCAAAACGAACGAACAGATGGACTAAAGGATAAAAAGAGAAGGGAGAGGCAGAAAGCCGAACACTAAACACGCTTCGCGCGATACACAAATGCTGCCATCACGCGTGTAAGGCCAAGCACTAGCTTTTTTTCAGACGGACAGTGATAAAATACATTAACCATCCCAGAGTTAGGTTTTAAAATCATAAAAAACGCTTATTAGGAAAGATAACAATAGATGGGTTTACGGTTGAAAACATAACAGTACCCAGACAGCACATCTTCGAAACAGGAGGTAGAAGAAATTGCATATTTTGAATGCAGCCACGTAGCTCCTTTAAATTTGTATTTTTGGGTTCCTTAGGGCTTGCTGACAAATAATATGTAAAACGTTACGCAAATAGTCCAGGAATTAATAAATTATACCCAGAATAAAATATTGGGGATGCCTGACAGCATAAAATCATTTCTGCTCATAAAATTTTTTTTATAACGTGTTTGAAAAAAACTTTGCGTTACAGAAATAGCCTACCATGTAAACTCCCAATTGATTGGAGCGCAACAAATGAAAGCCTAACCACGATTGGTCGGGCTATAAATACTATCTTTCGTTGTTGGGGGAAACGGGGAAAGGTAACATTTTTTCAAACACTTGTCGAAACGGGGCTCATTGGTCAGACTCGCTGATATACACACTTGGGAGCGTTAGTTCGAAACCACTTGTTTAAATAAGCTTGATAAAGCATCAGTGCGCTGAAGCCAGCTTATATTTTGCTAAATAAAAGCCTGGAAGATAAGCAGATGGGAATTTGTGCCAGTTTGTGCCAGAATTCATTGCTAATCAACGTATCTGTGTTTATTTCCATGAAATTGTGGTAAGCTTGAACCATTCAGTATCTTTTAATGAAAATTGAATGTAAATTGTTAATTTATGCCTGTATATATATGTGTAGTTCAGTGGCAAACGTGAGGTAAAGCCTATAATGCTCCAGCCTGAACAGAGGGTGTCGGAGGAAAGTCAAACGGCATGGAATGGCCAAACAGTACACTGACACCTAGATGATTGACTAGAAAGAAATAATGCTGGAATTGCAGAGGCGTAGTAACCATTAAGGAGGTTAATGCTGGTATAAAGTACTTCAGAATGAAGCTGATAGTTGGCCTAACGCTCTGAACTCAATGTTTGTGCTGTATTGTGATCAGTGTAAAAAGAGAGTATAAGTTAGTTATGAAGTAGAAGGTACCTCCTTCTTGATTTCAGGGACCGTGGTCTTGATGGTACTGAGCAGCACCTGGTCAGAGCTTTGCTGAATCCAGAGACGGACAGCATACTCCTTGGTCCTTTTAGCTATCAGTGAGGTGTCTCCAGAGCCCAGAGGAGAATTCGAGCAGAGGAGTCCTTTCCTGCCGCCATCACGCCAGATAAGCTAACTTGGCCAGCTGAGCTCAACATTATGTCCCCTCATCTTGAAATGACTTTGTAAAAATAATATTCAGAGGGGAATTTACTTGTCTTAATATCAGGAACTGAGAACATCTCCAATAATAGTCCCAAAAGACAAACTATTGAAGTCATGATGACAAATACCAACAGAGCTTGAACAAAACAAAACCAGTATTACCTCATATTACCACTACACAACTGACACACATAGGATATTTTTAATAATATATGTCACTACAATATTCATATTGATAAAGTCTGTACATATACTTGTAATTAAAATTGATTGTGATTCCTGGTTCCTTTGTATTTGAATCAGGACACAAATACATTATTGACAGCACTGAATACATATTGTTATTTGAAAAGTTACGAGTGACTTCCTTAAGATATTCTCATAGAGTGTTATATGTATGTGAGTGTCACAGTGTTGTTAAGAGTAGTGGATTAAATTAAATTGTTTATCTGTCTGTTGTTGTGACTTACACTTCATCATACACATACCCTAGACACATAACGTAGTCATCACACTATTCCAGAATAATTCTGACTGAGATATATAGATATGTGGTAGCAAGTAAGGTTATATATAATACACTACTCTTATTAGATATATATACCTTCACAGCTGATCTCAGTCAGTACACTAAGTCCCCTATAAATATTTATAACATCCCACTTCACCACACTGTCTTACGAGCACTTGCTATTTACATATATTCATTTACTATTCACAGTCCTCGGGTTTCATTCCTTTATTCAAATCAAATATTTTTTCACTGTTAAGTTTTGACTAAGCCAATCTAGACATACGGAAGTGAATCATGGAGAATTAGAAATCAAGCAAGAAGTGCCCTAGAGGCCATGGAGATGTAGTTTTACAGAAGAATGTTAATAATACAATGGGCAGCTGAGAAGAATAATGAAAATGTCCTGTTACAAGCTAGTGCACAAAGGACGTTTATTGCTTACATTAGAAGGAAGCTATCCACTTCATTTGGACATGTTATGTGGACAAGAAAGCTGGAGTATATTGTTACAACAGGACAGATGGAAGAAAATAAAGATAGCGGACGACAAAGAGAGTTTGACATCATGGCATGGACAGAAGTCAACAACAGAACTGATATACAGTACTGCAGACACCGTCTGTTATGGCATTCTGTTGATAGCATTACCATGCAGTCTTTGATCAGGAGTCCCGAGGGTAGGGGGGACACGGAGAAGATAACTGGAGATAGACGTGAAGCGGATGATGAAGACACGGACAGACCTTGAGCTGATGGCACGGGACAGGAAGACTTGGCTTTAGTTTGTTGAAGGCCTATGCTCCTTGGGGAGCTGAAGGGTCATGATGAGGACTGGAGACAGAAAGTTGTGAAGAGACATGATCGTCTGCACCACGAGTCATGGTACTAGAAGAAGGAAATAGGAATGACGTATCTTTGATCACGACCTTCAGTTATTTCATGATCACAACTTTAATTTCCCCAAGAGCTTATACTTGAAAGAACCTGGTTACAGCCTTACTGGGGTCAAGGTAGAGTGCACGAGGAGTCCAACAAATATGAGTTAGCACCAGAAGAGGTCAAGCGGGGTCGTCTATTATAACCTTAGTGGTAGATGACTGTCGTATATGTACATTCGGTGAGAATACGTGCAGTATCCGGCGCTTGAACAATGAATGCCATTTGTCTTCGCACAACCAATTGTACTCCTTACAGCAATATATTGGAGACAACTGATACTTGTGGAGTGAACTGGACCTTACTCTGGGGGGGGGAGGGGGTGGGGGTGGGGGGGGGGGGGGTATGGTCCTGGGAGAGCAATATAAAGAGGGGTCCATTCTCCAGACCTGAGAAAGGGGGGGGGGGTGGGGGGATCATAGGTGCCAGGATAGTGGCTACTGTAATTGAGTTGTAAATGTTTTCCCTTATAAACCGACTCCACCTCACAGATAAGCTCAAGCCCACTGAACAATCTGTTAGTTCACTTATCGTAACCTAAACACTAAACAGTGTGGACTTCGCGTTTTACCCTCGCTCTACCCCAGAACTTTCACTTCATAAGGTTTTTGATCTACTAAGTTTTCAAAAAATAAAGGTACAATGCACCTATTGATAGCACGGTAATGACTAACCCAAAATAAAAACTTGTTCCCAGCTAATCAATATCTTACTGTTTGAGAAGGAAAATGTTGTCCATCATTCTGTACCTGAAACTCCTTCTAATCAACCTTTATCTCAAAAGGCATCTGGACGTAAAAGTCACGTAATATGTGGTACAGAGTGTCACATACACACCCCCGTTGCTAAACCTCGGCCAGGTTTTCGCTCTTCATCAGATCATCATCACCCTGTCAACTCTCCAATGAGCATAGTCCGTACCCGTGGACCGTCAGTGAACAAGGAGTCATTCTATTAGCGCATCTGGTGAATCCCCACTCCATCAGATGATGAAAGGTCCACCAGTTCTCTTTCTCCGTGTTGTTATTGGGGCCCTATCTCTACAGTTACCCAGGGGAATCTTCCAGTGTTTAGTAAATGCCAGGCATTTATATAAAGCGAACAGGTCCAATTTTAACATTAAGTGAGATATTTATATGAAAAACAAGTTGATGTATAGGAAAGAGCCTGGTGAGATCCCGCATTATTAAAGTCCAGAGGGAGTTAACTTTCGCAAAAAGATACAACAGAATTAATACGGGCTGCGTCAAAGATGAAAAAATGGTGGTCTGACAGCAGCTGCAGGTCGTAAATAGTGCTCCACGGCGGATTATTCGAAAAGTGTGTGGACTCCAAACAATGTATTATACTTGAGCCTCAAAGCTTTTTAGATGTTTACATTTGGAGAAATAATGTCCTTACGTATAATACCAGTGTAAGCCAATAGCACTGAGGTGGAACGATTTCTACATCCACCCCGAACACTGGACTCTTCTTGACCTGGACACGCTCCAGAGGCAGAAATTAGCGCCTGAATAATTATATTTTAAGGGTTTTCAGAGGGAGGAGGGTGCGGGATAATAGTTCTGTAATTGGGGGGTGGGGGTGGGGGGGGTGTGGGGGGTGAGTCTCCTCTATGTCACTCATTCATGGGGGTCAGAATGGGGGGAGTATGTTTTGAGGAAGAGCCGGCTGGAAGGAGAGTGAGCTCCTTTTCACGTTTACTAAGCTGAAGTTCACAGGGCTTAACCTGTGAAGGGAGGACTGATTACCTATTTTGACCCACTATGCGGTAAGAGTGGTCCTTGTATAAGTGAAAGACCCATGAACACATTACAACTGGTTTACTAGCTACAAAGGAATCTGCTATGAAGACTAACTATACTGTCATCTTATTTTAGAGGTATTTTTATTTATGGTGGTTGTTGTTTTGATGGAGGGTAAATGTCGTCGATTATTGTTATTTTTTTGATGGGGTAGGTTTTAAGAATGGTTTTGTTACTGATTTTTTGGTTGAGGTAGGGTTTGGTGTTTGTGTATTTTTAGTTGTGAATCATGAAGGAATAATTGTGAGGTGACGAG
>JAMPIV010019315.1:0-55392 GCA_024509875.1 Oreohelix idahoensis
CAAAGCATCCTTTGATTACTGCCGAAGTGAGAGTATTGGTTGCATGATCTACATCTATACGAATTCCCCTAAACACAATTCGCGACTTCCTGTCGCAAACCGCAACCCCCAACAACACAAAGCTCAATCATAAAAACGCTCCGCACTACACATCTAACAACATGTAAACTGTCTTGGGCCAGTGATCACCTCAACAAGGAAAAAAGACAGTAACATTTATCCCTTACCCACACTGATGCTCAAGTACCTTTCCTCTTTCCTAGAACTGACTGCACCTACTCTATGCAGTAACAAGGGAACTGCATATTTTTGTCTTGTCCTTTTTTTGGTTTATTTTATGTAAACGTTTAATAATGTTTAATGTTGGGTTGTTTCATGGCGCACACAGTCTTACACCCCAACACTACGCCCTTTAGTTTAACCTTGTTGTCTTTAAACATAAATGGTTTAACAAATAAACTAAACTCTCTGGAAATACTAATTAAAAAATACCAACCCGATTTTGTTTTTCTGCAAGAAACCAGAGTTATTTCAAACTTCCGTGCTAAACAAATTACAACAAAATTAGGCTTAAGAAACGGGTGGTTTAGTATAGGGACGTCACACACAGGTGTAGCGATCTTACAAGTATCAGAAGACTGGGAAACAACACACCATAACACGGACACTAGCGGTAGATTAGTTTGTGTCCAAATTAAAAATAAACAAAGCGAACAAGACACATTGTGATAAACGAGCGCAAAGGCCTTATTGCTCCATCTTTTCCTACATTCTTCATACTGTATTTTCTCCGACATTTGCTCTCTCATCTCATATTTGCGATCCACATTTGCTATTTCATTGTTGTGATTACTCGCGACCGGTATCTAGAGAACCACATTTGTTCTTTCATCGGGGGAAATAAAGTCCTTTGATTGAGTCCACATGCCTGACATTATCATTTGAAGCCCACATTGTATCGTGATAAATCTGGTAAAAACACATATGGTCATCCTAATCAAACTGTAATTTCTGTGACACCACATTGGACGCCCAGATTGGCCAGGGGAAAACGTGGCCGCGGTTCAGACAAGCGTGGGTTGACCACATTGGACGCCCAGCTTGGGCAGGGTGACTTCCAGAAATATATAATACCGCATAATCTACTAGAGTGAGGCAGTCCAGGTTTTTACCTTGTGAGGAAGAGATCAAACCCAAAAACGCATAGCCTAATACACGTGTTTATTCAGAGTGGATGATAATTCAGTTCCGTGATTAATTGTGTTCTTAAAGGATTTTGCGAAGGGAAAAGAAGGTTAGTAGATCTTATACTTATTAATACATTTTCTTAATTTTGTTTATTTTAACCTCACAGTTAAAATGTGCGGATGATAAAGTTTCAAATAATTCTTGGCATAACTGATTAATAAAATCAGAAGATTTTCATAGAAGATGATAGGATGATAGAAGGTAATTAATAGTTCATATTTCACCTTTATCATCATCACAGTCTCCCATATGCACACACACTCTCATGCACAAGATATTTAACATCATTAGAATTGAACTCAGAGAGAGGGAGATGAATAATGAGCAGTAGTTTAAATGAAAGTCAACCAGTGATGTTAAATGTGAAAAACTTACGAAGACTTTTGTGTGTCTTCAGTTCATCAGAAGTCTGAGTCTACACGCAACGTGTCTGACGTCTAACCAGAAATAAGTTATCAAAAACGGACATTTGGCTAGCAGAATTCGCCATAGGACATCTTTCATTCCTCAATTTAAAAGGAATATTGTCTCACCCACAAGTCATAAGGTGGACGCAGCATTTTTCGTCACCATATACTGCTTGCTCACAAGTTCAATACAGAGTTATCACAAGTTCAATACATCGTTATCACAAGTTCAATACAGAGTCATCATAAACTCTTAATCACTCGAAAGATCATTATTATCTGAAGTCAAGCAAAAGAGCTCAAAAGAGGAATCGCATATTTATACCACGTGCAACACACTCTTAAGCGCATTTTATGAAGCAGACTCGAAAGTATATGAATCACGACTACATACGCAAGATTATGAGTCTACATATCACTAACATTTCGTGAAGATATCCAGTCTGACCAGTACCGTCGGGAGATTAGACCACAGACCTTTTGTTCATATGACAACTATTAACTGTTGATACACACTACAGAGATATACTCAAACAGTGAAGGAATATACATAAATATCTCGTCAGCGTTCTCCGTACGACAACAGTATTCATCAGAACGTCCTCGACTTAGAGATACCCCATTCGACATAACGTATAACAACTTGGGACATTTTATGCATACATGTGAATCCTCATATCTAGGAGAAGCATTTAGAGACACATGGACTGTGTAGAGTACTCACCATTTTGGTAACACGTATCATATCACATCATCATTTCACTCTACACCAGTTCATCCTTAATTAACTATTACTTAATTAACTGTAATTTTATTATCTCATCTGTGTGTTTTGTGTGAATCGTCTTTCACCATCATCACGTTCTAACCATTACTAACCCTATATGTGTGGATATTTCATTAATAAACCCAACGATCAGTTGATCATTATCAAGAGTTTGTTAATGTATCACTCGTGCTGTCGGTGTTACATATTCACCTATAGGGACCTTTCTCTACTCAGATGAGGTTGGGGGCTTTTTCTTTACGGGATCTAAGGGCAGAAGCTAAGGTCGTGGGGAAACAGAACTCTTTCCATAATTTATTAGAAAACACTGTCTAGTGGAAAGCATTCGCATTCCTGTCTTCTTGTCCCTATCTCGAATAGGTCTTTTTTTCTTTCTTAACGAGCCAATTTCTAGAGACCTTATATCTAATATCTCATAGACTATTCCTGGCAAAAAACTACTGTCGTAGTTGCCCCAGTGACTCACCACACGACAATTGTGGGCTCGTCTTGGGATTAGTGAACCCGGACTTAGAAGTGTGATAAATCACATTTTCATCCCTGCTTTACAATTGCGATAATTGCAAAATTTGTTGGCATTTCGAGGGATTATCTCCTAGACTGACACTTACTATAATTTGTCTATTTTATAGGGGGGATAATTTATATCTCTAAAGCACGAGTGATACTTTTTAAATTGAGTATCAAACGGACAGAGTAAACACTTTTTGAGAACAGAGGATACTGTAGGGAACTGAAAATTTTTTTTTTTCAGTAACTGCTGGAGAAACTGTTATCATAAATATTTAGTAAATTTTTCATAGAAACTTCGAGATAATCTGTTAATTAATTTTTCAGAATACGCTGAGTGAGTGATTTTTAAGAACTATTTGAACTTGATTACTAATTTAAACCTAGCTGGTTTTAAAGAAATAATTACTTGTGCTAATCTATTAAATTGGTTTGGAGGTCACTGCCAATTTTTCCCTTCGCAAACCCGTACTGCATATCATGGCAGATGCTGCGAAAATTAGAAATAGTTTGATGGAGGCAGGGCGTGAATTCGGGTTAAGTGGAAAAGACCTGATGAAATATGTAAGCGAGGAAACTGATAAACTCCATGAAAGAGAGATGGAAATGCAGCAACTTACAATGGAGAAGGCCGCAGCAGAAGCAGCGGAGCGGAAAGAGAAGGCCGCAGCAGAAGCAGCGGAGCGGAAAGAGAAAGCCGCAGCAGAAGCAGCGGAGCGGAAAGAAGCAGCAGAAGCAGCGGAGCGAAAAGAGAAAGCCACACCAGAGACAGGGAGATAAATGGTGCAAGTACTGTCGCTTGAACAATCACAACACTAATGAGTGCAAGCGCAGACCTCCTCCCCAACATGCAGACAAAATCGTCACCCCGGAAGGAGCAGAGAACCGGAAACGTTTCTCATCCTCCTGTCATCGAATCAGTCCTCGTAAACGGACAATCTGTGGAGTGCCTTTATGACACAGGACTTGCTTTTGATGCGGTGGTCAGGGCATCTCTTGTCACCCCTGACCAGATAACAGAAGAGAGTGTCGACATCCAAGGTCCGACGAAGGATGTTGCACCCATGACACTGCCAATTGCACTTATCAGAGTGGAATCTCGTTATGTGACAGGAGAGATTCGTGCAGCTATCATGGAAGAACCAATCTACTCTTTAATCTTGGGATGTAGATATGTGTTCCTTGGAGAACCTACTCAACCACTAGTCATGGCGGCCGTACAGACTAGAGGACAGTCAAGAAAAGACGCAGAGCAGGAACCTCCTACCAATATCCTCCCCGAGGAATTGAAGAGGGCCCAAATGGAAGATTCCACACTGGCGCCCTGTTTTAAAATTACCTAGGACACACAACCCACCTACCAAGGGAGACTTCTTTATGAAAAATGGATTGATGTATCGCCGAGCTGGAAATGAAGGACAGGAACACAACCAATTAGTAGTTCCTGCAACCTATAGGAACCAGGTGCTTGAGATGGGCCACTCTATCCCATTTAGTGGACACATGGGAATGAGCGCCACGACTCAAAGGATCGCCTGCCACTATTATTGGCCAGGGATCACCGGCGACATTGAACGTTTCGTCAAGTCTTGTCCTCAGTGCCAGAAAGTTGCACCAAAACACTGGACGGCACCCGCGACCCTTGGGGAGATGCCAATCTTGGGCACCCCATTTGAAAGAGTGGCCGTGGATATAATTGGACCTCTGCTGAGAACTAAGAAGAGGAACTCCCATATCCTTACCTTAGTGGACACCTGTTCCATGTGGGGCGAAGCCATAGCCATGCCAGCATGCGACTCAGTGCATGTAGCTGACGCTTTACTGAATATCTTTACTAGATTGGGCTTCCCGCATGAAATTCTCACAGACAACGGGTCACAATTTAGAGGCAAGTTGACAGAGGAGGTGCTTAGAATATTCAAGACTAGGCATATCCATACTTCGCCCTATCACCCCCAAAGTAACGGGCAAGTAGAGCGGTTTAACGGGACGCTCACCTCTATTCTTCGGAAGTTGGCACAGGAGAAGCCAGAAACTTGGGATCAGTATCTTCCTGCCGCATTATTTGCTTATAGGGAAGTACCGCATGCGTCAACTGGAGTTCCTCCGGCCACATTACTCTTCGGAAGACCTATTAAAGGTCCATTAGAAGCATTACTAAGAACATGGACAGATGCCAAGGCAGACGACACTGTCACATCAGCCTTCCAGTACGTCACAGACTTGAAACAACGCCTGAAGACTGGCTGGGAATTAGCCACAGCGAAAGTACGGGAGGCTAGGCGGAAACATGCCAAATATTACAATCGCAATGCGAAGGACCGAGAACTAGCAGTAGGAGAGAAGGTGCTACTTCTTCTGCCAAGTAGCAGTAATAAATTGCAGATTTGCTGGAGGGGACCCTACAAAGTGGTGGAAAAGATTTCTCGCACCAACTATAAAATCGCCGTGAACGGAAAGCAGAAAATTTATCACTTAAATCTGCTTAAGAAGTTTTACGAGCGAGCCCCTGCCGAACCAGCGCACCTCATGACTATGGCCATTGCTATGCAAATGGAAGAAGAGCCATTATCATCCGTAGAGTACCCGGTGATACAGGAGGAATCACATTTAGATGTGAAAATAAGCTCCACCTTAACGGAAGCCCAGCAAGAAAAAGTAAGGAGATTGATGGAAAACCACGCCGACTCTCTGACAGACAAACCGGGCCGGACAAACCTGATGGAGTTTGACATGGAAGTCACGGATCCTACGCCCGTCCGAATGAGAACCTATCCGATTCCGTATGCCAAGGCGACGGCATTAAAGCAAGAAATTGATTACTTACTTAAGGAAGGCATAATTTCGAAGTCGGAGTCCCCTTACAGTGCGGGAGTGGTGCTGTTACGCAAACCCAGTGGAGAACACCGCCTGTGCATCGACTACCGACAGCTGAATGCGTTAACACAGTTCCAGCCAGAACCGTTACCGGACCAGAACCAGCTATTTACTAAGCTGAGCAGGGCTCGCTATTTTTCAAAGATCGACCTCAGTAAAGGGTACTATCAAATACCGGTAAAAGCTGAGGTGAGGAACCTGTTAGCCTTCAGTACTCCAGATGGACACTTCGAGTTTAATGTGATGCCATTTGGACTGAACAATGCTCCTAGTGTCTTCACAAGGATGATGCGAAAGTTATTGGATCCTTTGAATCATCCCGCCATCAGCAATTTTATGGATGATATCCTAGTAGCTACTGAATCGTTTGAAGAACATATATCAGCGCTATCCTTGCTGTTTAACAGACTCAGAGAAGCGGGACTAACCGCCCGCCCAACCAAATGTCAAATTGGGTGTGAACAGCTAGAGTTCCTAGGACATACTATATCCCATGGGACCATGTTCCCCGAGACTCAAAACGTTGAGAAGCTGAGAAATGCACCGAGACCGTCCACAAAAAGGGATGTCCGGTCATTTGTATCTCTCTGTGGATTCTACCAGAGATATATAAAGGATTTTAATAGCCTCTGTGCACCGCTTACATCGCTAACCAAGAAAGGAAACCCAGATAAAGTGACATGGTCAGCAGAATGTGAACATGCATATGCACTCTTAAAAGAGAAACTCACCACAAAACCTATTTTACGGCTTCCGGATTTAACTAGAAAATTCATCTTGCGCACAGATGCCAGTAACATTGGAATCGGGGCTACATTACTACAGCCAGATGACAGAAGCCCACCAAATCTATTTCCGGTCGCATATGCGAGTCGGAAGTTAAACCGAGCAGAACAAAACTATTCCACAATCGAAAAGGAATGTTTGTCCCTCGTCTGGGGAATACAAAAAGTTCAAGCATACCTGTACGGAAGGAAATTTACAATCCAGAGTGATCACCAACCTCTGACCTTCCTCGCCAATTCAAAGAATTTGAATGCTAGACTGATGAGGTGGTCGCTTGTTCTACAACCTTACACGTTCCAAGTGGACTATATCCAAGGAAAACATAACGTAGGAGCGGATTTTTTAAGCCGTCATCCTATGAGGCAGGACGGAGAGCACAGACAAGTAGAGGAAAGGGTGGAAACCGGAGAGAAAAACGAAGATGAGGAAAAGGATTAAGGAATCCCGAGCAAGAAGGCTAAGCTCTCCTGAGTACGATTGACATCACACTTGAGGAGGGGCTATTGTGATAAACGAGCGCAAAGGCCTTGTTGCTCCATCTTTTCCTACATTTTTCATATTGTATTTTCTCCGACATTTGCTCTTTCATCTCATATTTGCGATCCACATTTGCTATTTCATTGTTGTGATTACTCGCGACCGGTATCTAGAGAACCACATTTGTTCTTCATCGGGGGAAATAAAGTCCTTTAATTGAGTCCACATGCCTGACCTTATCGTTTGAAGCCCACATTGCATCGTTATACATCTGGTAAAAACACATATGGTCATCCGAAACACATCTGGGCACGCTGTAATTTTCTGGAAAACGTCTCAATTGGACTTTAGTCGGCCGCGGTTCAGACAAGCGTTGGTTTACCACATTGGACGCCCAGCTTGGCCAGGTGACTTCCAGAAATATATAATACCGCATAATCTACTAGAGTGAAGCAGTCCAGTTTTTTACCTTGTGAGGAAGAGATTAAACCCAAAAACGCATAGCCTAATACACGTGTTTATTCAGAGTGGATGATAATTCAGTTCTGTGATTAATTGTGTTCTTAAAGGATTTTGCGAAGGGAAAAGAAGGTTAGTAGATCTTATACTTATTAATACATTTTCTTATTTTTGTTTATTTTAACCTCACAGCTAAAATGTGCGAAAGATAAAGTTTCAAATAATTCTTGGCATAACTGATTAATAAAATCAGAAGATTTTCCTAGAAGTTGATAGGATGATAGGAGGTAATTAATAGTTCATATTTCACCTTTATCATCATCACAGTCTCCCATGCGCACACACTCTCATGCACAAGATATTTAACATCATTAGAATTGAACTCAGAGAGAGAAGGAGATGAATAATGAGCAGTAGTTTAAATGAAAGTCAACCAGTGATGTTAAATGTGAAAACTTACGAAGACTTTTGTGTGTCTTCAGTTCATCAGAAGTCTGAGTCTACACGCAACGTGTCTGACGTCTAACCAGAAATAAGTTATCAAAAACGGACATTTGGCTAGCAGAATTCGCCATAGGACATCTTTCATTCCTCAATTAAAAAGGAATATTGTCTCACCCACAAGTCATAAGGTGGACGCAGCATTTTTCGTCACCATATACTGCTTGCTCACAAGTTCAATACATCGTTATCACAAGTTCAATAAAGAGTCATCATAAATTCAAATCACTCGAAAGATCATTATTATCTGAAGTCAAGCAAAAGAGCTCAAAAGAGGAATCGCATATTTATACCACGTGCAACACACTCTTAAGCGCATTTTATGAAGCAGACTCGAAAGTATATGAATCACGACTACATACGCAAGATTATGAGTCTACATATCACTAACATTTCGTGAAGATATCCAGTCTGACCAGTACCGTCGGGAGATTAGACAACAGACCTTTTGTTCATATGACAGCTATTAACTGTTGATCAACACTACAGAGATATACTCAAACAGTGAAGGAATATACATAGATATCTCGTCAGCGTTCTCCGTACGACAACAGTATTCATCAGAACGTCCTCAGCTTAGAGATACCCCATTCGACATAACGTATAACAACTTGGGACATTTTATGCATACATGTGAATCCTCATATCTAGGAGAAGCATTTAGAGACACATGGACTGTGTAGAGTACTCACCATTTTGGTAACACGTATCATATCATCATTTCACTTTACACCAGTTCATTCTTAATTAACTATTACTTAATTAACTGTAATTTTATTATCTCATCTGTGTGTTTTGTGTGAATCGTCTTTCACCATCATCACGTTCTAACCATTACTAACCCTATATGTGTGGATATTTCATTAATAAACCCAACGATCGGTTGATCATTATCAAGAGTTTGTTAATGTATCACTCGTGCTGTCGGTGTTACATATTCACCTATAGGAACCTTTCTCTACTCAGATGAGGTTGGGGGCTTTTTCTTTACGGGATCTAAGGGCAGAAGCTAAGGTCGTGGGGAAACAGAACTCTTTCCATAATTAATTAAAAAACACTGTCTAGTGGAAAGCATTCGCATTCCTGTCTTCTTGTCCCTATCTCGAATAGGTCTTTATTCTTTCTTAACGAGCCAATTTCTAGAGACCTTATATCTAATATCTCATAGACTATTCCTGGCAAAAACTACTGTCGTAGTTGCCCCAGTGACTCACCACACGACACCTGGTTCCATTCTAGTTCTCAGTCCTTCAAAGATTGTCTAATGTTGTCCTCCCAGCGGACTCTGGGTCGTCCTGGGGGTCTGGATCCTTGTTTACCATGCTTGTCGTGGTAGCCGATCTTCTCCCATTATTCGCACAATCAGGTTTTAAGACAAACAGGTGATTGGCCTGTTGTGCCTTTGCATGGTGGAGGGGCTGCCTCCTTACGGCCTCCATGCAGGCCGCCCTCCTCCTTTTTCATCCGGGCTTGGGACCGGCATAGGTGGAGTTAACAATAAATACGCAAAGATAAAATGTTTAAATAAATATAAAATGTATTCAGTTTGTCTGTTGTCCAATAAAGGAGCGTGCGAGATAAACATAAGATGCAGATGATCAATCTTTTTCATTCGCTCTTAAATAATCACATCTATTCCGTTTATAAAGCTGAAGGTCCCGTCTCAGGCTTCTCTCGTCCTCTTTCTTTCTTTCTCGTCTTCTAATGGTTTTTAGCCGCCGACCCTCAAAGCAGTCAGTGGCCACCACGCCTGGTGGCGTCTTGTAGGGCAGCAACAAACTGCTTCCACTTTGTTCGGTCAGCGGCCATCCTTCGTGCAGTGCCCCAGCTCTGATTCATTCTTTGCATTTCGGCTTCCACACTTCTCCGCCAAGTTGTTTTAGGTCGGCTTCTCTTTCGCTTTCCTTCAGGGGTCCATAGCATAGCTGTTCTTGTGATGGCAATCGGGGTCTCCTGAGGACGTGGCCAACCCAACTCCAGCGTCTGCCAGCTGTGATGGTGTGCATGTTCTCTTGGTTGCTCCAACTAAGCAGTTTTTGGTTGGTGATGGTATTCGGCCAAAAGATTCGGATAATTCTTCTTAGGCAGATTGTGTGGAAAGAGGACAATTTCGACATTTCCTTCTCTGTTACCATTCCGAACCATAGAGAATCACAAAAAGTACACAGCTCTCATATAATCTTAATTTTGTGTTTGTGCTGTACTGGGAGGACTTCCAGATGTTGTTTAGACTAGCAAAGGCTGTTCTTGCTTTAATCTCTTTGTCATGATGCAGTTTCTCTATCAGGTGGGTCGCCAATCAAAGAGGTAGCTATTTGTATACTTGTCGTGCTATTATCATAAGTATATCTAGCAGACGGAATATTATACTCACACTGAAAGGATAGCACTGGTGATTTGCGTCACACCAAACTTTCATGCCATCTTTCAAGACATATAGTTTATTTCTTCCACAGACGTATTGTCTAATTTAGTTGCTCGTGTGGAATTTGCTTGTAAGTGCACCTCGGGTCCCTCAAGACTATAACTATGTGCAGAACTAATTTTAGAATATTTTCAAACAATTTGTCTGCATAATTGTTTACATCAGGGACCTGTCTAACACTGCGATTTATGCGTGGAGCTGCACTATAGATGATTGCGAGTTTGTGAGAAAATGCGTTATTTTAATTTGGGTTAGGAATTGTGAGACTACTTTGCAATAAATGTTATTTGAATTGAATCACGTTCAACGTGCATACCTCATCTTTGCTGGGTTCAATTTCGTCCGCAATTTGTAGTAGCGTAGAAGGCCTAGATTGGAGTGCTATATTTTTTAGAAAGAGAATTTTTTTTTTTTTAAAGTATCCCGTTAAACCCTTGATGGGTTATAATTAGGACATATGGTGTACTAATTCGAGTAAATATAGTCAGGTTTCCAATACCCAAGTATAGAACCTTCTTTCCCCCTCTACTCCGTCAAAATAGAGTAAATCAAAACTAAATTTGTATTAATGTTTTTGTGTGTGACCTCCCTTTTCCAAGAAACAAACAAACAATAAAAATAAAACACAAACAAATTAAAAAAAACCAACAAGTAAACAAATTGGTAATATCACATTAACGTTCGCCGAACGCTCAGCTCAGAATTTTTACTTGGAGTTATTTCCCTTCCTGCCCTTAGAAGAGTTTCCTGGACATGTATCGTAATGTGCAAGTATCGATTATAATTATGAACTGTCATACTATTTGGATTATAAACAAAATTTGAAAAGAAATACATTTTTGTTAAAGCTTGATGCTTTTGGTTTATAATTTAAAACATACATTTTTTATAACAGTTCCCTCCCCCACCCCGCAAGACTGACTCACAGACTGATGAAATGTATTAAATGTCCAATGTATACTGTTCACTATGCTTACTTACCTAGGAAGCATAGTAACACCTGACGGCGGAACAAGCAAGGACATTAACAACAGAATGAATAAAGCGAGAACAGCCTTTGCTATTCTCAACAACATTTGGAAGTCTTCCCAGTACAGCACAAACACCAAATTAAGACTGTATGAGAGCTGCGTACTTTCTGTGCTTCTCTATGGTGCGGAATGTTGGAGAGTAACAGAGAAGGAAATGTCGAAACTGTCCTCCTTCCACACAATCTGCCTAAGGAAAATTCTCCGAATCTTTTGGCCAAACACCATCAGCAACCAAGAACTACTTATTCGGAGTAACCAGGAGGACATGCACACCATCATAGCTGGCAGACGCTGGAGTTGGGTTGGCCATGTCCTCAGAAGGGACCCTGATACCATCGCAAGAACAGCTATGCTATGGACCCCCGAGGGAAAGCGAAAGAGAGGCCGACCAAAAACAACTTGGCGGAGAACTGTGGAAGCTGAGATGCAAAGAATGAACCACAGTTGGGGCACTGTACGAAGGATGGCCGCCGACCGAGCAAAGTGGAATCAATTTGTTGCTGCCCTACAAGACGCCACCAGGCGTGATGGCCGCTGACTGCTTTGACGGTTGGCGGTTATGGATCAAAGAAGAAGAAGAAGTATACTGTTCAAAAAAAGAAGCGCATAGCTACTGAAGGCACACACATAGCCATAATTTTGACATTCAATAACTTTTTTAATTTAATGAGTTAATTGTTCAAATTGCACACAAGAATACCTTAGGGTTCAACCAATCAATTTACAGTTGTTTTGCATCTGGGTCACGAGAGTTTTTTGGCGTACGGGCTTTCCCGTTAGTATGGTGTGTGGCCTCCTCTTGCATCGATCAGCGACTGGCATCTCCTGGGCATGGATGCGATCAGACGTCTGATGTGGGCCTGTGGGATGGCTGCCCACTCTTCTGGAGTGCCTGGAACAGATCACGACGATTGGCTGGAGCAACGTCTCGGCGACAAACATGTTTATGCAGCTCATCCCACAGGTGCTCAATCGGACTCATGTCTGGAGACGGATGGCCAGGGAAGGGTGAGAATGTTGTTGGCAGTCAGGAACTGCGTGGTCAACCATGCACAATGGGGTCTGGCGTTGTCCTGTTGAAACACAGACCTTTGGGCAGCCAAAACTGGAAGGACATGGGGTCGAAGAATTTCATTGACGTATCGTTGCGCATTCAAGCCTCCTTCAATGTGCACCAATTGACTCCTTCCATTGTAACTGATCATTCCCCACACCATTGCACCTCCACCACAGTGCGGCGGAGCTTCATCAACGCAATTTTGGGCAAAACGTTCATTTCGCCTACGGTAGACCCTATGCCATCTATCATGACGCTGCAACAAAAAGAAAGATTCGTCACTTAACCAGACACGTCTCCATTGATTGTCAGCTGCCCAGGGACGATGCTGGTTGGCCCAAAGAAGTCGATTTTGGCGATGGCGGCGCGTAAGGACAGGTCCTCGGTGAGGTCGTTGTGCCCAAAGTCCAGCGTCATGCAGTCTATTCCGGACAGTTTGATCAGACACATGACGTCCTGCAGGCAATGACTGCGCAGTTGAGGAAGCTGTTGTAAACCTGTCTCTAAGGTGACGAAGCCGAATAAAGCGATCCTCTGCTGCTGTTGTCACTCTGGGTCATCCACTGTGATGCCGGTCTTCAACTGAACCAGTGGCTTGGAACCGGTGCCAAGGCCGACTGATGGTACTCTGATGCACGTTTAGATGCCTGGCAACCTGATTTTGACTTTCGCCTGTATGCAGTCGGCCAATAGCAATGTTCCTTAAATTTATCGATAGAAACGCCATAAATGTCTGCTTGAAAATGAACTGAATTTTTTGTGTGTAGCGTTATCCTTTTATAGGGTTTCAGTTGCGTAGTCAGTGAATAGTGTTCACCCCAAATTTTGTTGCTTTCACGTGCGCGCTACATGAGTTGTGATCAAAAATTGCGTCATAAACACTATTCCCCACTGCGTTGTAACGATTACAAAAACGAACGCAATTCAGATCAACACGTGCATTTGACACTGTAAAGAACATTTGAGGCTGGTTTTTATATACCCTAGCACCAAATTTTACTTACAAACTCATAAAAACGTGCCCTCGGATAGATATGCGTCTCTTTTTTTGAACAGTATATTAACGGACTGATTAATGTATTGACTGACATACCGCGGGTCTGACTGATGTACTCCTGTTTTTTTTTTTAAGCTTCATGCTTTTCATTTATAGTTCAATGGACTTTTATTTGTCTTAATTAATTTTTTATAACAGTCTCCCCCAACCCCGAAGGACTGACGAAATATATTAAATGTCCAAGTTATTAACGAACTGATCTATCTGCACTGGAACCCATCACTCTCCTACACACAATTATCATGACACAGTAGTGACACAAAAACTCTGTTAAATTTTTTTTAAAACGGACACTAGCAGTTGTAATAGATACTCGCACACATCACTTGTTTATTCACTCAAAATTTTTGACTTTATTCATTCATTTATTCAGTACCCGTCCATTCAGTAATAAATAACGTTTCTTTGTAATTTTCACTGCACCTTTCGTGTTCAGTGTATAGTACATTGATTGTTGTTATTGGTTGATGTATGTGTCTGATTGTTTGTTTTGTATTATTTTATGGGAGCTTACTTTATTTAAGTTATTTTCAATACGTATGAGAAGAATCAAGGTGGCCAGCAGACCTAATCCCCTCTTGAACTTATCACTGTTTCACTCTTATGCAGGAGGAATTTAAGGCTGTATGTTCTTCTGGAAATTCACTATCTTAGGGGAACCTTCGCCAATTATTACGAGCCATATTCAGTGAGTCATTCAGGGAAAGATTTGATACGTTCTTTAATACATTCTATTTCTACTGTCATTCTATTCCTTTAAACGGCCAGCCACACCCATCTCACAGGCTTATCGGACTATGACAGGAGGTCATACAATGATCTGATGATGAAGCTGAGTATAAATGGTGTCATATGCAATTTATCATTCCAGGACTGGGGTCGGAGTGGCTCAGAGGTATGGCATCTGCCTCGTATTCAAGAGGTACTGGGTTCGAAACTCAGTTGAGGGATTATAATTTATTGAAATATTTTTTTTCAGAACCGGTGGTCCTAATTACGTCATACTCCCTCCTGGTCTCATGGGTAGTGAGATCGGATGCCTAGCCTTCTCGGATAAGGGCGAAAAAATAGGAGGTTCCGTGTGCAAGTTGCGCACGTTAAAAATCCCACAGCAGTTGGAAATCGTAAAGAGTAGGCTTATCAGGCCGCTGCCCTGGCAAAATTTTAAAAAAAATTAGGAAACCTACCCACCACAAAAATATTTATAGAATGCGTGATTCCTATACATTATATACACACATTGGGATTCTTGCCGGTGCTATGGAGTTCGTGCATTGCGCTGAAATCCTCCTTGAGTGATCTAAGGGAGGAGATCGGAGCACTGATGGCGTTGTCCGTGTGCAATGAAGATAGTCCTTAAAAACCAAACCATTCCAGGACCTTTGCAGGGCTCCCTCTCATGTAGTCCATTGGCCTTATTGTGCTTGCCGCACTGCTTTTGTAACCTCTTACCATTCGTAGCTTCTTGTTTTTCCTGAATTATCACTTCTATGCATTCCTTATTTGATGGCTTGGATCACCAGCAGATGTCGCCATGGCTAAATCACTGTCTATTCGTCTGTGTGGGTCATATTACCTCCCTCAGTTTGAGCGACTCCTGGGCTGCACCAACAGCTTAATGCACTTTCCACTTCCTTCAAGATTTCAGTGTGGGGCTGAATGGACTGAAATACTTCATTTTTTTTCATACAGTATCATTGCGATACTTCTTTATAGTCTTCAACAACTGACGTGAAAGGGAGCACAAGCTTTGCCTTGTTGCAGTACAGTGCTGTGTCTGACAGACCTGGATGTACTCTTTGACATTTCATCTTGAACTTGTTGACCTTTTTCTTTATAGCTTAAACTGTAGTTGTTCTTATTTCATATGTAAATAAATATTACACACACATACAGGTATGTTTTCAGGCACTCATGAATAATAAAGTAGAACACTAGACCACAGACGTGAATGGTTTACCGGGGAATCGAGCCCAGGACCTTCCGTGCGGCACCCCCGCCTAGCTATGGAAGCGAATCACACTATCCTCCCTGCCAGCTAAGCACCACAAAAATGATGCTTCTATGACAGAGGTTATTAGTGCGACCCGCAACACATAACACCAGAAATTTACCTAGGGCAATCCAGCCTATTAATGATGCAATCACTTTTGTCGTTCCCCTATTATACATTATAGGTCAGATTACACAAGACAAAGACTTTAATACTGTGTCTAGTAAATGATAGAAGACAAGGAATAAACTAAGAATAAGCCACTCGCATCTGTAGTTTTTCTGTTGTCTAGTTTTCTACTTCGTTATTGTTCACGAGTTCCTGAAAACATACCTTTATGAGTAAGTAATATTTATTTACTGTTTACAGGCATCAGGTTTCCCTTCTTTATTTCATATGTAAGCGGTGACCATAGGAATTGGGGGGGATCAAAAATCAACTGGATGCATCACAGTTTGAACTCACCTAGGAGTCTGCTTTCGTCTATGATCTGCAATCCCCTATTTTGCCATTTCTGTTGTCTGCTTTATTGTCTTTAAGTCTGTTAGTTAGACATCATACACCCTGCCAAGAATTTTAACCGGTTCTTCAATGACAGTAGGGATTCTTTGCTTTGAAACCGAGAATATGACCTCAGATATCTTGCCTTTCCTTCTTAGGGGTCGATTTGCCGTGAAATATGAAGAATCACGGTCTGAATAGAGGTAAATAAATATAAGGTGCAGCGATGGGACAGATGTATGTACGTAAAATGATAAAATAAATGAGTATAGTAAGAGAAAAAGAAAGGCGCAAAAGCGCGTGATCCAAATGTCGTTACAGAGTATACCTTTCCTCCAGAATTCATCATATAAAAAAAGGTAAAGGAACCCGTTACACGCCCATTGAGGCATATTGGGAATATGGTGTTAGGCCCATATTATCTTGACCGTCGGCACACGAGGGGTGATGTGGTCGGCATCACGCCGGCCGCCTTAACCTTCCCAGAGTAGCTCTGGGTCGACCCAGGAGCCGTTTGTGGCCTAAAAATTTTCCGCCTCATCTGGGGATCGAACCATAGACCACTGCGCTAGGAAGCCAGTGCACTAACCACTATGCTACGGCGGCTCCAGAATTCATCATATGCTGTTGCTAAATCTAAAAATATGGCCACTGGTTTTGCGTTCCATTTGAAACCTAACTGTACTTCATGTTCCACTTTTATAAGTTGATTCATAGTGTTCTGTTTTTCCTGAACCCAGATTGCGTTCTACTCTATATACTGTTTCTTTACATCTGAAATTTTAGTCTCTTGTTCTTTACAGCCTCCATTATTTTTTCAAACTGAGATGTCAATGCTATAGATCTGTAGGAACTCACACCATGAGTCTCCTTATCTGATTTTAGTATTGGTATCACTACTGCCACTTTCTAGGCCTTTGGTATATTTCCTGCATTCCATACATAGTTCAATGGAGAATTAATTTTTTGCAATGTATTTTTGGGAAAGTTTTGTAACTATTCATACCTCAGGATGTCCTGTCCTGAAGCTGAATTAGATTTTTCATTTTCTCTTTCACAACTGGATTTTAATTCACTGTTATGTTTTTTTCTTTTACATGATTTTGCTCTGAATTTATTTGTTTTGGCATATTTAATTTGGATATGTGTCTGGATGAAATTCTTAGTATTTCTTCGGTAATGTTATTTGTTAAAATATCTACACGATCATTTACTGTTTTTCGTAGCTCGATTCCTTCCATTTCAATTTTGAAAGCTAACCTTTTTGGCTTTTATCAAGTGGAATGATGGTTTTTCTATTCCTTTGTTCTGTTTATACTCGTGTTTTATTGTTATCTCTATGGGTCAGTGATCAGAGCTTGTATCGCTTTGTATCTCCCATTTCACTTTGGCTACATTTGCTGTTTCTATGCTGATGTCTATTGCTGAATCAGGTTGGTTTGCACATGGGTTGATTGTAGTTGCTAACCAATTATTTATTATTATTAGTTCATTCTTTTCAATAGAGTCTAGGAGTAATTTTCCTGAATTATCTTTTGTGTTTCCTCCCCAGGTTTTGTGATGCGCATGGAAGTCTCATACTATTACTGACTTATGATGCAATTTTTGCTCCAATTGCTTTTATGACATTTTCTTGTACATTTCCTGTTGTAAAGCATACGTTTTATTATTTTTAGTACGTCCTTGTCACTGTGTGTATTAAATACTTATTCATTCAAGATTCGTATAGCTCTGATTTATGATCAGTTGCCTTTAGTGCAAAGTATCTGTCCTGTAAGAAGTTGTCTATTTATTTGTGTATGTTTCCAGTTATTGCTTTCTTTTCTAATGGGACATAATAAGTAACAAATAATGGAAATGCAGCACATAAAAGACACAGCACAACACCAATTAGTGATGAAGTATTTAATTTTGTAGAAGGTTAAAGTATGAACAACTGATAATATATTATAAGAAAACTATTATAGAGGACCAAGGCAGTAGAGCATCACTATTTTCAGCTTTATAAACAATACTAATGCATTTGACAAAGTTAATAACGGGTAAATTATAAAAATGTTACAAAGCATAGACATCTGTGTTAAAGAAATAAAATCCCCTAGAAGACGAAAAATAGATCTGTTGGTGGACATCATAAAAATAACTTGATGTTCCCTGATGATACAGTCTAGATGACAAATTGTGAACATGAGTTATAGGAAATGCTTAATACATAAAGGAAAGAACATGAAAATGAAGGCCTTTGATTTAATAGCATAAAGGATATAAGCTACAATCAACTAGGAGTAAATGACTGGTCCAGAATGCTATTTCACAGGAAACGGTACAGTTTGAAATACGGTAAATACATTCAAATACCAGGGCATGTTTTATGTTAATAAAATTGGATGGAAGATGCATATTACAAGTAATGTGTTGATTACACCAAGTGAAAACAGCATTATGTTTAAAATGAAAAACATGTTTTGCATAAACTCATTCACATACAGATACACAATGTTGATTTTTTTCCAGAAGATGAAATAACTGCATATGCAAAAAGTGAAATATTGTGATGTGAAGCAATGTAATGAAAATTTTGCTTACACCATTACATGATGGCACATGCAGGATCCAAAAAAAAAAAAAAAATCAATTGGCATGTCATCTGCATTTACATTATTTATTTTGGAAGATGAAATAATTACAAAAGCAAGAAGTGAAACATTGTGATGTGAAGTGGCAATTAATATGACATTGTATATGTTGCTAGGAACATCATCATGTAAAACAAACAGAAACCACCGCCACAAGAGCAGATGGAAGCAAGTAAGCAGGTTTCCTGCCAGGATACCAGCTTCAGTGGTGGCTCCTTGTTCCATGACGATCAAAGATAACAGAAGTACTGCATCGCAACCGGATGGGTGGTTTTATTCAAACCAGAGTGACACTTTTGCTTGAAATAACAAGCAGCTACTGTGAGACAGTGTATGAGCTTAACATCATGCAAAAGAAATGTCTCCATAAACCAATGATGCAAGATCACATAAATGCTTTCGTGCAGGCGCCTTGCAAGGAAGGCAGCTTCTGATACACAAGGTTGTGTTATCACAGAACATAACTTTCAGCAACACAAAGCAGAAATGAGCTGAAAGCGTCATCTCTTAATGAGTTTCTCCACATAAATTCATCTAGATATGAGGAAATAATTCCCTGCTCGTTCCATACTGCTGTGTCATTTTCGTTTTTGCACGATGCCACATGTTTTCCACTGTTTGTGTGTGGATTTCGCGATTCTGAGGGTCAACAAAATTGCGCTCGTGCACCACAACAGTATGCATATATGCACCTCCATTCAACGTACTAATGTTGCTGTAAGCTGGCCACCCATCCGTCATAATATGTGTTCCTCGTCGAATGTACTGCTGTATAAGAGCCTCCAGTGTACCTGCCGTGCGGTCAGCAACTTCCACCAGGAAACACTTCCCTGACTCCTCCACACCACCGAACACCCAGTGTCCTTCTCGCCAGGTGCCTCTGTGATACTTTCTATGAAAATACTTGCTTTCGTCAATTTCTACTATAATACATTCTCCATTAGCTTTAAAGCCACCAATCTGTCAGCTTAAAAAATCAATAACTGGAAATATTGTGTCCTAATACTGCTAAGATACCTAATTACTTACACAATGTGGATAACAGAAGTGTACATATCACACAAAAAATACTACAAACAAACTTGATGAAGCGCTAAACTTGATGAAAACACATGAAGCGATGGAAAAATAGGTATACCGAAGAATGAATAAAGTATTAGCGAGAAAGAATAAATTTGTGGTGCGATACTTTTCAGTTCGAAACCCATTTCGATACCATGTGAAATGCCCGGTACAGGAAATTTTAAAGGGAGATAATTCTAAAATCCCCATATTCTGTGCTGAGCGTTCGGCAAACGTCAATGCGATATTACCAACAAACTAAACTGAAGTCTCTCATAACTACCTTGTTATTAACAAGGTGAAAAGGAGTGAGAAAGCCCGGTGGGTGTCCGAGATTACATCAAATTCACCAATTATCAGCTATACAAGCACCCCATTAGACTACCCCTTTTCCTCACACCATCATTGACTGTTATAAATTAATTTTAGTTCTTGTTATAAGCTGTTTTACTATACTGTGCAATTATCTGTGTCTGTCTATTCTCAACACCTGTTCCACAGTTATGGATGAATTGCTGCCTGTAAATAATCTAATATTGGTTTTCTCTGTTGTTCTTACCTCCTGCATTTTAACAGGAAATGCTCTATATTATTTTTTTCTAGGCCTCTGCACAGTAAGGTTCTTGTATTCAAAAATAGCCTATTCCTAGTTGCAGTCTAAGAAGTTTCTTATTGCTAAGAATTGTTAGATACCCGACATGTTCTTGTTGGAGCCTTGAACAATTTATATGCATGTATGCCCTTCAGACTTCCATCCCACACTACTGCCCATTCCTCAGTTATTATTCTTTCAATTAAGCTTTTGATCTCTGTTTTACTCATCCCTACATTTATTTAGTTTCTATTATTTTTACTTTTCTTAGCTTCTTTATCTGCCTTTTCATTTCCTTCTATGCCAGCATATGAAGATATCTATGCTATTAGAACAGAACATCTTCTGGAGCATAGGTAAGTATTTGCCAGAAAGAGAATATGGTTGTGGGTTCAGCGTTAGGTATAGAAGAAGGGAATAGTAGACGTAGTCCACCATGATGCCCGAGTGGCTCGCGATATGTATGCCGTCTCGCTTAGGTTCATTACAAAATAGCCTCTATAAACACAAAGCAAAATTAATCACCTCACCCTGTTTTGAACCGAACGTGTGTGCGTAACCGCCCAAGCACTCCAAGGGAGTTAACTAAAAATAATTTCTGTGACCTCCATAATAAAAAAAAGGCTAATGGTAAACATTACCTGTGTAAAGTCCTCGTCTTAGCTGCAATTTTTATATTTTCTTTTGCACGGAACAGCTCGAAAGAGGGGAGGAGTATCATTACAGCGGTTAAGATCCGCACCATAGCAAGTCTATTTTTGTAATTTGTCGAAGCAAGCGGAAACGGCGATTCATATAGCGATATAGCCTTTTGGGCAACATGAGAGAAAGCAGTCTATTGCATCATAGACAAACACAATATAAACTTACTGGGCTTAGTGCTTCATCTCTGGGTTCTACGTTAAAGGTATATAGACCTTTTAGTAATGCCTTCTAAAAGAGCTCAAAAACACAGCATCTGCACTTTTGCCTACAACTAATTTTCTCCACATGCCGTATTGGCCAGAATATAGTGCAGTGTATTTTCCCAAAATATGTTCTTCCAAAAACACAGCATCTTCACTTTCTCCCACTTCAAATTTTCTCCACATGTATTGGCCACCATATAATGCAATGTTTTTTCCCAAAATATGTCCTTCCAAAAACACAGCATCTTCACTTTCGCCCACATCTAATTTTCTCCACACGCCGTATTGGCCTGAATATAGTGCAATGTTTTTTCCTAGATACGTCCTTCCGAAAATAGTACACGTATAATATGCGCAGTCTAACATTTTTCACTGAAAAAATAACCGGCAGATTCCTATCGAGGTCTTTTTTGTAGCATGCTGGAACTGTACCTTTGTTTTGTCAGGGTGAAAAAATAGGAATTTGGTCTTTTTTTTCACATTTCTGCCCAGGACTTAACATCAACTCTACAAAGAATACAGAGCACCTGCCTAGAATGTTAAATGGATATTAGTATCTTACCTTTAATTTTTTATTGCAATTGACATTCTTTTAAATGTATCTACTGTATAGTTGGGTTTTTTTTAATTAGTAATATTTTTCTTTTTCATACTGATTTCAGAGGTGGGGGGGGGAGGAGAGATTTTTAAAGTGTTGCAAAGAACTGACATATAACAACCAGAACAAATGACAATGACAAGTAAAACACAACAACATTTTAATAGCAGACGTGTAATGAACTAGTTCATTCCATTTATAAATTAATATTTTTCAGCATTTCAGATTCTTTGCAGATTCAGTTTTGAAACACTTTATGATGACAGGGCACGGATTCAGACCACCTCCTTTAAATCTTTCTGATGTGAAATCCTTTGACAGAGGTTCATTGCGCAAAACTGAGACAACTGTTACCAATCCCGATGGGAGTCGTATTATTGAAGGAAAAGATGAGGAAGGATTCCTGTACCGCAGGCCTTCTGAGTCAAGTTGTCATGGCTTTATTTTGGACACAGCTGAAGACCTACAGGTGGCAGAAGTTAGGCCTGGTATTCTTATGGGTATGCTTTTTAAAGAAAACCTTGTGATTTCAATTCAAGAATCTTCACAATAAGTAGTATTTTTATTACAAGTAAGAGGATCACTGCAGTAATACAATATAAAGTTATATTGTGACTGAGAATATTAAATGCGGAATTCATTCTAAGACACAAGAATAGTATTTTGCATTAAGACCATGGGGTCTTTGCCAGTGTTAGGATGAGTGAAAAGCAGCGCAGAAAGGAAAGATCCCTCGGGAGCATGAAGCCACCATTGTAGCTGGCCACTTAAAAGAACCTTGCATCAAGCATTCACATGCTCTTACAGCAATGATTTCTGTAGCTATTTGTTTTACATGATGGGGTTGCCAACCTCATTTGCAACCTCGTATTAGTGCGCCTTGTATGATGTACCTGAGGGAGCAGTGGGGCTATTCTTTCATTGTCTCATCAGAAACCCCCCAGGAACTGCACAGGGCAAAAAGGAAGGAATAACTTACTTAGTCGTTCCCCTTCTACCATGACGTGTAGAGGTTTGGAAGAGAGAGTGCCAGACTATCCTATCGGCTGTCTTCCTCCTGGCCTGGTTCCATTCTAGTCCTCGGTCCTTCAAAGACTATCTAATGTTGTCCTCCCAGCGGACTCTGGGTCATCCTGCGGGTCTGGATCCCTGGCTCTTTGTTTCCCATGCTTGTCGGGGTAGCTGATCTTCTACCATTCTGCAGACATGGCCGAACCATCTTAGTTGGGACTGTTCTACTTGTGTCTGCAGGGTATCGTCTGGTTGCGGACCATGTCTCTTCTTGTTACTTCAACCACCTTCCTCAGATACCTCATTTCTGAGGTTTGGATCTGGCTTTTGTGGGTTGTAGTCATTGCCCATGACTCACATCCATATGTCAAGACTGGGACATAGGTGGAGTGGCATACAGCCATCTTTGTTTTCTTACCAACCTCTCTCTTGCTGAGGAATCATTGATTTATGGCCTTAAAAAGTCTCCCAGCTGCTGCTTTTCGAGTGGCCAACTCTTCTTTGACGCCTCCCTTTTGGTTTATAATAGCTACGAGGTATTTAAAGTGGTCGACCTGCTCCAAGACCTGTTCTCCCAGCTTAATTTGATGTCTTCTTTCTTCAGTTGAAAAAAAAAAAAACACACACACCCACACAAATAGTAATACGTCTTACAAGGAGAAGGACAAGAAAAACCTACGTTGCGGCCACAAGGCCTTCGTCAGGGACAGACAAACAAGAGACAGGAGGGAAAGAAAGAAAATGAGAATTAAGTAGAGAACATGAAACTATAAAAATAAGAGAAAAAAACTCCCTTAATATTAAGTCCAGTCACATGTGAAGCAAAGCAGGATGGCTGCCACTAAACCGGAAAGAGGAAGTTGACAGTACATAAAGATAAGAAATAATAAAAACAAGGACTGGAAAAGAGTGAGAAAAAAGTAATCAATAAATAATAAATAAAATAAAATAAATAAATAAAATATAAATAAATAAATAATAATAATAAATAAATGTAAAACAAATAAATAAAAATAAAAACTAAATAAAGAAATAAATAAAAAAAAAAATAATAAAGGGAAAAAAAAAATTTAAAAAAAAAAAAAAAAAAAAATTTAAATAAAATAAAATAAATAAACAAATTAAAAAAAATAAATAAATAAAATTATTAAATTTAAAAAATGGTAATTAAAAAAAAAAAAAAGGGTGATCGCATCAAAGTAGAAAGTCATAATACAACAGGGACTCGATAGAGAAATGCGTCTCAGACAAAAGAATGTTGGGTATTCAAACCGTGTGGTTTGAGGCAACCCATAAGATGGATGAGGCGTTGTTCCTGGCGAAACCGACTGTTGGCGTCCGAGGAACAGTATCTGATGGCTGTCACCTGGATGTCAGTGGCACCGTGGTGGTCAGGGCCATTGAAGTGGATGGCCACAGGTGTGGAATTAAACTGAGAGATGTCATAGAGGTGTCTGCAGAATCGGTCGCCCAGTCGTGTGCCCGTTTGGCCGATGTACGTAATGGTGCAACGTTTGCATATAATAGCATAAATGACGTTGCGTGACTCACATATGAAGCCATGGGTGATGGTGAACTTGGCGTTAGGGAACGAGACTGAACGTGTTTCGATTACATACTGACATGTCTTACATCGTGTACGGTTACATGGCTTGGTTCCAAAGTGGCCATCGTTGACGGTTTTCAGACGGCTGTGGACTAGGAGGTCCCTCAAATTTTTGTCCCGTCTATATGCCAGCAAGGGTGGCTCACTAAATGCTTCCCGCGCCACTGGGTCAGCTTGGAGGAGAGGTAGGTGGCGAAACAGGATCCTTTTGACAGCAGTGCTGTGAGGGTGATAGGTCATTATTAACTTGACTCTATCAGAGGAGGTTTTTTGGCGGGGTTTGAGGGCCTCTACACGTGAGATAGGGAGAACACGTTCTAAGGCAGAGGTAAGAACATCTTCTGGATACTGTCTGTTACGGAAGAAGTCCAACATTTCTTGTGCTCGGCATAGAAAGTTGTCATCATCTTGGCATAACCGACGGAGGCGGAGAAGTTGTGAGAAAGGCAAAGAGTCCCGACAAGCCGGAGGATGAGAGGAAGTATAAAGGAGGTAACTGTGTGCATCGGTGGGTTTGTAGTACACCGAAGTGGTGAGGTGGGGCGGAGTGATAGTGACAACAATGTCAAGGAAATTAACAGAGACAGTGGAGATGTGAGAGGTGAATTGGATCGCAGGGTGGAAGTTGTTAATGAAATTAATGAACCTAGATAGGTCAACCTCTGGCATATCGGTGAGACCTATGCCATCATCGATGTATCTATGATACATCAATGGAAAAGGTCCAGGATACTGCTGCCACACCTGATACTCCAGGTAGCCCATGAAGAGGCAGGCATAACTGGGACCCATCTTGGTGCCCATGGCAACTCCACTTATTTGGTCAAAGAACTGTCCATTGAACTCAAAGGAATTGAGTCGAAGGACCAGTTCTGCAAGGCGCAGGAGAGTCTCTGTAGCGATAGAGGGGTGCGTGCGCTGGTCCAGGAAAAAACCGGAGAGCTCGGAGACCATCAGAGTGAGGAATGGAAGTGTAAAGTGAGCAAACATCTAACAGAAATAAACGGTAGGTACGGTCTGGAGAAAGCTGAATAGAGGAAAAAGTAGTAAGAGCATGGTTTGTGTCCTTTAAGAAGGAAGGAAGCTGCTCTACAATAGGCTGGAAGTCTTCTTTCTTCTCGTGATATCACCATGGATTTTGTTTTAGAGCTGCTTATGACCATCCCTCTTTTCTCCAGCTCTTCCTTCCAGACTTGCAGGTTGGATTGGAGATGTGCCTCTGATTTAGCAATCAGGGCAACATCATCAGCAAATGCCAGCTCTGAAATACAGACCTGTCTCATCTTCCAGTACCCCACTAAATACTTTCTTGTTCTCTCCTTACATGCCTTGATGACATCATCCATGAGGAGTATGAAAAGATAAGGTGACAGGATATCACCTTGTCTTACACCAGTGGTGGTCCTGAACTCTTCTGACTTATGGTTTGCTGTCCTCACATAATTTCTGCAAGACTTGTAGAAGCTCTGTATAGCATGAATCAGAGGTGCTGGAATGTTCTTCCTTGCCAAACAGTCCCAAAGTTTGCTCCAGGGGACTCTTGTCAAACGCCTTTTCCAGATCTATGAAACAAAGATGGATCTCACTCTTATACTCAAGGGCCTTTTCACTCAGCTATCTGAAGTGTGAAGATTAGGTCTTGAGTACTTTGGTTAGCTCGTAATCCGCACTGGACCTCATCCAATTGTGGCTCAGCTAGGCGTCGGAGTCTCTGCTCTAGGATTCTAGAGTAGATTTTACCAGGGACACTGAGAAGGGATATGCCTCTATGGTTTCCACATTATCGATTGTCACCCTTATGTCATCTTTACCACCATTGGTTTTCTCTTCTGTGCTAGTGGTTATCATTTCTGATGCTTGACCTTGCTCACCATCAAGGAGTTCTGAGAAATATTCTTTCCATCTTTCCATTACTTCCTTTGGGGCAGTAAGCAATTTGCCTTGCTTGTCCTTTATAAATTTGAGAGAGCATTGTTTTTCCTTCCTCATGTTCTTTGGGGTCTTATAGAACAATTTCTGGTTTTCTTGCGCATCTTTTTCTAGCTTTTCTCCAAATTCTTCCCAGGATTTCTGTTTTGCTGCTAACACCTTGTTCATTGCTTCTGTTCTGAGTGTCACATATTCTCTATATTTCTCTATTTGTCCTGCTGTGTTTTTAGCTCCTAAGTATTGTTTCCATGCCATTTTCTTCTCTCTTATTTTCTCTTTGACTTCCTCTGTCCACCAAGGTGTCCTCTTTCCCTTGTTCCCAAGTCGGACTTCACCACATGCTTCTGCTTATGGTGTCCTTGAATTTAAGCCAGAGGGTTTCCAAGTCATCAGGCTGTTCTTCTGTGTTTCTCACCGCTGTAGCAATAAGCCCCTGATATCTGGTCTTAATTTCTGGCTCTCTCAGCTTGTAGGTCTTAATGCTCATTCCTCCCGTTCGTTTACTTAGTTTCTTGTGTGATGTTGGGCAGTTCCTAAGCTGTGCAACTCTTTCAGTTGTTTTTTTTATTGTAAGCAGGTAGTGATCACTTCCAATCTCTGGCCCCCTCCAGACTAGCATCCTGGACATATTTGAATGAGCTCCTCCTAACTATGGCATAGTCGATCACTGACTTCTCATTCTTTGTTGGTTCACATCTAGTGTATGCATGTATGCGCTTATGGGGGAACTTTGTGTTTGTAATAATCAGATTCTGCTCACTGCAGAATCTAAGGAGTCGCTTTCCATTGTCATTGAGAGTATCTTCTCCATATCTTCCGATACCTCCACCCCATCTAGCATGGTCATTTCCAACTCTGGCATTGAAATCTCTGAGCATGATAATTTCATCTAGGCAGTCATCCACTGTCCTTTGAAGCAGCTCGAAGAATTCCTCCTTGACCTCTGCCCTCTCATCCTCATTTGGCCCATACACTATGACCAGGTTGACTATGGTTTCTCCTTCTTTTAGTTTACTTACTTACTTACTTATTCGTTCCTCTTCTACCGTGGGGTGTAGAGGTTTGTAAGAGAGAGCGCCATACTATACTATCGGCTGTCTTCCTCCTGGCTTGGTTCCATTCTAGTCCTCGGTCCTTCAAAGATTGTTTAATGTTATCCTTCCAGTAGACTTTGGTTCATCCTGGAGGTCTGGATCCCTGGCTCTTAGTTTCCCATGCTTGTCGTGGTAGCCGATCTTCTCCCATTCTGCAGACATGCCCAAACCAATTCTTTTAGTTTTACAACCATAATGCACTCCGAGACAAAGTTCCATACCTTGATACTATCTTTTTGGTTTTTGGCCACAATGCAACCCACGCTCCCTTTAGCTCTTTCAGATGTGGGTACACCACTTAGAGCAGCATGTCGCCATCGAGATCCATGACTCCTTGTCCCTTTTTCTTCGTTTCCGTTATAGCCAGGATGTCTAGTTTTACTTTCCTCATCTCTTCCACCAGCTCCTCTTCTTTCCCATTTATACTTCTTGTGTTCCAAGTTCCATAAGACGTAGTCCGTTCCAGTTCGTCGCCTTTAGAATCAGTCCGGTTTTCTCTCTTGTAGTTCGCGTAATCATGATTTAAAGCAAACAGGTGATTGGCCTGTTGTGCCTTTGCATGGTGGAGGGGCTGCCTCCTTACGGCCTCCATGCAGGCCGCCCTCCTCCTTTTTTCAGCCGGTTTTGGGACCGGCCTAGGCGGAGTTGGAAGGAATAAGCTGATCCAAATTTATAAACTAGGATAGAAAATTGAAAAAAAAAAAAAACTATATTCTGACAGTAACTGGAGTCCTTGGAATAGTATAAAGTATTTTGTAATACTTACATTTTTTTTTATTATACTTACTTAGTCGTTCAACTTCTACCGTGAGGTGTAGAGGTTTGGAAGAGAGAGTGCCAGACTATCTTATCGGCTGTCTTCCTCCTGGCCTGGTTCCATTCTAGTCCTCGGTCCTTCAAAGATTGGCTAATGTTGTCCTCCCAGCGGACTCTGGGTCATCCTGAGGGTCTGGATCCCTGGCTCTTTGTTTCCAATGCTTGTTGTGGTAGCCAATCTTCTCCCATTCAGCAGACATGGCCGAACCATCTTAGTCGGGACTGTTCTACTTGGGTCTGCAGGGGGTGGGATTTTAGGCCTTGACGTATCGTCTGGTTGTGGAGCATGTCTCTTCTTGTTACTTCAACCACCTTCCTTTTTTGGTTATAAGGTTTATAAATAGTATTTTATTAGAAGATTTTGTCCTTTCATCAGCTATTTTTGGACCATATGCATTATCCTTCTATATTCTTTGCTGTCCTTGGCTGTCCCTGTTTCAGACCTACTACCTCCCTCTATCTCGAGCATCTTGAAGTGTGAACTGATGATGGTAAAACTTACAGAATCTGAGTATTGTCACATGAGCTGATAAGTTTTATTTCCCTTCTCTCTAATATTCAACATCGAGGTAAAAAATTGCAAATTGTGTTCATATAGTAATATATAACCAAAAATTAGTAGAAATTCTATAAAGGAAATCAGATTTAAATTTTCCTGAAAGCGGATTCCAACTAACATAATTACCGATGTATGTTACATCGGTCGTTCACACTCAAAATAGTAACTCGCGCCAGAAAAAAAAGTATGCAACGCACGGTGTGCAACTTGCACGGCGTGGGTGTTATATAAAACAAATACTTTGGTTTTTTTATTCTTTCATGAAATTAGTAGCGCTCGGCAAAGAAAAAGTGCGTAAAAATTGGTGTGCATGAGCCCTCACCTGATGTACAAATCATGAAAACTTGAAAGTTTTTGTTAAAACCACTTATTAACAGGGAACACTCTTTGAAATCAATCCATGCACTTTCACACGAAATGTTGTCATCAAAAAACTTTTAAATTGAGTCTACAATAACATAATTCTCGCCGTGTGTATGTTGGTCACAGCTGAGGAATGCAACCATGTTGAAAAATTGTATTGTTTCCATTATATATTCTCTCCCGAAAATAGTTACAATCAACAAAGAAAAGCGTTTAAATGACGGTGTTCATGAACAGTTTGATTACACTGTATAATGGAAAGAAACCAAAAACACTCTAAAAATGTACTTCTATCTGCTCATCCAGGAATGGAAACAGCACACTATAATTAAAAACCCGTCAAGTTTGACGGGTTATTGTTAGTATATTACATAGTGAACATATAAATAGAACGTTCTTCAACAAGAGCAGAAAACAGAAAGAAACTAAGTTAAACAGACACCCATCTATTTAAATTACTTGTTGCCAGTATCTCCATTAATTAAATTTAACAAACAAGTAAAATAAAATCTGACATATATTATGTACTTAATAAATAAATAATTTAAATATTTGGGTATAATAAGTCTACTTAGTAAACCCAAACATTTACAAAATTTTTTTTAAAGTAGATAATATACATCAGGTTTTATTTTACATATTTGTTCAATTTAAATTAACTCTTACTATCCGGCAAGCCCCGTGAAGTGGCTCGGGTTTAGTACCAATTTTACAGCTCGCCCCGTGAAGTGGCGCGCGACGGTAATGATAGCTAAACTAGCGCGTAAAAACGCGGTTTTAGCTCACGTATAGTAAGAGTTAATGGAGTAACTAGCAGTGAGTAACTTAAATAGGTCTCTGTGAATACTTGAATCTTTTATATAGGGATCTATAAATATTTACCATCTAGAAATTTCCTTCTTCATCTACACGTTTTCAAGTACAGTAGAACTCCATTTATCCGAACCCCAATTATCCGAACATCCAATTATCCGAACACTTTTTCGAGAAAAAAAAATCAGGCGCCACCAGTCATGTTAGACTTTATTTTTGAATCTTTTGATGCTGCAAGCTTCAAATGTGTGCGAACAATTTGTAGAGGATGGAATGGGCTAATGGTCGGTCGCTTACGTACAGGAAGTCAGTTAGATCATAAAGTCAGTTAATATCTGGTTTACCAATCTAGTGTACGTGTGCGTTCTAGGCAGAACACTGGCTAAACAGACAGTTCAACTTAAAATAATTGTGTCTGCTACTACAGCAGAATAATTTTGGTGTGCAAGTATTTCTCTGTGCGATATGGCATCTTCCAGAAGGCCTAAAGCATATAAAAGGAACCGCAATGTTTTGTCAATTGAAACGAAAACAGAAATTATCAAGAGACTAGGAAAAGGTGAAACTGTGTCTTCACTTGCGAGGATTTTCAATGTTGGGAAAGCTACCGTCTCTGACATCAAAAGTAACAAGGATAAAATTATGAGTTTTGCATCGAAATTTGATAGTGAAAATGGGTCGAAGAAACGTAAACCATGAGACATGCGAAAGATTTGAAATTGGAAGAGGCTTTGTATATATGGTTTGTGCAAAGAAGAAGCAAAGGGGAAACTATCTCTGGTTCTCTATTGTGTGAAAAGGCACTTCAGTTCAACAATCAACTTGACGGTCCTCTTGACTTTAAGGCTAGCCAGGGATGGTTAAGAAACTTTAAATCTCGTCCTGGCATACGAGAATTGGAGATCCAAGGGGAATCCTTATCTAGCGATGCAACTGCCGCTGAAAATTTTAAAGAAACATTCTTGGCTTTTTTGGAAGAAGAAGGTTATTCACTCGATGTGTATAATGCCGATGAGACTGGCTTATGCTGGAAATCATTGCCTCAAAAATCACTTGCATCTCAGCGCGAAGCAGCTTCCCCTGTGTTTAAAAAGTGCAAAGGGAGAGTAACAATTTTGGTAGCCGCGAATGCCAGTGGAAGTCATCGTTTACCGGTGCTAATGATCGGTAAAGCCAAAAAACCACGTTGTTTAAAGAATGTGACATGTCTCCCATTGTGCTACAAAGCACAGAAAAGTGCTTGGATGAATAGTGAAATATTTCTTGATTGGTATACAAATCAGTTCATCCCAAATGTGAAGAGGTTGAGAGAACAAGAAAAGAAAACTGGAAAAGTAATTCTTCTACTGGACAATGCACCATCTCATCCAGAGACGGATACATTGAATGCAGTTGATACACATTTTAAACTAATTTTTCTGCCTCCCAATGTAACAGCACTGATTCAACCAATGGATCAGGGTGTTATAGCAAAGCTTAAAAAGATGTACAAGAAGGAAGTCTTGTGTCGTTTATTGTTGGCTGAAGATGAAGAAAGTGTGGTGGCGTTTTCCAAAAAGCCTAATCTCAAAGACTGCTGATATATGTTAGCTGATGCTTGGACCACCCTGTTACAAGATAATCTCAACAAGGCTTGGAATAGATTGCTTGGGAAAAAAGGAGAAAATGAAACTACTGTAGTGGACACAAATGATGATTGTATAAATGAAGTTGTGGAACTGTTTCAAGCAATGCCCGGATTTTCGGCCTGTTACAAAGATGATGCACACACGTGGCTAGAAGATGATAATGATTCTGGTTTTCAGTTTTTGAATGACGAAGAAATTTTGTCTTTTGTGCAAGAAGAAAACCAAATACATGTAGTGACCGATGATGAAGACTCCTCAGAAGTACATGATGTACTTGTAGATTATGAAGAAAAACCAAAACGTTGACCAAGTCCTGAAGAGGCCTTTATAGCACTAGAAACAGCGATGGCTTGGTACGAGCAAGAAGATGACAGCTGTCCTACACAGCTTCTGCTGTTGAAGAGAATGCGGGACTTAGCAGCCAAAAGGAGACTATCCAGTTTGGTGCAAAAGAGGATTCCTCATTATTTTAAATAGTGGGCTACATCTGTGCAAGTACATGTATACGTAAGTTGCGCCTGGTTTTGAATCGTTTGTAATGTTATTTTGAAAACATTTCTCTTTCTTAACAAAAATAATTAATACAAGTAGTACATGCACTGCAGTGTAATGACAGATTTTGGTGATACAGTGATCTAATACAGTGTGGGTATTATTGTTACAGTACAAGTAAATATGTTTTATAGTGTATTTTCCTTGTGATAGTTAATTATTTTTAGAAATATGTGTACATATACTCGATACATTATGTAATCCAATTATCCGAACATTTGATTATCCGAACGATGCTCGGTCCCATGGGGTTCGGATAAATGGAGTTCTACTGTATTAAGCTTTACATTTTCACTTTTCTTCAATTTTCACAGTTCACCAAGAATTGCATATTTATAACTTTTTTGTTTTTTTTGTTTTAAAGAATTATATTTTGCAATAGTGCAGAATTCTTTATTTACACTTATAACCAAGATATCTAATTTTGTACATGTCATTTTCTTTATATACAAATAATCACTGAGATTTCTTAGTGTGTTTGTGTAATTCTCTTTATAAATATATCACCAAGATTTTGTAGTGTGTATTGTAATTTTCTTTATATATATATATTTATATCTAAAACAAAATCCATGGTGATATCATGAGAAGAAAGAAAACATCAGATTAAGTTGGGAGAACAGGTCCTGGAGCAGGTCGTCGAAAAGCAGCGGCTGGGAGACTTTATCAGGCCATAAATCGAGGATTCCTCAGCAAGAAAGAGGTTGGTAAGAAAACGAAGATGGCTGTATACCGCTCCACCTACCCTATGTCCCAGTCTTGACATATGGATGTGAGTCATGGGCAGTGACTACAACCCACAAAAGCCAGATCCAAACCTCAGAAATGAGGTATCTGAGGAAGGTGGTTGAAGTAACAAGAAGAGACATGGTCCGCAACCAGACGATACGTCAAGGCCTAAAATCCCACCCGCTGCAGACCCAAATAGAACAGTCCCAACTAAGATGGTTTGGCCATGTCTGCAGAATGGGAGAAGGGACCTCAAGACGCAGCAATAGAGACCGCAGTCAGCGACTCATAGCTTGACTGCCTGCGTCAGGACCAGCGAACCAGAGCTGGTCAAGACCACACTCCACCTCCACGTGGTGGTCCTGGAAACAGTCTGCAGCTGTGCAGGCTGGCTGAGCGAGTGTGGATCGAAATGGGAAGGCAAACCCGGTCCTAAAAAATGCAGTGCAGAAGTCGGATGTGTCGACCGAAAGGTGCAGATATCACAGCTACGTTGTAAACAGACACAACGCAACCACCGTCCTTTTCAGGGCGAACGAAGAAGAAGAAGAAGAATGGGAGAAGATCGGCTACCACGACAAGCATGGGAAACAAAGAGCCAGGGATCCAGACCTCCAGGACGACCCAGAGTCCGCTGGGAGGACAACATTAGACAATCTTTGAAGGACCGAGGACTAGAATGGAACCAGGCCAGGAAGAAGACAGCTGATAGAATAGTCTGGCGCTCTCTCTTCCAAACCTCTACACCTCACGGTAGAAGGGGAACGACTAAGTAAGTAAATATATATATATATATATATATATATATATATATATATATATATATATATATATATATATATATATATATATATATATATATATATATATATATATATATATATATATATATATATATATATATATACACAGTAGAACTCCATTTATCCGAACCCCATGGGACCGAGCATCGTTCGGATAATCAAATGTTCGGATAATTGGATTACATAATGTATCGAGTATATGTACACATATTTCTAAAAATAATTAACTATCACAAGGAAAATACACTATAAAACATATTTACTTGTACTGTAACAATAATACCCACACTGTATTAGATCACTGTATCACCAAAATCTGTCATTACACTGCAGTGCATGTACTACTTGTATTAATTATTTTTGTTAAGAAAGAGAAATGTTTTCAAAATAACATTACAAACGATTCAAAACCAGGCGCAACTTACGTATACGTACCAAGCCATCGCTGTTTCTAGTGCTATAAAGGCCTCTTCGGGACTTGGTCGACGTTTTGGTTTTTCTTCATAATCTACAAGTACATCATGTACTTCTGAGGAGTCTTCATCATCGGTCACTACATGTATTTGGTTTTCTTCTTGCACAAAAGACAAATTTCTTCGTCATTCAAAAACTGAAAACCAGAATCATTATCATCTTCTAGCCACATGTGTGCATCATCTTTGTCACAGTCCGAAAATCCGGGCATTGCTTGAAACAGTTCCACAACTTCATTTATACAATCATCATTTGTGTCCACTGCAGTAGTTTCATTTCCTCCTTTTTTCCCAAGCAATCTACTCCAAGCCTTGTTGAGATTATCTTGTGACAGGGTGGTCCAAGCATCATCTAACATATAGCAGCAGTCTTTGAGATTAAGCTTTTTGGAAAACGCCACCACACTTTCTTCATCTTCAGCCAACAATAAACGACGCAGGACTTCCTTCTTGTACATCTTTTTAAGCTTTGCTATAACACCCTGATCCATTGGTTGAATCAGTGCTGTTACATTGGGAGGCAGAAAAATTACTTTAAAATTTGCATCAACTGCATTCAATGTATCCGTCTCTGGATGAGATGGTGCATTGTCCAGTAGAAGAATTATTTTTCCAGTTTTCTTTTCTTGTTCTCTCAACCTCTTCACATTTGGGATGAACTGATTTGTATACCAATCAAGAAATATTTCACTATTCATCCAAGCACTCTTCTGTGCTTTGTAACACAATGGGAGACATGTCACATTCTTTAAACAACGTGGTTTTTTGGCTTTGCCGATCATTAGCACCGGTAAACGATGACTTCCACTGGCATTCGCGGCTACCAAAATTGTTACTCTCTCTTTGCACTTTTTAAACCCAGGGACAGCTGCTTCATGCTGAGATGCAAGTGATTTTTGAGGCAATGATTTCCAGTATAAGCCAGTCTCATCGGCATTATACACATCATCGAGTGAATAACCTTCTTCTTCCAAAAAAGCCAAGAATGTTTCTTTAAAATTTTTAGCGGCAGTTGCATCGCTAGATAAAGATTCCCCTTGAATCTCCAATTCTCGTATGCCATGACGAGATTTAAAGTTTCTTAACCATCCCTGGCTAGCCTTAAAGTCAGGAGGACCGTCAAGTTGATTGTTGAACTGAAGTGCCTTTTCACACAACAGAGAACCAGAGATAGGTTCCCTTTTGCTTCTTCTTTGCACAAACCATATATACAAAGCCTCTTCCAATTTCACATCTTTCGCATTTCTCATGGTTTTACGTTTCTTCGACCCATTTTCACTATCAAATTTCGATGCAAAACTCATAATTTTATCCTTGTTACTTTTGATGTCAGAGACGGTAGCTTTCCCAACATTGAAAATCCTCGCAAGTGAAGACACAGTTTCACCTTGTCCTAGTCTCTTGATAATTTCTGTTTTCGTTTCAATTGACAAAACATTGCGGTTCCTTTTATATGCTTTAGGCCTACTGGAAGATGCCATATCGCACAGAGAAATACTTGTACACCAAAAATATTCTGCTGTAGTAGCAGACACAGTTATTTTAAGTTGAACTGTCTGTTTAGCCAGTGTTCTACCTAGAACGCACTCGTACACTGGATTGGTAAACCAGATATTAACTGACTTTATGATCTAACTGACTTCCTGTACGTAAGCGACCGACCATTAGCTACCCCATTCTCTACAAATTGTTCGCACACATTTGAAGTTTGCCGCATCAAAAGATTCAGAATTTTAGTCTAACGTGACTGTGGCATCTGATTTTTTTTTTTTTTCTGGAAAAAGTGTTCGGATAATTGGATGTTCGGATAATTGGGGTTCGGATAAATGGAGTTCTACTGTATATATATATATATATATATATATATATATATATATATATATATATATATATATATAATATATATATATATATATATATATATATATATATATATATATATATATATATATATATATAATATATATATATATATAATATATATATATATTTATATATATATATATATATATATATATATATATATATATATATATATATATATATATATATATATATATATATATATATATATATATATATATATATATATATATATATATATATATATATATATATATATATATATATATATATATATATATATACGAGGCGTGTTCAAATGAAACCCGACCATGCTGCGCCAAGTGGACATTCGTAGGAGGAGCATGATGACGTCACATCTGACGTAATAAGCACATACGAATGTACAAGTGTGTAAGTGTTCATTCTCCTAGTATTCATTGGTTGTGCTGCAGACCGTTAAAGTAATGGCCGGTGTGATAAGGAATCCGTCCAAGGTCGATCAGCGAGCGGTGATTCAGTTCCTAACAGCTGAAGGATGTCGACCAGTTGACTGTTACGCACGGATCATTATTATTTTTCGTTTGTATAAACATTTTTCATATGTATGATCATTTTTTTGACTGAAGTGTGTATTATGTTTTCTATGGTCAAAGGGACATAATCCGAGTTGTCGAAACTACAATTTTTAGGAGTTGCCTTCTCTTGTATAGAGACACGTTCGGTCTATAATTTCTTGAACGAAGCGTGACCACATCTCCTTATTTGGTAGTATCAGTCAACTATGGTAGATGTCTGAAACCTTTCTTAACGCTTCTTTTCATGACCATAAAAGGCGCGACTGTGTAAGACTTTTATCTCGAATGTTCTTCGAATCGTCTTATTGTGAACGGCAACTCAGAGATTGTCGTTCTGCGCATGTCAAAAACCGGGAGTTCGTTCTGTGTGTTCCGCCCAGTTGGGGCAGTTTAGAAATGGTTTAAGAAGCGAGCAGACGCAACTGCGTCTTGTGATTCTCTGAGGGAAATACAGTGTCTTAGTGAGTTAGTTAGCTAACTAGACTATTTCCCAGTATTATGCAGCCTGCCTGGAGGCATATGTTCATGGTTGATTTTCCGAAATAAGGTAATTCCTCTTGTATCGAACTTTATGCTATCGTCTAGAGGTTCGTCATTTTGTCGCCTATTTGCTCGCCTGTGTGATGCAAAATGGAGAGGTACTTTGACTAGGATTAAGTCACCAGTATCTGTATACCTGAACTAGTTAAATATATATGGGTCGCTCTAGACCAACAAGACTGTTGTCTGTGTTCCAGGATTCGTTATATCAGAGATCACGTCCAAGTCAGATGGTTAGACTTAGGAACATTATAAAGGTCGAGCTGACCTGTAGCCCATGTATGCTATTCACGTGCAGACAGTGAACGGACTTATTGTATACAACTGATCTGCTAGCATCAGAATGGGAGCATTTATTATTGTTTATGAACATTGAAGATCTGTAGCTGACACTGTTGCAGAAGTTATAGAAATTATTATTATTTATACAGCTTCACGAACTAGCACTCGATGATTGATGAATTTCTGAATCTATTGAACTGTGATGTCTTATGACGCATATATATACAACAGCTATCATTGCTGACTACAGAAATTGTTTTCAATGTGCCATATCATCTTGCTGAACTCGTTAACCATGTTGATGTCATAAGTATCATGACTGTTTTGTGGCGTGCAATAAATGAAAGAAACTTATACAACGAAGTTACCCTTTCTATGACTCTACACGTCATGTTGCCTGTGTGATAACCCTGTGAACTGTTCCACTACCACATACACAGCAACATCCTAAATCAGAGAAGACACCTACATCTTACACTTTAACACCAGGTGTCGATAAGGGTGGCAAGTTACCACTTCAGCACAAATCCACCCTTATCATTTTTGGTGGCCAGAGCTGGTTCTATCATCTGATATTTTGGCGCACCATATCATTTTTGGTGGCCATAGGTTGGTTCACTCTGATTCCAGCTATCAAGGGGGTCAGCAAACCCAGACATCATCATCATACTAGATACAACTACAGCATCAACTACCACCTTACAAGAAATTTTATTGAAAGTATCCGGATTTTCTGACAGTTGCTGATTTTGAAACTACCCGGCGCTGCTCGGCAATATTGAAGTTTATGTAAAATTAGAAGGACAAGTACCGAGCGAATGGATTTCCTGATCTGGTGAAAAGAAGGACAAGTGCCGTAACAACTGTTCCGGTCTCAGGGGTACTGCTGCGGGTTCAGAAGGTCAAGTGCCGGTTAAATCAATTTAGAAGATTCAGAAGGTCAAGTGCCGTAACAACTGTTGCAGTATTAGAAGCTCATTTCCTTCGTCATGGCTGTTTATGGGAGCAGAAGTTAATCAACGTTGGATCATTATCCTCAGAATGCTGATTACATCCTGTTCTGCACCGTGCTGACGCTGGATTTATAGAAGTTAAGTGGCCTGTTTTGTTTGTGAACTGTGCCCTTATGTTCTAACTGAGCCTTCTGTACTTTCACACTTTCTCCTATTGTTTTCATGATACATGTTTATATGTTATATGTTATTTGTTATTTGTATATTTATATGTTTATATTTCAGCGGGTTTTCTCGGTTGGGCGGAGTCTTGCAGTAGAAGATACCACGTCACAGAGGTTCTACTGTTAGCGTTTTCGTTAGGGACTGTGCGAATTTCCTACAGTGAAATTTGCTAGCGACAATCGTTGCTATATCTGTTTAGTTGTGACGAGTTGTGCTTTATTTCTGTTTCTTGTATATATATATTTTTTTTTTCTTTTTTCTTTTCTCTCTTTCTTTGTGTTTTTAGTTTCGATTTCGATTGTTTGTATTTGTAGGTCTCCCCTTTGCTATTATTCAGTTCTTTACGTATATTTTTGTGTATACACTGTAGCGTCATTTGTTAGTCATATCTTCGCATATTTCTTTTTAGTTTTGCTGTTTGTGTATTTGACTTATGCGAATGTTTTCGTATGGTTTGATCTTTGTTGATTGTTTACATTGACTCTGATCTTTGTTATTGTTTACATTGACTCTGATCTTTGTTATTGTTTACATTGACTCTGATCTTTGTTGTTGTTTACATTGACTTTGATCTTTGTTATTGTTTACATTGTTGATGACCTTTGCTATTGTTTACATTGTCTTGTTATTGTTTACATAGTTCTTGCATAGTTAGCTTTCACTATTGTTGATATATGCTCATGCACTATTGGTCTATAGTGCACTTATCATAACAAACTGGTGTTTTTGCTTATGCACTATTGTAGTGCAGTTATGATAAATAACTGATGATTATGCACTGATTTGGGTAGTGCACTGTTAATTAAGAGGTGACTTGTGATATTATTATACATTTGATAATACAAGTTGGTGTCAACTCCTGTTTCCCACAGAGATTGGGTTCAACATAGAGATTATACAAGCACTTTATTAAGTCTTGTTGCTATTTAACATTGAAATAAGATAATTAATTATTTCAGGTTCTGTACTCACATTTTGGACATCATGTCTACATTTGAGTACTTTATTGAGCAGGGTAAAGCCCTTGGGAAGACAGGTGATAAATTAGAAGAATTTGCGACTGTTCAATATGCCAAGGCATTGAAGTCGGAAGAAAAGAAAATGAAAGAACAAACTGAACAAAAGAGAATAGAGGCTGAAATAGAACAAAAGAAACTGCAGATGCAGGTGGAGGAAAAAAGATTTCAAATGGAAATGGAAAAAACAAAAAAGAGAAGCTGAAAATAAGAGACTTGAAAAAGAAGCTGAAGAAAAAAAAGTTACAGGCCCAGGCTGAAGCTGAAAATAAGAGACTTGAAAAAGAAGCTGAAAATAAGAGACTTGAAATAGAGGCTGAAGGAAAAAAGTTACAGGCCCAGGCTGAAGAAAGAAAGTTACAGGCTGAGGCTGAAGAAAGAAGGTTACAAAGAGAGGCTGATGAGAGAAAAGCAAAAATGGAACATGATGAAAAAGTCTTAGCTTTAGAGTTAGAGAAGTTAAAGTTATTGAACACTGGTAATGCTAATGAGGCAAATAAGGTGTCAAATAAGACTAATGCTAAGGATTTCAAGCTTAATCTACCAGCATTTAATCCCTCAATCGATGATATAACATTTTATCTAGATAGATTTGAAAGTGCATGTAATGTACATAATATAGATAAAACATTATATGTGTATCATCTGTCCAAGATACTTAGAGGTGATGCTTTGACTTTGTTGAGTATGGTAGATGTGCCTGACAAAAACAACTATGAGGTTGTCAGGGCGGCGTTGTTAAAGAAGTACCAACTTAACGAGGACGGATATCGTCTTAAATTTAAAACCATGTTACCAGAAACTGGAGTTGAATTCTCTGAATTCATCTCAGGCATCCGTCTTACTTTTTTACGATGGGTTGAGTTGTCTAAGACAGAAAATACATTTGAAGCTCTTATGGATTTACTACTTAGAGATAAGGTTATGTCTTCTGTTAATGAAGCTTTTCTATCTTTTCTTCATGAGCGTAAGCCTAAAAAACATAAAAGAAATGGAAGAATACTGTAGCCAGTATGTTACTGCGCATCCGCACATAACCATTAGTAACTCTAAGGTGAAAGAAGGTCTGCCAGTTGCTTCGGCAGCACCTTATGGCCCAAATTTTATGCGTAAATTTCAGGGTAGCCAGAAAAATTTCAATAAAAAGAGTAATCGTAATTATGCCCAGAACCATAGTGATCAATTCCAGGGTGATTCTTCTTCCCAGAACTGGAGACAACCTAATACTACACGTTATTCTACTCCGGTTAACTTTAGAAATTTTCACAAAGGTAATCGGTATAGAGGAAAATATTTTATGCAGAGACCTCAATACCAAGATAATAGAGGTTCTCAACAGCATAGAGATAGTAATGACAGTTATGGAAACTGGAACTCAAACCAGGATAAAAATTACAGTAGGGACTTTAATGATAATTGCAGAGGCAATAATGGTCGCGGTAGATCGCAACATAAGAGAAAAAGATATCAACAGACAAATTCTGTTCAACAAGAATCTCAGGGAGCAGATAAACAGGTTAATAATGATAAAGACCATAATGCTATCGGATGCTCATCTTTTGATTTTCGTAGGGCAAATAAGTGTATCCAATGCAGTACTTTATTTGATCCGAAAACCATTAGTACTCTAAGCTGTGGTCATCCTTTGCCCGCTCTTCCTGCTAATGTTGCTCATGATGGGAGAGGTTCTCTTATATTACATAAGGGGCTAGTAAATAGTAATCCAGTCTCAGTGTTTGTTGATTCTGGATGTACTACTGTCGGCGTTAGGCAATCTCTTGTAGATCCATCCTGTGCTACAGGAAAAGTCATCAAATGTGTCACATTTGGTGGCACGTTAGAAAAGTATCCTACTGCTATAATACACATTGCTACTCCTTTCTTCACGGGAGAGGTCCACGCGTGTCTACTTCCAAACCCTATTGCGGACCTTATTATTGGTCGTATTCACGGAGTTAGGGAATGTACCCCACAGCAGATTGCTGTTTGGGAAGAGCAAAACATTGAAGCTACCAATGCGGTGGTCACAAGAGCACATGCTCTGGATCCACCTCAAACTTCATTAACTAATAATGATGAAGTAAATGACCAAGATAGTCACTTGACTATTACACGTGACTCATTTATCAAATTGCAAGAAGAAGATCCTTCTTTACAAAAATTCTTCATTCTAGCAAAAAAAGGTGATCCTAATCAGAACACTAATAGGAAATCTTGGATTTCTATGAAGAACGGCGTACTTGTACGTATGGTACAAGACTCGACTACGTCCACTCATTCACAAATTCTTGTGCCTAAGAGCATGAGATTGCAAATATTGCAACATGCTCATGACTCGCAATGTGCTGGACATATGGGTTTTTCCCGTACAAAGTCGAGGGTTCTTGCGGCTTTCTTTTGGCCATTTGTGAGCAAGGACATACGAATGTACTGTCGCTCTTGCAAAGTATGTCAGGAGGTCAAATCTAAAGGACCACGACATGCTGCGCCTATCCAGGCTGCTGACATTCCTATTCGCCCTTTTCAAAAAATGGCAATAGATATTATCGGTCCTTTTAGAATTAAGTCGGCTAGAGGACATCAATTTATCCTTACATGTGTCGATATGTGCACACGTTGGCCAGAGGCAATACCTCTCAAGAGCATCTCAACTGCTGATATCGCAGACGCTCTTTGGCTGATATTTTCTCGCTTGGGTTTTCCCGGAGAAATATTGTCAGACCATGGCACTCAACTTATATCAGACACTATGTCACAGGTAATGTCTATGCTACACATTAAAAGGTCTCTCAGCAGTATCTATCACCCAATGTCTAATGGGTTGGTCGAACGTTTAAATAGGACTCTGAAAACTTTACTTGGTAAAATAACTGAGGATCATCCTCAGGATTGGGACAGGGTCTTACCCGCGGCTCTCTTTGCGTATAGAGAGGTCCCCAATGAACATACGGGGTTTTCCCCTTTTGAACTTGTCTTTGGCGCGCAACCGCGCGGCCCTATGTCTTTACTTCACGATCTAATCACTGCCGATAATATTAGCGATGAGACTCAATCTTCTTATGAGTACGTCATTGCTCTTAGGCAAAAGATCATCGAGGCATGCAAACTAGCAACTTCGTCTTCAGAATTTGCTAAAGAAAAGGCAAGGCAGTTTGCAAATAAGAATAGATGTCTACGACAACTTTGTCCAGGTGACAAAGCTCTCGTTCTACTTCCTTCAAGGGAGAACAGACTTCTAATTGCATGGAAAGGTCCATATGCAATAGTCTCCAAAATTTCTGATGTCGACTATGTTGTCGATATTGATGGAAAGCATAAAACTTTCCACATAAATATGCTCACAGAATTTTATGAAAGACCTGACTATTTGCAGCCTATTTTCCAGGCTACGGACAATTCACAAGCAACTCATGGTCAGTACTCATCTCTGTCAGTTATACAGGATGAGGAAACTACTTTTTCTGATGTCAATCTTCCTCTTTCTATGGTCCCACTTTATTCTACGGAATCTTGGAAAAACGTGACCGTTTCTCCAAATCTTTCCGCTGAGGAACATCGACAAGTTTCTTCGATGTTGCAAACATTTCAGGATGTTCTTACAGACATCCCGGGACACACACATGTCATAGAACATGACATTGTGCTAACTGATCACAATCCTATCAGAGTCAGACCATATCCAATACCTATTCATTTCCAGTCTCAAGTCGAAAAAGAGTTGGATGAAATGATACGTTTGGAAATCATTGAACCATCCACTTCAGCATACTCTTCGTCTATGGTTATTGTTCGAAAGAAGGATAATAACATTCGCATTTGCGTAGATTATCGCAAATTGAACCAAGTTACGAAGTTCGATGCTGAACCTATGCCTTCATTAGAAGAGCTACTCAATAAACTTTCTAATTCTAGATTCTTTACCAAACTAGATTTGTCTAAAGGTTATTGGCAAGTCCCGCTAACTGAACGTGCCAAACCTTTTACAGCTTTTTCTACACCTAGGGGTTTATTCCAATGGAATTTCATGCCTTTTGGTCTTATGAACGCCCCTGCTACATTCGTACGCATGATGCGGCGAATTCTCGCATATCGTACAGATGTCATAGCATACCTAGATGATATCTGTCTATTCAGTGATTCTTGGGAAGATCATTATTTGGGTTTATACGAATTACTGTCTACTCTTCGCGAGTATAACTTGACTGCAAAACCCTCTAAAGCCTTTATAGGATTTAGCGAGATTTCTTTCCTAGGTCATCGGGTTGGTCATGGTCTTTTAAAGACAGAGGACCACAATGTTTCAAAAATACTTAACATTTCGGTCCCTAAGACGAAGAAACAAGTAAGGAGTCTATTAGGTTTGATTCAATTCTACGGACGATTCATTCCGAATCTGTCCTCCATTATGGCACCGCTTTCTACTTTATTGAAGAAAGGGTCGCCTAATCTGATCCGCTGGTCTAAAGAATGTCAATCCTCATTGGACCAGGTTAAAGCCCTATTTTCATCTCCACCTATTCTTAAGTTACCTACTATTGAGAAGACTTTTGTTCTTCGAAGTGACGCCTCGTCAACAGGGATTGGGGCAGCACTAATGCAGGAGTATTCTGATACTTTGCATCCGGTGATGTATATCTCTAGGAAATTAAACGCTGCAGAAAAGAATTACTCGGTTTTAGACCGTGAGTTATTGGCTATGGTATGGTCTATTCTGAAGTTACAAAGATTTCTTCTAGGCGCACATTTCATTGTGGAAACCGACCAGAAAGCGCTTACTGCTATTCAGAGCAAAAACTTGAAGAGCTCGAGGTCCACTCGTTATGCCATAGCTCTTCAACCATTTCATTTCTCGGTTCGAGCTATCCGTGGTTCGGATAATGTAATGGCAGACATTCTGTCCAGATGTCCACACGATTCCACATGATTCTTCTGTCATATATATATATTTCCTGATATACAGTCCAATGTTATAATGACATGTTAGTAGATTTTGTCTCATTTTTTTTTTTTTGAGGGAAATTTATAACATTGTACCATGTAATTATCTAAGAAGGCTTAGTTAGTGATATACGGGCCAAAAGATCACTCGGCCACATTTAAATAAATTATTTTCAGGATTGTATTAAGAAATTTACCAGTTGTCTTTAAGATTTGTGTTATTGATATTTTCGCAGCACATCATTGAAGTCTGCGAGTTTATGTCCATTGTGGAACTTTGAGGATATCAAGTCCTGTCCTACATTGGGAGCGGATGATGTCCACATCTTCTTCTATTGAATGTTTTGTGTCACCGAAGAGCAACACATGTATTACTTATTAATTACTGTTACTTTATATAATGTAATAATATAGTGCGGTATATTAGTAAATTACACCGCTATTTGCAACACATTGTATGATAACACATAATATATTTAATTTCATATATTGGTATGAGTATAATTTGATTGTCATTATGTTGTTGCCATCATTGTGGCGTGTGTTGGTGGCACCTTCCTGGAATATATCAGCGTATACTTAGATAAATTTTTTCTCTAAGGATCTGAGATATGATCTCAGTGTCGCTCCATGCGTTGAGCTAATTTGTTAGGTAAATATCCACGCATCATACGTGCGTTAGGAGCCTAGATTTTTTCCGGCTCCAGGATTTAAAAAAAAAAAAAAAAAATGTTTCATTTTTTTTTTTCCAGGGAGGGTGCGGTAATGTTACGCACGGATCATTATTATTTTTCGTTTGTATAAACATTTTTCATATGTATGATCATTTTTTTGACTGAAGTGTGTATTATGTTTTCTATGGTCAAAGGGACATAATCCGAGTTGTCGAAACTACAATTTTTAGGAGTTGCCTTCTCTTGTATAGAGACACGTTCGGTCTATAATTTCTTGAACGAAGCGTGACCACATCTCCTTATTTGGTAGTATCAGTCAACTATGGTAGATGTCTGAAACCTTTCTTAACGCTTCTTTTCATGACCATAAAAGGCGCGACTGTGTAAGACTTTTATCTCGAATGTTCTTCGAATCGTCTTATTGTGAACGGCAACTCAGAGATTGTCGTTCTGCGCATGTCAAAAACCGGGAGTTCGTTCTGTGTGTTCCGCCCAGTTGGGGCAGTTTAGAAATGGTTTAAGAAGCGAGCAGACGCAACTGCGTCTTGTGATTCTCTGAGGGAAATACAGTGTCTTAGTGAGTTAGTTAGCTAACTAGACTATTTCCCAGTATTATGCAGCCTGCCTGGAGGCATATGTTCATGGTTGATTTTCCGAAATAAGGTAATTCCTCTTGTATCGAACTTTATGCTATCGTCTAGAGGTTCGTCATTTTGTCGCCTATTTGCTCGCCTGTGTGATGCAAAATGGAGAGGTACTTTGACTAGGATTAAGTCACCAGTATCTGTATACCTGAACTAGTTAAATATATATGGGTCGCTCTAGACCAACAAGACTGTTGTCTGTGTTCCAGGATTCGTTATATCAGAGATCACGTCCAAGTCAGATGGTTAGACTTAGGAACATTATAAAGGTCGAGCTGACCTGTAGCCCATGTATGCTATTCACGTGCAGACAGTGAACGGACTTATTGTATACAACTGATCTGCTAGCATCAGAATGGGAGCATTTATTATTGTTTATGAACATTGAAGATCTGTAGCTGACACTGTTGCAGAAGTTATAGAAATTATTATTATTTATACAGCTTCACGAACTAGCACTCGATGATTGATGAATTTCTGAATCTATTGAACTGTGATGTCTTATGACGCATATATACAACAGCTATCATTGCTGACTACAGAAATTGTTTTCAATGTGCCATATCATCTTGCTGAACTCGTTAACCATGTTGATGTCATAAGTATCATGACTGTTTTGTGGCGTGCAATAAATGAAAGAAACTTATACAACGAAGTTACCCTTTCTATGACTCTACACGTCATGTTGCCTGTGTGATAACCCTGTGAACTGTTCCACTACCACATACACAGCAACATCCTAAATCAGAGAAGACACCTACATCTTACACTTTAACACCAGGTGTCGATAAGGGTGGCAAGAAGAAGCCATCGCCGAGATTGATGCAGCAGTACGGGTGGACCGTCGTCAGAGCTTACGTTCGCTAGCAGAGGAATTCACTGTGTCTCTTGGGACAGTTCAAATGGTGGTTAGGAAGAAACTGAAGTATCGATAGGTGTGTTCACAATGGGTCCCACGGATGGTGACTGATCACCATAAGGAAGAACGCATGGGGTGGAGTTTGAACCACCTGCTGCGTTACGAAGAGGAGGGTGATGCATTTCTGTTGCGCATAGTGGCAGGCGATGAGTCGTGGTGCCACCACTTTGAGCCGTGCAGTAAATCAGCGAGCATGCAATGGAAACATCCCGGATCACCAAAACCCCAAAAATTCAAGTCACAGATTTCCGCCGGTAAGGTTATGCTGACCGCATTTTTTGACCATGAAGGGCTTCTATTGGTAGACTTTAAAGAGCTTCTCAGACTCGCAGGCTGCCCTCTTGGCAATAGGAAACTGGAAAACCAACTCGATCAGTACTATCCAGAAGGTTCAAGAAACATGCCACAAAATTATGAACTTGTACGGAACAGAAATATACATGCAATGGATACCTGGCCACATAAACATCACATTAAATGAAGTTGCTGATAGACTGGCAAAGAAGGGAGCAAAAATGCCACAGATTGATCACCCACTGAGTATGTTAACAGTTAAACAAATAGTCAAAAACAACTGTAAAGAAGTTTGGCTGAACACATGGGCACAGGCTAAAACAGGAAGAAGACTCTTCATTCACCAAACAGCCCCAAATAAGAAAGATGCTATGAACGATATCGAACGAAGGTACCAAACCAAAATCTTCAGATTGAGAACAGGCCACTCTACACTAAATGGCCACAGAAACAGACTAAGTTCACAAAATATAGCAAAATGTAGACACTGCCCTAACCCGTTGGAGACAGTAGAACACCACCTACTACAATGCCCTGCACTTCAGGGACTGAGACAACAACCCATCCATAGACAATACACTGTATGGCAGCTCAGAACAGCTTATACGAACTGCGCAGTACCATATAATGGCATCAAGGTCACCAAGAGCTGACGCTCAGTGACAGTGGATCAAAGAAGAAGAAGAAAGAGCCTGGCGTGATCATCAATGCCATCCGCTACAAAGACACACTAGACAACCTGCACACAGCCATCAAGAATAAACAACCCGGCATGCTTTCGCGTGGTGTGATTCTGTTGCACGACAATGCTCGTCCACATGTTGCGAACATTGTGCAGGAAGCGTTAGCAAGGAAAAGGTGGGAAGTTCTGCCACACCCAGCCTACAGCCCCGATCTGTCACCATGTGACTTTAATTTGTTCGGACCCTTAAAAAAATCTCTAAAGGGACAACGATTCAACTCCGATGCAGACGTCTGGGCTTCGGTGACCAAATGGTTTAATAAGCAACCAGTCATTTTTCTCGGACGGCATCCGCCGTCTACCCAAGCAGTGGGATGCGTGGCTGAATGCCTATGGTGACTATTTCTAAAGAACCCCAGTGGGTCCTTGCTTCATAACAATTGCTGTATTTAATTCTACTACTCCTGCTGATGTACCTTACATATATTTGTTATAAAGCCACTGGGACGGGTTTCATTTGAACACACCTCGTATATATATATATATATATATATATATATATATATATATAAAACTGATCACTGGTATTTCAGAGTTTCTGCGCGTGATTTTCTTAATGCTCACGTAATCACTAATATTTTATAGAGTGCATGTGTAATTTTGTTAAACTCACATTTCATATATACAAATCACAGAGATTTGCAGCATTCATACTAATTGTAATATTTTTTCACATACAGGTTCACAAGATGTCGCCCATAACCTGGATTTGCTAAAACAGCATGGTGTGACTCACATCTTGAATGTAGCCACAGGAGTTGAAAATTTATTTCCTGACCAGTTCACATATCAGACCCAAGAGTTTCTAGACCTACCAGAATTTCCTATACTTAGTGGATTTGATAGTGCAATTAGCTTTATTGATGAAGCTAATAAGACTGATGGATGTGTTCTTGTTCACTGTAATGCAGGAGTTTCTCGATCTGCCGCAGTTGTCATGGCATACTTAATAAAAAGAGAAGGAATGACAGTGAATGAAGCTTTTTCTTATCTCCGATCAAAGCGGCCGGCTATTTGTCCGAATCCTGGGTTTCTTATCCAGCTTCAGTGCTTATATGATTCATTGCATCCAGAGTCAGAGAAAGCGAAAAATAATGTTTTAATGTAAGATACTCGCAGAGTATGATTAGCTTAATAATGGGTATTTTTTTAAACTAACAGACAAGTTCTGTTAGCCATAGGTTCATGACTTTTATAAGTACAACAGGCACAGCTAAAATGGTGAAATAGTATGTACCCTCACAAGCTATCAGTTGTATTCTGACATTGTGTTAATTTTGAGATTGATAAGACATAAAAATAATCAGGGGTCACTTTATCTTTACCAGTCAGTTCTTCATCAGAAGATGTCAGGTAGATTGAGCACATCACCTTTGTGAAAACTAGGATTTATGCATCTGTGCTTGACAGTATGGCAAATTTCACTAGCTTTATCAACATCCATATAATTCAGAAAAAAAATGTACTCATGAATCATATCAAATAAGCCCTGTGTAGTTCTTGGGGGTCTCTGTGTTGTTGTTGTTTTGAAACGGTGATGGGTGGAGAGCGGGCACTTAACAGCTGACCATTATTGCCTCTTCTCGTTCCATCTTGGTCTGCCCTGTTCAACCTGAAAATTGGTTATAATTAGGGTATTTAGTGTCATTTTATTTACTAATTTTGTATTAAGTTTAAATAACTATTGTCTTTTGCAGTTGCTGGTTTTAATTTATATTAGTATTTGTCATTTTATTTTCATTTTTTTTGTATTGTATATAGATAACTATTGTCCTTTGCACTTGGTTTTAATTTGTATTAGTGTTTTGTTTTTTTTAAATTCTCTTTGCCTTTCCTTGTCCTGTGAGTAGTTAATGGGTTTGCTAATTTTTCTGGTTTTATTTTTTTTAATGATTTGTTAGTTTTTGTTGCATAATTTCTATTTCTCTGTGGAGACAAAGAAAGAATATATCTACAACTTCCTCGGGCATGTCGTAAAAGGCGACGGATGTGAGGCAGTGCATGGGCAACATCATCACATCAAATAGTTTGTTAAAGAAACCCCAGCTACAAGAGGGGGCCTTCTGCAGTGGTGGCTGCATGCTCTCTACAGAAGGAAAAAAAGGGATGATGATAATTATAGATAACATATATTATTAAGTACAGCAACTATTGCTCAGTGGCTATGTGTGAGCTCATGTATTGAAGTGTAAAATTGGAGTGTAATGTGTGTTAAAATATTCACATTGCAATGTATATGTACTCACTTTTTTTTTTTCACTGCAGGTGTTTGTAAATTTTTTTTTTGGATACCAGTCCTCGTAAGTTGTAAGCGGTAACCAAAAAACGGTTAATATTTAGAAGAATGTCACAGTACGTAATATACTCCACTATTGCTTTAATTGTAGTGTTGGTTTTGTATATATATATATATTTTTTAATTTATTGCTGAAGTCGCCTGAGTACTGCTTTATTCCATCTCCACTTCAGCTTGTTTTGAGAAGAACATGTTCAAAGTTTTTGGGTTATTAGTTGAAAAGAAGGATATATCATATTAAAAATGAAATTTTTCATAATGAACCAAACTATTAACTGTGTAGGTTGATAGATTAAACTATTTTATGTCGATTAATGACCTCAGGTCAGTTTTGGCCAAAATGCAGATCGTAAAAAGCAGTATTACGGCGACGACATGTGAATTAGAATATAAAGCAAGAGCAAGTTGTTATTATAATTCCATGTCACATGATCAAGAATCTCTCGTAATGAAAAATCTCATAATGAACACTCAGGGTTGTACATGACACTCTCTGTTTTTCTAAACAGTATGCTGTTGTAGCCTTATACAGATTTAAGTAGACGATAGTAGACTGGAGGCCTTCATGTTGTCCAAAACAGGTGGCATTTTGCTTCAAGTTGGATTGATTTTGTTTTTTTTTTATATTTTTTAAATGGCTTTGATGTTTTGTAGGCCATTATTGCAGCTTTTCTGGTATGTCTGGTCATGGGAAATCTTCTGTAGAAGGATTCAGTAATGGTCCATTTTTAAAAAAAGTCAGTTTCATGGTGTATTATCTGGCTGCTTCTTGGGTTAACCTGTCTTATTATTCCCTGTAAATCTCAAGGTCAGGTATGTTTAGGCAATGGTTTTTAGAGATTGTGATGTAGTTTATCAATATTTATAAATGTGCACATAATCTTATGACTAGTGTTTAAAAAATCTTTATGCTGATTATTATTTAAAGTAGCTTTTAGAATACTGATACCTGGTTGGATATCTTCTTCGTTCACCCTCAGATGTCAACTTGAATAAGTTCAAAGAAAGCAAGTGGTCAGCCCTGAGGCTGTTGATATCTCCATAGATTTTCACTAGGAATGGTACTGGTGATGGCCATATGCGTTTTCTCTGTTCCTCATATGTTGGGCATCTTTGAAGCAGATGTTTGGCAGCCATTTTATCGGTGCCACAGTCACACTCATCAGTAGTTCCTATCTTTAATTTGTTGAATAGATGGTATCTCAATCTGTTATGACCTGTGCGAAGTCTGAAGATTACCACTTGTTCACTTCTGCTGAGCTGGTAATACGGATAATTTTTTGTGTGGCATGGATGCTCTTCTTTCCACTTGTGCCTGTACCTGCGCTTGATAAAACTCTTGGCCTTCTCATAAGTTATGTTTGTGTCAAGTTGAGGAAGCTTTCCCCCCCCCCTTCCTTTGCCAATCTGTCAGCCTCTTCATTTCCAGGGATGTTGCAGTGAGAAGGGATCCACTGTATCATGACTCTTTTATATTGCTGACATAGTCTGTGAAGTGTTATTCTTAGGTCATCCAGTTCAACATTACTTTGACTTTTCTGCGTTGTAATCACTGACAGTGCACCTGAGAAGATAGCTACTGGTCTCTCTGAGCTTTTTTCTGTCATTAAAATTTCTGATGCAGTTTTTAGGGCCTCTGCTCTGAAGTTACTTGAAAATTTCCCTGTTGCGACTGCTATCTTACTTTGTGTGCCATTGCTTAAGCTCAGGAAGACTCCTCCACCCCCATCTTCTGTTGCATTAGTTGCTGATCCATTTGTGTATGCCATGGATCCAGGTGTTGCTTGGGTAATGTTTCTCTATATATTTTGTGGTTAGGACTCTCCTTTCTGTTTTATTTTGGCTGTTTTTTCTCTCAATACCAGGAACGTTTTCTATCATTTCAGGGAAGCACTGTTGTTTCAAAATTGGTAGCTTGTGTGCAGTACATATTGGCGTAGCTGTTGATATTGCGTTTATGGGGTCTGCTCTCATCTTTGTTTTGACTGTAAAGTTGTAAATAATTTGACTGTAAAGTTGCAACTTCAGTAACAAGAAGAGACATGGTACGCAACCAGACGATACGTCAAGGCCTTAAATCCTACCCCCTGCAGACCCAAGTAGAACAGTCCCAATTAAGATGGTTTGGCCATGTCTGCAGAATGGGGGAAGATCGGATACCACGACAAGCATGGGAAACAAAGAGCCAAGGATCCAGACCCCGAGGACGACCCAGAGTCCGCTGGGAGGACAACATTAGACAATCTTTGAAGGACCGAGGACTAGAATGGAACCAGGCCAGGAAGAAGACAGCTGATAGAATGGTCTGGCGCTCTCTCTTCCAAACCTCTACACCTCACGGTAAAAGGGGAACGACTAAGTAAGTAAGTAAGTAAGCATTGGGTGGTCTATCAGCCTCCTGAATTTCTCGGCTTGTTGTTGGGCTCTGTTGTCTCTTCTATCCTCCATAGGCTGGAGATGAGTAATCTTTTCCAACTCGTCAATGGGTGTTTGACTTCATGCTCCCTGTTATGATTCTCAATGCTTGGTTTTGGGTTCTGTTTATTTTTGTCAAAGTTCGACTTAGCTGCCGTGGACCATGCTGCAGTGCCATATTCTAAGACTGGTCGCACTCGCCCAGTATTATAGCTTCTTTAGTACTCTCTTGTCTGTTCCCCAACCCGTGCCAGCAAGTTTTTTTATGATTGCCTTTCTCTGCCTTGCTGTTGTCCTGTTTTTTTCAATCTGGGTTTTCCAAGTCAAGCGGCGATCAAAGGTAATGCCTAGATAGTTTGGGTTTTCATCCAGATGTAGATTTTTCCCATTTAGCACCAATTTGGAGATCTGTGGTTTGTTTGAGAGAGAAAACCCTGTGTATGATGTTTTCTCTTCATTTATCTTTACTAGCCATGCCTTGGCCCACTCCTCCAATGATGTTAGGGCTTGCTGCATCCGAATGCTTGCCGTAGTGATATATTCCTCTGAGATCCACAGGGCTAAGTCATCTGCAAAGGAGGCATTGTGAGTTCTTCTTGGAATATTCTCTGATATGTCATTAATATATGCGAGGAACAACGTGGGTGACAGGACTCCCTCTTGGGGAACACCCTGCTCCAATACCATCTTCCTACTGGTCTGTCCTTGTAGTTGGACTCTGGCAGTTCTATTCTCAAGATAGTGGCTGATCCATTTGAACATTCTCCCACACACTTCACTTCTTTACAGCTTGACTTTTAGTCCATCTTTCCACACTTTGTCAAATGCTTTTTCAAAGTCCACCCAAACCACCAGTGTGTGCTTTTTTTTTTTGGAAAGCGTCTTCAGTTTTCTGTGTTATATACGTGATCTGATCTTCAGTAGATCTGTGTTTTCTGAATCCTGCTTGCTGTGGAGCTAAGGGATGTTTTTCCGCGTGATGCCGCATTAGTCTGGTATTGATTATGAGCTCCATCAATTTTCCAACACAGCTAAGTAGACTGATAGGTCTGTAGCCATTTGGTTCTGTTCTGAACTTTGTCTTTCTTAGGTATTGGAATCAGTATGGCATCTTTCCATGCCTGTAGTACTATTCCTCTTTTCCAGCTGCAGTTTAGGATGGCCAGAAGCTTCTTTTTTGCCTTTGTTGCTGGCCTGTTAGCATTTCATTGGTTTTTCCCAACTTTTCCAGGTGACTTCTTTTTCTTTAGCGCCCTCATTGCTTCTTCCATTTCTCGCATTGTTAACTTTGCCATCACGTGTTCTTCTGGTGCAAGCTTTTTGTTGTCATGACTCCTTTGTTCATCAATGATGGCCTTTTTTCTGTCTATAGGGACAATCAATGTGATTTGCACCAGCATAGTGTTCCATGAGTTGCATTTGCAGCTTTTTTTTTCCCGAGAGAAGAGATATTTCACCTTGTTTGATTGTGATGTGATTTTTGTAAGGTTCTTCATTGTTTTCAAAAGCTCTTAACTAGTTTCCACAGTTTGTTCCTTCTTTATGTAGGTTGAAAATTTTCTGTTGTTTGCTTCCAGCAGTCTCTTGTTGTTTGGTTTATGTTTCTTTTGTACTCTGCTGGTTGGATATGAACATCAGCTTGTCTTACTAAAGGATAAGAAGGCACCCCTATCTTTACCTAGTGTATGGTTTCCATGAAATCTGCTTGTGCACAACAATAGCCACATCCTGGACAGCAGCCTGGATGTCTAGCTAAACTAACATAAGTGAAGTAGGAGAACAGCTATGCAGATAACTCCTGGTCTCTTGGGGAGGAGTCTGCTGTACAAAAACAACAGATAAGGAACTTCACTAATGAGTAAGGAAGTCCATAATGATGAATTGCTTTCCCAAACGTCTCATGGAAAGATAAGAAAACAAATAAAGAGGCGAAAAGCTTGGAATGATGAATGAGATCAAAGTTACGTTAACATATTTTGGTCATATAAAAAGACAACACTAGCTGGTCACCATAATGGATGGAACAGCTGAAGTAAATCATGCAGGTTAAAGACAGTGCTATAAGTGGGAAGATAATATCAAGAGATGGATAGGAATAAAAGAGTCTGTCAGAGAGCACTATCAAAATAAGAGACAGAAGACTGAAGATCCATTGATGTGGAGATGGCAATGAGATCTGATCTTAATTCTCAATAAATCATTGCAGTCACATCTGTGAGTTCTTTTGGTGGGGTTTTATAAAAGTCATCAAATAAAATATTATTTAGTTGAAGCCAAAACACATGCTAGAAATTTATTATACTGTCTTGTATTTTAATCCACATTGCCAAAATATCCTGAAACTTTTGTTTGAAGCTTCCAAAATTGTATGCTATCTGGCAGTGTTTTTACTGCATATATTTTTATAATCTTCTGCTTTGCATAAGTCAATACTCTCTGGTAAAGACAAGCAACAAAGGGAAAACAGTGGGTTTTGAGTAGTAACTGTTCTTGATTTTGTTACTGAAAGTAGTATATTTATACCTTCAAATGCTTACTCAAGGGATGGTTCCTAAACATGTGCATTAATTGGCAGGATAAATAAATATACATAAGGCAACACATTTGCACCCAGATTGTTTAATTTTCCACAATGTAATCTTCTTTCTTCTTCTTCTTCCGTCCTTAGCCACCGACCGTCAAAGCAGTCAGTGGCCATTACGCCTAGTGGCGTCTTAGGGCAACAGCAGATAGGTTTTCTTTGCCA